>OX377620.1:189708220-190308220 GCA_947397865.1 Polietes domitor | reverse complement strand
TTTGAAGTTGCACCGATAGAGCTTAAATATATGCAAAACATATGCAGATGTACATTTTTAAACAGGCAACTAAGTCAAGTTTGTACGAACCAGGAAATGGTTGAAATATATTTTGCATGTTTCGCTTTTAAGATGGGTACACCTACTTGAATGCCATTAATAAAAACCCTAGGAACAATTTAAAGTCCGTGTTAGTACGAATGTTCAAATCATTCCATCATTAAAAACATTACCAGTCAATTGGCTAAAAAAACATATTAATTTTCGATTTGAACTGGGATATTTTCCGGACTCAAGATGTTTTTGCATCAATCTGGTCCCTGAGCTACACTTTTCAGTTGAACCCAATCCAATATACTTACACTCCTAACTAGGTATCAAAATTCCACAACAATAAATGTCCTCATACTAAATACAGTAGTGGGTGGGCGTAGTTGCAACGTCTCCCTGCTCTCCATGGCAGAAGGCATATACAAATATCTTCATAGACTTTCCTTACTTAAATCTCTATGGAATGCTGCGTAGCTTTCCATATGAAATAAATTTAGATAAACTGCAGAACGTCTATTGGCAACCCTTTTGCGCCAAAGATAGCGTAGCTACCATGGTGCGGCAGTGGTTAACGCTGCCTGTGCTCCGTGGTAGCGGTTGACGGCGATGGTTTTGCGGCATCAGAAATGTTTGTGTTTAAATTAAGCTTTGACAGTATGAAACCACAAATTAGACCACAAAATGCTTATAATTTGCGGATTTTACACGAAATTTCCCTATATAGACGTCGTTTTGACAAAAAGTTCAACACTTTGCCTTTTTCTGGTACTATGTATGTGTGGTGGGGGTTCGAGGGTGTGAGGGTGCGAACAGACAAACTCAACTCGTGGGAACCCAGAGGATTCATAGACGAGAAGTACACATTTGGGAATATTTAAATACTTTATAAACTAATATTTGCATAATAAACTGAGAAAACATTTGCTGTGTGGCGGATGGCAGATGGATGGTAGGGCGGGCGGCTGGCAATTCATTTTATGCCACAAAGCCATGGGTTGGGCGGGGGGGCTAAGTTGGCGGTGGAGGACTCAGATTTTTTACTTTTCGTGCAGTTTGATTTAGGTGCGACACAAATTAAAACCATGGTTTTCTTTTCCATAATGAAATTCCATTCCGCCAAGAAGTTAAACACAATTTTGCAAATAGTTCACAAACTGAAGTTTATTTTCAGGCGTATGCAGATGAACGCGCACAAAAATACATATGTATATACGAGTACATACATATACATATGTATGTAATATAAAGTTGCCGACAACTATGCAACAACTTTAGCACTGGCACTAGCCACAACCTTCGGTTTAATTTCATTTGTCGTCAGCGTTTAAACGCAAATGCCGGAGAGAAACTTATGATTTAATAATTAGTAAAGTTAGTTAGTTCCTTACACTGCAGCACATGTTGGCATTCTCATACCCCTCCTTCTCCCACTACTAATATTACTAGTCCTTCTCTTCGAACTAACATACAGGAACAATTAGTTTCCTATGTAATATTTAATTACCCCCAACAACAAAAACAACAACAACATCTACAGAAAGTTTGGTAATAATTTATGTTTCGGTTAATGAAAATACGAAAACAAAGCGAGCGAACGCTCAGAATCAAATTTCATAAAGTGAACCGAACAGAAATTATGCTGTTCTACACCCAATTATAATGAAGAGTGCCGGGCGCCGCACATGCAAACATACGAACAGCGAGGGTCGCTGCCAAAGTGTTTGAGTTGCTAGTCCGTTGCCAAATTGCGAAATGCCGGCGTGACCTATACTTTGATGGCAACCTCCGTATAAAGAACATACACACACAAGTACATACATACATCTGTACTGAAGTTTTGCACATCCGCTTTCTCAAGTGAATCCCAACTTCCCAAAGCACTTAAATAACATTCATAATAGTGTGGGTGAGGTGAATACACACACACACAGACACTCATACACATAATTAACAAACACAAATAAAATACTTAATGTTATGGCTGTAAACACACATACACGCGTACGCAGAGAGAGAAAGAGATAGAGGACCTACACCAACACACACACAAGAAAAACACTTAAGTTAATGTTCAACGAGTTTATTAAAGATGCACAGCAATAGGATCAGGGATTTGAAGGTTTAATGATTATTAACACATTATCATAAACTTCAGCGTTAAGCTGATGGCTGCCGAAGCAGACACCGCAAACGCCGGCACAGAGTTGAAAGAACTCTTAGGAATTCCAAGTATTTCCAAGATATCTTTAATTCAGGAAATACAACACTTTCATTCAGGAATTCTCTACAGGAATGCAAATACACAACTACACAAAATACCGAAGCTATGTGGACGTATTAAAGATCCAGCGCAAATGGTATTATATTCAGTAAAAGGAGACATACATTTGTGGGGATAGTCTTTAAAAAAAAATACGCAAATTTGGCCAATTAACAAATATAAAAGAGACACTACAGGGTGGTTCTGCAGAGGTTCCATTTTCCGATTACATCGAGAAGGTCACAAATTGGTCAAATGTGGCAAAGTTGTTATCAATTGTGTATTTCATCAACTGGAAACTCACTACTCTCATCGCAATATTCTATTCAGCTATCAGGCTCATTTTTGGCTCAATGGACATGTCAAAGACCAAAATTGACTCTTTTTCACTACTTGGTGTGATTTATGGTCCGATGGAGTCGCTGGTCCTTACTACTTTAAAACTGAGAATGCTACCGCTCATTTTTGGCTCAATGGACATGTCAAAGTCCAAAATTGCCTCTTTTTCACTACTTGGTGTGGTTTATGGTCCGATGGAGTCGCAGGTCCTTACTACTTTAAAACTGAGAATGCTACCGTCAACATTCAAAATACCCAGGCCTTCTTAAGTGCAGAAACCATTCAATTTTGCCTACAGTCATCGCCGTCCCTGAAGAGCCAGCACAATCCCCTAAGCAGAAAGAATGAAACACTGAGTGATGAAATTTCTCTGCCACACTGTTACATAATGTTACTAAAGAGGTCTTTAGACTATGCCATCGAATCGCGCGATCTGACCAAGATCGCATGATCGAAAATCACTCGATTTCGAGGGAGAACCGCAGACTGTTAGTTTTTTTTTTAATTTTCAAAAGTTTCACACTTGCAATGCAATCAGAGTTGTATTTCACAAGTTATAGACAAAACAATAGTTTATTTCAGTTATAACTATTGTGATGCAGTACAACATTATCATTGTATCACCATTGTCCAAGATAAACAACAGATAAAACGGACCGATGAACAGTCAGAAATTTATTTCATAGTTATTCTGAGTCCATAGCTACCTTGTTTCCTTTCCGACTGAATGAAAATGATGGTACGACATAAGTCTTGATTTAGTAGTTTTCAAACTGTTGATTAAATCTATCTTAAATCGGCGTCTAATAGCAATAGCTGCTTTTTCGAAATGGTAGATGGTGATTCCATTGAAACGGATGTGACACTGTTGCGTAAATATGTTTGGAAATCATCCATATTCATTAAATGATATTTTTACAATATTACCTGTAATACTATTCTGGTTAATCGGAATAGTATTGCAAATATAAATATTTCTTGGAGCGTCGCGGGTGTGACCACACTTTTCCAATCTTCTATGGCTTGACTTTGTTCATTGCTTTAAACGAGCCGAAAAATACAAATAGAATTGCTACCTCGATTTCGTCGTCAAAATAAAAAGTCTATCGGACGATTTTGAATCTTTTCTCTTTCAATATTTTACTATCAGAAAATTAAAGGAAGATTGACATGATTTATGTGTTATAAGTGTGAATGTAATTCCGGTTTTGCGTCCGTTTACTTTCAAGTGTGAACTAATTCATGCGATTTCTCTCACCCAAAATCGTATACCTCAATTGCATAGTCTAAAGCTGGCGTGGCAGTAGCAGCGGTGATTAGACTACTCTGTTTGTGCTCCTACAGTAAGACTCTTTCCCATGATGTGGGGCGGTGGGGGTAACAGCACAGCACGTGTGGCGTGAACCTGAGCGAAACCAAGTGTAGAGTTCGAGTCCTGTGGTTGCATATTCTACCTTTAAATTGTTGCCACAATATGTAAATGTCGTCTGGAGCTACAATCATAAACATACCAAAACCACAAAGTTGTTGTTTAGTTAGACTTGAACGGAAGCATGTTGCAGCCAACCAACAATCAATGACAATGTCTGGAGAAAAATAACATGTGTAAAGCACCGACGAGCAGGCAGACGCCATGTCCTCTGACAGACACACAAATGATGGTTGGACTGCGAGTGGATGTGGATGGGGAAGTGAGGTAAACCACATACCAGATTTGTGAATACTTTCGAACAATTTGAATTGATGAAACAAAGGAATCGATTCGCTCTCCAGTTGTGGTTGTTATACATTTCGGAAATGTGATGATTTGCTTTCAAATTCAAAGCTTCTGGTTGTGGCTGCAGCAGAAACCCTTCACCTCCAAGTGTGACATCATTTATTAAAAGCGATTTCAGTTTAATTGCTTAATTCCATTCCATTCAACAACTCGGAAATGATTTTATAAATTCTTAACTATATAAGTATAGATATTCTACACACAAGTATATTAGTTCACATTTTCTATCAAAATTGCAATGGCCTTTAGTATAATTAATAGGTAATATCAAATATTGGTGTTAAAAAGTTCAAAAAGAAGGAGATTTTCAAAAAAATGTGCCAATAGTTAATTGTCCAAATAGGCAATTTTAAATACTTTGAGAAAATAGTACTCAACTAAACAAGAGCCTTTATTTTTTATGTCGATCTTCTAGCAAAATGCCTGTATTTATTTATTTATTTGCGATTTTTAATACCCATCCTAGTTTCATATTATATAGGCACATTTATGGACACCAACAAACTATCGGTAGGTGTACTTCAAAACAGTGCTGTGACCCTGGATAATAACAAAATTCGGGATTTTAGCAAAATATTTGCTGTTTTTTCGTAATGTGTAAACATTAAACATATACCTTAGGAAATAATATGGAATAAAACACATAAGATATATTATTTTTATACATTGGTTTTTCATATCAGCACTATGCGAGTAGCAATTAACTTTCTTGTTAAGCGAGTAAATTCCATACAAATATTAAGCCAGTAAGCATAATCGAATAGGCCTATTGTCTTTTCTGATGGCAACACTTACACAAGTAGTCATTTGAATGTAGACAATTTTTCTCCTCGATTCGTTTTCGTACTCAGTTAACTGATATAATTTTTTTGTATAATTTCAGCATCAACATCAAGAATTTGATAAATCCATCAATACACTCTGTGAACTCAGACAGATCGACTAATTCTACATAGAAGTAATGTGAGTACATATATCATAAGATTATATATATATATGAAATGAAATAATTCCAGTCATTACTAACAACTTAAATTAGCTTCGCTTTATAATTTAATATTTATTCGGTGCAAACCCTTGTTTAACCACTCCAAGTGCATGCTGACCAAAATGGAGAACAACAGAAAAAATATCTTTCTCTTTTTGAAAATGATGTAAATAATGGAAAGCATTAAAGCCAAAATAACAACTGGGATCCAGGTATAAATTTAGTTTCTTTGTATAGGAAAGAAATAGAGAGGGGCACTAGGACTTTGAGCCACAGTAAAAACATCTGGCAAGATGGGTCGGAATTTGTTTCATTCTATTGTAAGCGAAACTGTCAAATCCCATAAATTTTGCTTTGACAATACGGCTCACCATTCAAATTGCCATTGCCGAATTTGTTTTTTTTTGCTGCTATCACCTTACACAAATACGCCTTGCTCGATACTGTACATACACATATTGTATGACGACAAAAGTGACATTGATAAAAAATAAATAAATTATATTCAAACATTCATACATTATTTTCTCAACTTATCCCAATTTTATTGAGTTTGAGCAAAATGTCCGTTATTGCCAATATTCGTTATTTAATCAAGAAACAGATTTTCACAATTCCATCACCGTGTCTTAAATACGTCTCGCAGCGTTACATCTGTTGCGATCCATACCAAACCACATTGAAAAATCTCATCCTCTGCAAGGACACCAAAGTCATATGCCAAGGCTTTACGGGCAAGCAGGCGACATTTCATTGCAAAGAGGCCTTGAAGTATGGCACCAAAGTTGTTGGAGGCGTATCACCGAAAAAGGCCGGCACCAAACATTTGGATTTGCCAGTCTTCAAATCGGTAGAGGAGGCCAAAAAGGCGACACAGCCTCATGCTTCCGTCATTTATGTGCCGCCACCAGCTGCAGCCGCGGCCATAATGGAATCAATAGAAGCAGAAATCCCACTAATAGTATGTATTACCGAAGGCATTCCGCAACATGACATGGTAAAAGTGAAAAAGGCTTTGATGTCGCAGAACAAGTCACGTTTGTTGGGTCCCAATTGCCCGGGCATCATTGCACCCGAAAAGTGTAAAATCGGTATTATGCCGGCCATGATTCACAAACGGGGTATGGTGGGTGTGGTGTCACGATCGGGTACTCTCACCTACGAGGCCGTCAATCAAACAACATATTATGGTTTGGGCCAAACTCTATGCGTGGGCTTGGGTGGTGATCCCTTCAATGGCACGAGTTTTATCGATTGTCTAGAATTGTTCCTGGAAGATCCCGAATGCAGGGGCATAGTGATGATCGGTGAGATTGGTGGCGATGCCGAGGAGAGGGCTGCAGAATATCTCATGGAGAACAACTGTGGAGATCCTCCGAAACCAGTGGCGGCTTTTATTGCCGGACTCACAGCTCCTCCGGGTCGCCGTATGGGTCATGCTGGTGCCATAATATCAGGCGGCAAAGGTGGAGCCCAGGACAAAATCGCTGCTTTGGAAAGCGCTAATGTCATCGTTACTAATAATCCCACGACAATTGGCAAGGTCTTGTACAAGGAAATGTTGAGTTTGGAAATTGTCAAACCAACGGCCAAGGAGTGTGGTCAGAAGCAATAGATGCAGTAGCAAAACTAGAAACGAGCACCGGAAGAAGGTGTGGACAACAATCTATAATTGTATACTAAACTCATCGACACTAAGTTTCTTTGTATTCACAATACGTTGGTGATAATTCCAATTATTCGATTATCCATTCGCCACATTAAAACCTTGAATTATTAAATTAATCTTTTTCTTACCCACCATAAACGTAAAACAAGTGTTAAACCAGAGTATTTGCTCTCTTAAATTCTTATTCATATTCCAATTCATTTCATGGTTCATCTAAACAAACACCAAAGAAAAAAATTTTTGAAAGTTTCTTGAATCCGTCGACCACCAATCTCTTCCCGCTCCTACTCGTTCTGTCGAGTGCTGCTCCCTTATCATCTACTTTAAGTGTTGGCATTATGATCCCTCTGCGATTTTTTTGTCTGGAAAGTTGAAAATGTCTTATCATTGTTTTAAGCATGAAAATCACACAGCAATTGAACGCGCAAATCCAGTATTAAAAAGTTTTTAACTTTATTTCTGTCCATGTCAATTTTCACGGATTACTGTAGAGCAGGCAAGGAGAAATGAAGGAGAAAACTCACACACCTTGGTGGCAATTCAATGACAAACACTTCGACTTTTGGGGTGTCCTTATGATTACCATTACATATTGGTTGATTCACTGGATTTGGGGTGAGGTATTAATATTCCACAGTCGAAAACACCACAGTCTGTCGACGTATCTAAGTACGGATAAAACAATCCAATGAATATTAACCCTATCACAAAACAAATCCAAACAAATTGATAGTCGGAATTGCTGAAACGTCCAAGAAATTACTCAAAACCCTAATTACTTGTTAAACTAAAATTCGTTATTTTCCTGTTGGACATTTAGGCCACATTTGTATAATAAAAGGAACATATCTTTAAAAATTTCTTCGGGAGATAGAACTTTCTCTGTGTAATCTTTTAGAAAGCGAAAAAGTTACGATCGAACCTCTTACAACAATAAATATTCAAATTCACTAGATTTCATGAAATGTCTTTTACTTTTTGAATAATTAACTAATGCCGTTTTTGTTGCAAAAACGAAAATGTTGGAATTTTTGTCCGAAAAGAAAATACCAAAAGTATACCAATGTGTCAAGACTTCAGTCTAAAAGGTTCAATAACAAGAACTTTTTAATGTTTACATTTTATAGAAATACAAATATTTTTGCTATAGTGTAACAAGTTTTGTCAAATAAGCCCCAAGGATACATATGCCTACTTCAATAATATTTCACCCAAATCTAATGGGTCAGCTTGAAAAAAATGTGTCCTTTGTGTCGCATATTCTCCAATTTTCCAGGTACAAATGCCCAAATGAAAGTGACTCAACCGAAAACAAAACGAATGTCATGGTGTTCAAAAAATTCAAAAATCATGCTCACCCTAAATTGACCCTAAAAACGATTTATGATTTCATATTATTATTAAGAGACATATTCCTGTGTCACACGTGCATGTATGTATGTCTATCTATATCAGAAAGCATACCTTATGTATGTATATTCAAATGAAAGTCCCTTCAGCATTGTTCACACAGACTCATACATAGACGCTTTATCTCTCCGTATGACTAACTCCACTTTTGGAAAAAATTAAAATTGTAACATATTTTCAGTAGAGTAAGAAGTTGCACAACTAGACTAGGATATTTTAAACATTGCGAATTAATTAAAGTAACAATATTTATTTCTGCACATTACGCAATACCGCTCAAATTGTGACAGTTATTTCTAACACTTGGAAAAATGTTCTGGAGTAATCTGCGATATTCTATGTGATTTGTTTAAATATTTTAACTTATCATGATGATCAGTTTAAAAAAATAAAGTCGAAAATATTTACCAACTGTGTTGATTCAACAATACCGGCTAATCTTTTCGTCCATCAAAACGATTTGCATAATAAATATCTTATAATTTGTGTTTGAATGAGTTAGTCGATTTAACAAATGCCCCATGAACAGCTATCTATGTATGTATTTGAATGAATAGTAAACGTATTGTCATTTGTTCATTTGGGACGAAAGAGCACCATATGCAGTCGTGCAACAAACTGGGTCGCGCCGTGAGGCAGCCAGTTCGAAGCCCATAGATTTCGGTAAGCGAAATCAAACATGTCCTCTCGGTCCACAGCCAATTGTTAGGCCGCTTTGGGTTAACGATCTATATTTATTTAAACTGGAAAACTCTATATTCCAATACTCTTCTTATGCAGAATCCTTCCAATGTTCTCAATCGTCATAAAAATTTGGAGATTTATTTTAATTGTTACTACATTAAAAATTGTTTTCGCGACCCACTCCAATGAACAGGTGGTGTGGTGTACATCTGCTTAACATAACAAATGCAAAAGGATTACGTGGACTATTGAGAGATATTATTAGGATATATGCAGGACAATATGAATTTTCTATTCATAATTAATTGCCAACCTTTGATTCGCTCAACTGACACGACATTATCATAACCTTTGGTCATTTTCACCTATCCGATTTGATGTGCATGTGTATATACACTGTGCTCACCCCATGGAAATGTGTGTATTAGGCTGGGTCATGAAAAAGTTGCTGCGGGTAACCCCAAGAAATCAAGATTGCATTTATAATCTGCAAAATATTTCATCGCTGATCCAAGCTACCTGTGAAGTTAATTCATCTGAATCTAATCTTAAGAATCATATTTTTCCGCGAATTAATAGACTCAGTTTAAATATAAATTTGTATTCTTGTCTTATAATATTATTGAACGTTTAGAGTCATTTTTTATGGATTTTCCAAGTGACAACTAAAATCTCATATCACTTGGAAACATTTTGTAAAAAGTGTTATTCAAAATAAACAGATAGGGCTGTTTTTCTTTAAGCCGGGATAACAAGCTGCGATGACAAAACCGTTAATAAAAATATAATTTTTTACTCAAACAAAAATAGTTTTTTACATTGTTGCCAAGTACAATATAAATATTTCTATTAAACGAAATTTTCAAAAAAATATTTTTTGGATTTAGCCATAAATAACCATAAATTAGACTTACACTGGATAATTATCCAAGCTAAGACTAATATTTTTAACATAAAAGTGAAATTTTAACTTTTTTATTTAGGTTTTTGTTATCGCAGCTTAGTTATGAAGAAAAACAGCTCTGATGTCTAAATAGTGAATATCGGACATAAAATGGCCGACTCCATTTTAGTGAAAATAGTTTAATACAAAATATGGATATTCAGAGCCTAAAGTCCAAACTCTTTTTACACAAATTAGTGATGCGGCATAAATTTCTTCCGATGGTCATCATTTATTTTTTTTTTTTCAAAAATTGATCTCTAAAAAATTTTGAGCAGAGTTTATCTCGCAGTTGGCTTGACTCAGGACGATATATTTTCCAAATCATCATTAAACAATCCATATTTTATTCCTGTGTGGTGAAAAAATCAATTTTTCGTGACCCAACCTAATGTACATGTACTTTCCTAATGTAGTTCCCGTTTAATTTATTGATATATCCATTTACACCTCATAAACACCCCATAGAATTATAGGCATAATTAATATCGGCAAGTGGAATATCTGCTACAAAGCCTGAAGTAATGATCATAATTCGCACCGTCTTAAAGATGAACTGCCATAATCGTAATAATTTAACTAATATTTAAAATGTTTGATAGTTTTAATTGAGCCACTCTAATATACATAGTATGTATGTCGAACATCTCTATATCGTAGCTGTTGGGTTGTTATGATTTTCGACGAAATATAGAGAAGTTTATTATAAAAATGTTCCACACTAGTGTATGTGGCCCAAGAACACAATGTACGTGAACCCTTTAAAAACATATCAGATTATGATAACGAGGTCCTTAGTAGTCCGTTTAAAAAATGTCAGCACGCTTATATCGTGCCTTGATCATAAGTGCTGATGACCAAAATGAAAATTTTCAAATTTTTCAGAATATCATGCCGAATGTAACAATATAATATAGTAGTCTATATATATGAGTATAGTAGCAATGGTGTACAATAATAAAATAATAATATTCAAGGTAGTATCCACTAAACCTTAGTAAAAGTTATTATACTTATATCGATGGTTTGATTCCACAGTATGCTAGGTCTAAAAAACGCCTCTACTGGCGTTAAAAGTTTATTTGATATAACTAAGTTAGTTATACAAATTAAAACATTTTTCTGTAAAGTTCGCCTTTCCAAGATATTAGCATGCGGGATGCGAAGGGACTCACTGTTTCAATATTTGTGTACATGGACAACATTTGTCAATTCAGATAGTTACACGATGTTGCTATATTTCGATGTTAGTTATTTCGCAAGGCTCTTGGCTTCAGCATATACGAGGTTGATTTGGAAATTGTTTTAGTTTATTTTAACGATATAAATTGAAAAAAAAATCTAGAAACTCTAGAAAATTTATGTATTTTTCGTAAAAACAAACAAGAAATTAAATTATGAATCTATTTATTTTTTGAAAGGGAGGTTTATATGATACTAGTCTACATTAATGCGTAAAGATCGTGATTTTTTTCAAGGAAGTAATACTTTTAATTCTTTCCTCGTACATGCGCTGTGGACACACGTTTCTATGCTGGCCATCTGTAATTGACATCTATTTGACACATTGACATATTTCAACAGTGAAAACTGATCTGCGACACTTTTTTCATTGTGCGTTTCGGGTCGTATCGATTTCTGACAGTCTATCAACCAATTCAAATAAATTGGACACCATGCTGTTGGCTTTTAATCGAAACATACAACGCAACATTAGACTAGGAAATTGAAATTTGGAGTGTGTGGATAAATAAGTTTACTTTACTAAGAGCAAACTGTAAAGTTATCATCCATCAATATTTGATGGGGCCAGTGCAAGAGAAGGCTTTATTCTTTGAAATTTGGCGCTGTATAATATATATATTTCATTGAACATCCACAATTTGTAAACACTGGTCGGAAGTATAGCTTTGCATGGTAAAAATTAAACCAATGAGGAAAATTAGAGCAAATCTACCAAACTCAATGTAATTGAATTCATACAAATAAATATGCATATCTACTCGTGTGTGTGTATATATGTATGTATTTGCAAATTGAAAAACACACGTCACGTTTAGACGAAATAAAACTAAAAAGGAAAAAAGAGGAAACAGAAGAAAAAAGGTAAATTTAGTATGTCACTATTTTGGATTGACAAGCTTGAAATTAACTCGCAAATAGAAATCCAATATGCCCCTACTGCTGCATATCCTTCTCATCTCCTCATCTTCCACACCGTCATCTACGGTGGTTCTCATTTTTGTCCGTTTATTTTGGAGGTGGCCTTATTTAGGGTTTGAATCCTGCAAAGCTAAATTGTTTGCCAAAATTCCTGCTGCAATTGTAATACCCCAGAAACCCGAATGAAATGAAATCAAACCTGTGTAAACATTTGCCTTTTTCGATTTGAAATGCAATCCCGTTCACAGAACGTGTTTTAGGAGCAGACGCATACATACATAAGTATGTACGTCACTCGTTCGAAGGTATTTCTGTACTACATGCCGAAAGTCGATTGTATCTGAAGTTGCATAAACCAATAGTTTGGAATTTGCATAAAATACATCTGCAAAATATGCCGGGTTGCCATACATTTGAAATACTCGGTGGAGGAAAGTCTCCGCTTCTGATCTTTTTTGGATGGACTCATGTCATTTTTTCGCAATCAAATAATAAGGGTACTCACGTCAAAGTTTTCTAAACTGGGATAGTGGAAAAATACAACTCTATTTGACGGAGGATTTTTTTAAATACTTACATATATTTTACATATTATTACTGAATTTTTCACAAATAAAATAAAAATGTAGAAATCAACGGATTGAGTGTGCAGAGAATGTAGAAACACAAATGGATGATTGGACAATATGCTCGATGATTTATCCAATTGCTTTCTTACTTTTCGGTATATTCAAACAAATTCCCCAAAACAGCTGATTTCCATTTCGATAAAACAATTCCATCTTGTATGCGTGAGTTTAGTACTAAGAACACCAAATGTTATCTTCCTACTTGACATGAGTTCCCTTAATTATAATTATCATGGGAAAGTAAACAATGTTTCCTCCTCCGAATATTCAGATTATTGGCTGTTTATGTTTCTGGCAACTCTATCCTGTAAACACACTCACATCGCACCAACCATAGAATTTAAATTCAACACTCCTTACAGAAATGATGCCAAAAATGCCTTAAATCCTCTCGTAGTCGTTCGTGTTCAGTTGAGATACAAAAAAACAATAAACATTCGAAGAATGTTTAGCGTTGGAGAGAAGGACGAATTGTAATGCAGCGTAATTTCAAAGTCCGTTGGAATGGGTACGTGAAGTACCGCTCCCTTAATTTTGGAAAGGACCGCTTAGTGAGAATACATATCAAAACAAGATCTAAGTCCACTGTGGATTGGTTTCCCATATGACATCGACGAAATATAACTTTTCCCGAAAGACTAATTCAGTTTTTGAAGGGAAACATGTTTCCCTACGAACTAAACTGCTAATTTCACCTCAATTGCAGTAGGCACTCATTCGAAATGTGGGAAATTCCATTTGTCTTAGCTTCGGTCAGCCGATTTTGCACTAGATTACAATCCATGCTCTGCATATTATCTGAAAGAATATTTTTTATTTCTACTCTACTTGTATGTATGTATATAATTTGCTTTCATTGACAAGTTTCACTTTAAGCAAAATTTTATAGCAAAACATTTACCAAAATTTCAAAAATAAAAACAAAGTAAGGAAGGGTCATTTGTAACGTTCAATACTATTCCATGAATGTCGTAGACCAAAAATTTGTGGGCAAATATTTGTTCCGAGGAAAAACTAAATTTGCAATACAAACATCATCATAAACATGTCATCCACTTGAGCTGAGAGTAGGGTATGATCCATCAAGATTATCTACTATAAAAGTTTAATGTAAACTTTACGTTTGTGTAAATTTACTTACAAGTTTACATGGAACAACAACGACAATATTGAACGCAAGCGAGTTAGTCTATATATGTATACATTTCTGGCTATGTGTGTAGGTACGAGTGTGGCATGAATATTTTTTCAATGAAAACTAAAGTTCGTTAAGCTCGACAGACAAACTGAAGAGCTAGAAAAGAAACTACATGCAAGGATGAAAAAGGAGAACAACGTATTGGTCCGAAATGTATTGAAATGCAAATATTTTCTTTGATAGACATATTGGCTACAATATCTAAACGAAAATATCTGTATCCATCTCAGAGCCGGAAGAAAAGAACAAACGCAAGCACACGAGCGCAACTTGGGCGAATTTCTAAAGAGCCGTTCAAGTAAACATCAACATATATAAGACGCTCGAACTAGTCCTAATGCCACACATTGAGACGAATCCTCAATTCAGTTGGCCAGTAATTGGGGGTGGTGGTGTTGGCGTTCCAAATGAAGCAGGAACTCAAAGTTTTACGAGTAGGTACGAGAGAGTACGTCCGAACGTTGTATTATCTTGACAGCTTCGAAATGGGGTTTTTGTGTTTGGAATTGCTTTGTTTGTTAGCCTTTTTCCTTCAGAATTTGTACATGCAGAATTTGTAAGTATGCACTTACATACGTATTGTAATTTAAATTTTGTATAGAAAAATGACAGAATATGAAAAATTGCTAAGAAAAACTCTCAAATCAGTAAAGCTTTACCCAATTTCCTCGTTCCCAATTGCAATTTCTTCCAAATATGTTTATTCATCTTCATCACTTATCCCAGTTCCACAAAGTTGACTTCAAAGTTTTTTCTGTCCCAGAAAAAGTGTTGTTCGTTTAGTCGGAGTGTCGTTGCTTTCCTCCAAGTTTGTTTTGCTCTTTATTTTTTATTTCGGTGTTTAGTGTATCGTTGTTGCACTTAATTATGTAAAATGCTGTGTAAATTCAATTACACCACCACAGCAGACAATGAGCACTCTCTTGCCAGGATAGAGCGAGAGAGTGAATGAGGGTGATGTGGAGAGGAGAGTAAGACACAACTGTGTCAGTAGCACCATCCATAAGGATATACGATAACCCCAGCATCACCATTACACTCGAGGATTAATGACCAGTAACAGAGATTGACAGCAGGAAACTGGTCGTTGGAAGGTTAGGTCAAGCGATGCACTGTTAGATTTAGGCCAATAGTCGACACCCATGGCCCTCAGGTGACGAACATACACGAGCATCACAACAGAGAGCAAACAAGTTAGCTAAAACTAAACTTGTATGTCATCGTGGTATTGGAGTTCCGGTTCAAGTCTGAACTGGACCATCAGACTTTATTCAGCGACTGTTTCGATATCGCTAACACTGTTGGGTTGAAAGAGCTATATAGCTAAATTCATAGTTTCGCTAAGATTTATGATTGGAGTCAGATAATGTTGCCTAGAGTTCCACTTACGACACCATTAATTCAAATCCCACGATACTTTCAGTATTGTTTCATTTTTTGATTTCGACTTACAGCACAGTTAGTTCAAATCTCACAATATTGAAAATATTGCTTCACTGCCTAGTGTTCGTCCTACAATACAGTTCAATTCAAATCTCACGATATTCAAAATATTGCTTCACTGACTTATTTCTTTGGGTGTCACGGCTACAGCACCAGCAACATCAGCAACCACGGAGAAGAACATTAACGTTTAATGCATTTTCAAAATTGTTTTTAAGTTGACATTTAATAAGTTTTAAACGCTTATTATGTTTACATTCGTCGCCACTCTCTTGTAGGACTTTTTTTAGTTGTTGCTTTACATTCATTTATTTCACTATCATAAAGTCGGACAGAATGAGAAAAACGAGGATGAATGGAATAATGATTCGATCCACCACCACTGAGTTCTAACCTACGAATGCTAGGCAACAGGACCAAGTTGTGTGCTTCGTAAAGCAACTTAACCTACATTGCGGTCGAGCGAGGTTATAGTAGAGTTGGTAGCGAACTCGCGTTTATCAGTGAGTTCGAATATCACACGAAGCTCCGGTCCGATCATCTCGCTGTCTAAAATGGTTATATCTATGGTGCCACTCAATCCGTACAACCAAAATTAGAATATAAATTGAATTTGAAGTGAAACGAAATGGCCAAATCCACACCACTTCCGCAGAGTGTAGGGTGCAACAAGTTGAAGAGCAAATACAACTTCAACGCCTGAAGTGCACCCTTTTAGACAGATAAAAACTTAGTTGCATTGTACTGTAGAGTGGTTGCATTCCATTTTATTTCCATAAAAGCGTATCCCGGTATGGTTGCACATTCTCGCTTTTGGCCATCTTCTCATTTGGATTCTGTCAACACGGTTGAAATTGAAATTGTAATGGCTGGATTTCAAGATTCTACTCCTCGGTGCGAACAAATGGGGTGGGGAAAGTATATAAACAACTTAATGTCACGAAAGGATTTTCCTTTTTTCCATTAAGTGGAGCTGTGGGTATGCACATTCAGAAGAGAAAGAAAAACCAATTGTAATTGTGAAATTGCGACAAATGTGTTCAATTAACCTGATTGCATTTTGGCGGCAGCAAATATGCAAATGTTTCAGAGGGCAGCGGACACTTCTTCTACAGCGTTTGCTAAGTATCTTTAATTGGGGGATGTTTTTTCACTTGGCTAAGTTCAAATTATTAAAACACACTGTAGTTTGTATCATTATTTGAATTTATTCAAAACTCAAAAGAATTGTTTCCCAAATGCGATCAACGCCAGCACAAGCGTTGACACATACAGCGACCAGCTTCGCACCATTGGAATCCCACCATTTCGAGCCTGTGAATTGGCATCATCATCGGCTATTATCTTATCGATTTCCTCTTGACATACGGTTTCTCTTCGCACGAATCTAAACAGGGCTTCGATGATGTTCGATGGTGTGACCTCATTGCACGTCTCCAGATAGCTTAGCACGCATTTCTCGAAATCGCGCATATCAATGCATTGCTTTGGACCCATCACCATTTCCGGCAATTCGGGTGATAGTGTTTCCGGAATGTACATACCAAATGAGGCATTCATGCAATTCGAAATGTTGTCCATATTGGCCTCGAGGCATTCAGGTCCCTAGAAGATTTAAAAACAAAAATAATTTAATTCTTCTAGAAAATAATAAAACAAAATAAATGGTGTGAAATTGAAAACATTCTCAACCCTTTCACTATATTTAATACAAGTCTAGAAATAATATGGATTTTAATTTATCACGGTTTGTAAAAGGTCTTAGGAATAGTTTGCAATAAAATGATTTATGTTTTTAAAATTGACAGAAATATAGCATTTAGAACATATAAATCGGTTACTGTATATTATTCCTAGGTCCAAGGGAAGTAAAATTAAAAAAAAAATAATAAAAACGTATAGCAAAAGGAATAACTAAATATCAGCCTATCCGACCGACGAGAGTCGGGTAGCTTTTAACGATCATATACAGTGAAAGCTCTCATAAGCGGACACCCACCGTCGGCGAAGTTTTTGCCCGTAAAGAGGAGATGTCCGTTTAGTGGAGTGGAATGGGCCTTTGAAAACAAAATTTGTCCGCACAAGGGAGATGTCCGCTAACGGGAGCTGTCCGCAAGCAGAGCTTTCACTGTCATCAATATCTACTTAACGTGTAAAGTAGATATTGATAAAATTAAATTGTATTAATGTATTGAACGAAGGATTTGACCTTGATTTCCTCAGTCTAACGCCCCATGGAGTCACAGTTTTGAAAAAAGTATATGGATAATCATCATTTGTAAAATCCTCTCTTTGAACATTGAAAAATATCAACTTCATCCAATGATGAAGGTTATACAAATAAATTACCTCCTCGGCAATGAATAATGCTATATGATCGCCATTTTTATAGCAGGCAAAGTCCAAGAGCGATGTGAGGATACGCATCACAACTGCGTTTTGGTCACGTTCGGCTGGTGACAGGCAGGTGAATAGTTGTTCATTGAACTCCGTCAAACATTGCACGGCCAGCTCCTTCCGGCCACAGTACTTTTGAAAGACCAGTTCCAGCTCCCCCGTAGGACGGGCTGTTTCAATTTCTTCCAGAAATAACGTAACATTGGCGATGTCATTGGCACACTTGATCAGTTTCTGTGCAGCCTTCTCTATATTTTCATATTGGCTTTGAGGTGATGTGGTACCATTGAGCAGAACCTTTTTACATTTTTTGTACAGCAGATCTTTGACATCTTCCAGGGTGAAGTTGGATTTGCTAATTTGCAGAGGTAAATAGTTCTGCAGCGTATCATTGTTCACTGAGAACTGGGCGTGTGTGCCATAAACTGAGGCAAATAGTGTGAGAATTACTAAAATCCCGAACGATTTCATATTTCCGAGGCCTGATATTTCGTTGGCAGTACATGCGTTCAAATCTCGAATGATACTGTTTTCATGCTTCAATTCAATATCAATAATGCTGGCATTTGTAGTGTAAACTTATCAAAGTGTACGCTACAATTTGAAAGGTAAACCGAGACTATTGTAATCAGTCACAGGCCTATCTGAACAAATAAAACTAAAAGATCATATTCATATTGTGGAGTAGAGGCTTATCAGGTCAAGTTTTAGAAATTTGAACAATATATATTTTCAATGTCGTTGGACGAGATGGAAGTAAAATGTATTAAAGCCTTCAGTCCATACCTCGCACTTAATTCGACCAAACTCGCCCACAGTCCAGAGGTTCTTATCGCGTAATGGAGCAAGAAATGTCCATTTATTAATTTTAAAGATTATCCATTGGCATATATAAACTAATCATTTTTGGGCTAACGTGATAAGGCAATGGATTGCCACTTTAATTCACTGTAAATATCGAAATAATACCCACAGATATCATTCAAAGTAAAGGTGTGGATTCAATGTACCATTCAGGTAGTTAAATTACAAAAAATAATATATCCAGAATTATATTAGAAATAACACTTACTGAAGGAAAATACAATAAAATTGTATATAAAGGGTGATTTTTTAAGAGCTTGATAACTTTTTTTTTTAAAAAACGCATAAAATTTGCAAAATCTCATCGGTTCTTTATTTGAAACGTTAGATTGGTCCATGACATTTACTTTTTGAAGATAATTTCATTTAAATGTTGACCGCGGCTGCGTCTTAGGTGGTCCATTCGGAAAGTCCAATTTTGGGCAACTTTTTCGAGCATTTCGGCCGGAATAGCCCGAATTTCTTCGGAAATGTTGTCTTCCAAAGCTGGAATAGTTGCTGGCTTATTTCTGTAGACTTTAGACTTGACGTAGCCCCACAAAAAATAGTCTAAAGGCGTCAAATCGCATGATCTTGGTGGCCAACTTACCGGTCCATTTCTTGAGATGAATTGTTCTCCGAAGTTTTCCCTCAAAATGGCCATAGAATCGCGAGCTGTGTGGCATGTAGCGCCATCTTGTTGAAACCACATGTCAACCAAGTTCAGTTCTTCCATTTTGGGCAAAAAAAAAGTTGGATATCATCTCACGGTAGCGCTCACCATTCACAGTTACGTTACGATTCGCATCATCTTTGAAGAAGTACGGTCCAATGATGCCACCAGCCCATAAACCGCACCAAACTGTGACTTTTTCTGGATGCATTGGTAGCTCTTGCAATGCTTCTGGCTGATATTCACTCCAAAATCGACAATTCTGCCTATTTACGTACCCATTGAGCCAAAAATGAGCTTCGTCGCTGAACACAATTTCTTTCTTTCTGAACTTTCTTAACAGAGCACGCATTTTGATAATAAAATTCAATGATTTGCAAGCGTTGCTCGTTAGTAAGTCTATTCATGATGAAATGTCAAAGCATACTGAGCATCTTTCTCTTTGACACCATGTCTGAAATCCCACGTGATCTGTCAAATACTAATGCATGAAAATCCTAACCTCAAAAAAATCACTCTTTATGTAAAGGATGTATATATTATATATGGTCTAACTCATGGGGCAAGTGAGTTGCTGGCTTGACATCGTTGGCACAGACTCATTTTTTTCAATTTATTTTGATAATGCAGACTTTACACTGCATTATCCTCCTTCAGTGGATTTCTGATTTGGCTTCAAATAAGAAAATCAATATCAAATCAAATCTTGTTATCTCGTTGGTAATTTTGATCAGCGAAAGGAAAAAACACCATATCAAAAGCACCCACTTTAGACCGAAAAAAACTCGATTATCATATCGCGATATCGAGAAGTATGAGTAACATCTTGACCAGCCATCACCTAATGCATGTGGGTGCGTTGAACCCCAAATGTGGCAATTTTGGCGAAAACAAAGCTACCAGTTATCAATATTATGTGACAGGTACACATTTTCATTTGCAAACGTTACCAAGTGAAGATGCCTATCAACTTATCATTTGAATGCGATCGCATTCGTCAAAAGAATTGTAATGTAATGTAATGTGTAGGTTAGTGCCGTATCACGCATTATTGAACTTCATAATTGAACGTTTTTTACTTCTCCTGAAAACATATAAATTTTAAATTTCAGAAGACGTTATTCTTTTATGTTCATTTTCTTTTTTCGCATTTATTATTATATCGTGATCCGTTATTTCAAAATCGATATACATAAATCAGATTATTTTGAAATCTGTGTCTTCTTAGGTTAGGTTAGGTTTTGTCGAAACCAATCTGTCTCAGAAAACAATTTATCTTCCCGACGTCTATAGTGGCCAAGTCTGAACCCAGTGACAAAAGCCATTTAGTAAAAAGTCAAAGAATGAGGAATGTATCAAAACAAACGACTTTGACACTCTCAAACAGACAATTGAAACCTGGAAGTTGCTCACAAAAAATTGTTTACTTTTCTTGTCGAAATACTGGTACTCACTTTGCATGTTAAAATAATATATCTTTATAGCCTCATACTTTAGGTGCGTGTGGTTCGTACAATTTCTTAGAAAAATCTCTGCATCACTTGGTTGGTTTATTGATGACATTAATGGGAAATGGTGAAAATAGATTAAATTTAGATTTGTTAAATTTTAAAATTGTTCTCAAATATTTGCTACATTTTATACTTCCGTAGAAGAGCTGTGTTTAATTAATTTTTTCATTACGAATATAGCATCTCGTAGTGGATGAGGTTAAGCTACAGAAACCCATCCTACTGTACAGCTGTACTTATTTAGCTACGATTTTTTATTTACCTTTATATTTGAGAACTCAGTTAAGAGTTGTGGCGATCTTCTCGTAAATGAGTGACAAATACGAGTATCTATTAATAAATGTAAGTAATATTTTTACAATTTTTTTGCTCTACCGCTTGCGATTGTGTGATTAATCAGGCCGTAGTTCCCCGCAAAGTTTTCGTTTGTTTGTGTAGTTACAGCTTTTTATCTCTTCATTCAATTAAAAAAATCCATTTTATTAAATACATACATACATATGTTTTTAAACATTTACTCTCTCTTCGCCTGTTACTCCCACTTCAGGGGCACTTTTCAATGGCTATACAAGCTCCCTTGGAATCACGTGCATATCCCTTATTGCAATAACAGCCGTCGGGGCATCTAAAGTAATTGATAGTGCAAGGCTGATTCAGAGTAGCACATTCCGTTTGGCAGGAATCCCCACATTCGGTGTAGAATTCATTTGGGGGGCATCTTTTAGCGGCGACTGCATTTCAAATGGGGATGTACACAACGCTTATTAGAATATGTCTGAAATGATTATAATTCGATGAGAACAGCACCTTCAGCGACTGCTATTAAAGCACACAGCATCAGCAAGAGCATGGAACGAGTTTTAGACATGGTGCGTCACAATAATTTACTTCGGCGTTTGCTGTTTGTTATATGGAACCTCAACTGACTCCAATGTTGGCGAAGACTTCGCTATTTATTTGTTTAATTTGCTCTCGTAATAAACTGAAAAAGCTTAGACCAAAAAAGTCAGACAAGGTCGACTCTTTGATGCCATACAACAGACTGTGTAAGCAGGATAAAAATTATTTATATATCGTGTTTATAGTTCCATGAATGCTTTAAATGTTATCTGGTAAATTTGATAAATTCTGAACTGAAGAGGAAATAATATAATGCAATATTGATCTCACCCACTTTAAAGTAGTAATGGTTTTAATAATATCGTTCAGAAGTAAGAAGATAAATCAGCATCAACATTTATATGGGGGCTATGTCAAAAAACATGGATCTTAATGATCCAAGGGCCTTCAAAATCTAACAAAATCTAAGGTATAAAGAAGTTAATATATGTAACAGAAACAATTGCAAATCTGAACAGAATTTCTCTAGTTTCAAATGACCCGTTCCTGTTTAATAAAAATAAAATTACAATGATCGAACAACAATTCAATGTAAAATTTAATTAGCTATTCATTCGGAATCGACCGGTTTAATTAAATGTGAGTCGATTTGTAGACATGTCCATTCAATATGTTTCAAATAAACTGCTCCACAGAATGGCGTAGGGTATAAAAAAATGCAAACAGTATAAACCACTGAATTGTTTCAAATACGCACTAATCGTACTTTTAAATCTATTATTCACTAATAAGATAATAATAACAAAAATATATAAGCTTAATCACGCAGTCTAAAGATCAGAAAATTCTGTGGCATTCGAGATTAAATTCAAATTTAAATGAATCTTTCTGAGAAGTCCAAACATTAATGGCAATCGAAAATGTGCGAATATTGTTAAACCCTTTGACGACCACAGGCATTTATACCCACCTAAAATTGTTCAGATATTTGATAAACCAAATTTTTAGAAGAAAAAAATATTTTGTGTTTTCTTTCATTTTTGTAAGAAAATATTACTTTTGCGAAAAAAAAATTAAAAATTTTGTTTATTATTTTGAGAAGAATGAAAGTGGTCTAAGTCAACGCACCCTCTGAAAGTAGTGGTTCCCTTAGGAAGTACCAAAGTTGTCGATTTTTATTTTTATAAAAGTTCGATATAGTAGTAGGATATTCTAAGAAAATAAATTTGTGCTTCGGTGGAAAAATATTTGTTAATTACTCAAACATAAACCATTGCATATCTCAGAACGGATAAAGTGTAACTTAGACCACTATCATTCTAACTGCCACAATTGTGATATGTTAAAATGTTTAAAACAAAAAGGCCCGCTTAGGGTTTTAGTGGAATGAAAGTTTTTTCAGTTTTCGTAAGCCTCTTAAAAAACTAAACTAAACGGAGAGTTTTTCAGTACTCGACAAAAGCAATTGTTTGAAAATTTTATAATGACAACATTAACAATTATCAAATTCAACAACCATATTACACAAAAAGATTTATTGTACGACTCAGAATACGACTCTAATTCTGTGAAAAATATTCCATTAAATGATAGCTAAGAGTTAAGTAACCGATAAAACATGTTTACTATTGCTAATGCTAGAGTTTTTAAGTGTAAACTCCCCTTATGAAACTTTGTACTAAAATTCGCTGAAGCCAGATTAAAATTGAGCGTCAACAAAAGTAACTCAAAATTAATATGTATATGAAGATTGGTGTGTGTGGTGTGTGTTATATTATCTGCTGCAACGTCTGCAAGTTTTGGTCTTACAATACAATACTCAATTCTAAGTTTAAATTAAGTTTTATGGTTTATTGGCCCTTATTGATTAAACAACTTGTTTTGTAAAAGAAATCCTCAACATCAAAAATCCCATAAATCCTCTCAACTGGCAACACTGCTAATAGGGTTATGTCTTTACTAAATAACATATAAATAATAGGGTGCCTCACAACCATACGTTTCAAATGACACTGGTTGTTGCAAATACTAAATACTATGGCAACGCATTGGCAGTAAAAAAGTCTTCTGTAGGAAATTGAAACTGATGACCATAAATTGTATCACTACGAACTTAGGTTACAATATATAGATGAGATTTAATTTAAAAACAAGGAATTATTGCTTCGGTGACAAATATAACATATCTGAAGAATCCATTTTACAAAAAAAATAGAATTAAATCGTATAAAAAAATATGTAATCGCCATTTTCGTTTGGAATAATATAATATCTACTAATAATCACACCATAATAACACTATGCAACAACAAAAAATGTGTTTTGATCTAAAAAATAATTTAAATATTTTTTATTAATATTTTTCGTTAAAGGTTTTAGCATTTGGACTATAGTTCCTGGCGATACGTTAGGCATTGCAAAAAATTTCGTTTTTTTTGTTTTTGAGAAAATAATATAAGATACAAAAGCTTGTACAAAATAAAGATTTTAAAATTCATTCAAAAATTTTCAGATCGCAAGATGTTTATGCTGGATAGATGACCTTTTATCCACCACACAGTACAATAATTAATATGTCCTCAGTTGCCGAAATAAATATATAAAGAAATAACATTAAGTCCCTTCGGATGCGTTACAAAATTCCCCGTATGCAGAAAGTGAAAAATACGTCAATTGCCGAGATGCAAACACTACAAAGAACCGATTTTATAAATAAAATGACGTCTCTCATCCGTTTTTGGGTTATCCATCCATCTTTAAGCTCTTAACGATACATATGAGCACATGTTAACTTCTTGGAAGGAGGGAGTAACCAATAATTACTTCTTGAATTTAGTCGAATTTCTCTTCGTTAACCAAATGCACCATTAGCATGATGGTACTCTCTCCATTTAGAGCCCTGTTTGCTTGTATCGTAGAGATTTAGCTGCAACGCCATATGATCTCGCTGTGTTACCAAAAAAGAGTATGCCAACAACAAGTTGAGCCAGTCGGGGCCAACTCTTTCTTCTGCTACATTGTGAGCGTTTAGTTTACAACGTGAACGCGAGCGAGTAACAACGCAGAAAGAAAAACGCGGCTAAACGATTATTTAGTAGATACAAAGTGGATATATCAAGAAAGATACATATCACAATTACCCCAAAAAAAGAATGTGATGGTAAATAAGGAAAATTAAATGAAAAATCTCACAACCTAAAGAAGAATTGAGAAAATGTGAAATGTTAAGAAGCCTATAAAGAAATTGCACACGAGCGAATAAAAAGCTGTCGAAAGTTAAAGTGAATTTGTACACCCTAAAGTTGCTGAATTTTCCATTTGTGGCAAAATTTTGTTAAAAAAATCAATGAAATTTCCAAAAAGTCGCTGTACATACAGCCAAATGTGACAGAAACGGAAAATTTCCCTTTTTCGTCTGTGTATGTGTGTGTGCGCGTGCATGTGTGTTGAACGAGCTTAAGCCGTGTGGAAAATGGTAAAGAAAACGTTGGCATTTTTCCAATTGTATTTTCATTAATTAATATTAAAAGACAAAAAATTGCACTGCCACAGGAGAAAAACAGAAGTGTATGCGTGTGTGTGTGATTGGCAGTGTATGGAGATGTGTATGTGTGTAACTCATTTCGTGTTTGAGTTGTTTTTTGTCTTCTGACGTTTTTTACTACATTCCTCAGTGTTAGCAGCAGAAAAGTTGTTTGACTTGTTTGGCGTTTTTTCTGTCGGTGTTGTTTTTGTTGTTTCGTTTTGTTTTCAGTGGTCCGAAGGAGAACCAAATACACACACAAGAGATTGTTTGTCTGTCTGTCTGTTTTGAACCAGAAGAAAACAACAACAGCAATAACGAACTGCAAAGCAGCACCAAGCTCTTTGGCTTCTCCATCTTCAGCGTCGCCTTAATGATCATTGTGACCACAAAACAGATGATGATGACGATGGCGATGGTGATGAACAGTATAATCAAGTTTGTGATCACTGTGAGTTTGTGTTCGGGCCATGCTGCTGTTGTTTATGAAACTTCGCAAAAATAAAAAAGTGGTTATTGGATTTATTTGCTGTTTATTTGCAATTGCCCAACATGTGCATTCACCTGTAATTAACAATGACGCTTTTTGGTACTCTCCGAATAAAAATCCATTTCCAAGTGTGTAGTTTGGGAAACACTTTTGTTCAATTAAAAAACCACAAATATTCCACAGACTGAATAGAACACGTTTGTTGCTTAAGTCTTTTGTTTTCTTCAAATGATTCGTTGTTTCCTTTTGGATCATGTAGCATGTGTGTGTGTGCTTGAAATTATTATTGCGTGCGCTATTCAGTCAACAAAAGACCACCACCGCCACCAACAACAACAACAACTTTGGCTTCTTGCTAATGTTAATTTAATAACAGATAACAACATAATGGCACGGTGAGATGATGAACGCCGGAAAATAATATCCAACAGCATTAAATCCAAAGCCCGAGAAATTATATAAATTTACACCAGTGAGATCTAGCTGACAGGGCAGAGTTTGACTATACATCGACGCTGTTGAAATATGAAATGATTGAAACCGGATATAGATACTTTTAGGCGGAATTGTTAACAGCCCTGATTGCGAGTATATAAGGCCAACATTGAAGTGTTAGGTCAACTCGAAATCGCTACTATGTTAACGGGAACTTTTCCCTACACAAGGCTCTATACAGTGCCAGATATACATACGTACATTTATAATAAAAGACACTCTACAAATGACTAACCTTCATTGATTTAAACCAAATACGAAAATTTACAATTGTCATTAACTTTTCTCACCAAATCCATTGTTGTGCAGTTAATGCTATACCAAAACTATTCGTTGTCATTGTTAACTTTATGATTTTCAAGCGTTTCATTCACGATGATTTATTCGCCATTTACCTAATTAACTGTGCGGCCTTTTATTATCCAAAAAATGTTTTATGCAAATTAAATTGTATTTTCTTTCACACCAACCAAACAAGCCTCTCCGACACACGCTGTGTGAGTGAAACAATCAGTCCAAGTTCGTTGCCTAAGTCTATGGTCTTTGTGTTATTGTTTATCTCAACAATCGCACAACATGTGCTGCCATTCAATTCACATGAAGTCGTTTTTGCGACAACATCAGCATCGTAAATGTCAAATGATGTAATGGAATCGAGATAATGTGACCAATACTATTGGGTTTATTATCAAACATTTCTATTAGCGATCAATATCCTCTTATAAAAATGTATTAAAAAATATATCGCTACCCTAATATAAAAAAACACAAGTCATATTTTTACAGTTACAGATTTCTGTTTATTTTAACTAAATACTACAAGTTTAGTCATGTCTTTTTTGTATTAGGGTAAGGATATGTTTTCTAACGTTTAAAATTAGCCTTAACTCGCAATAGTATAGACACAAATAAACTAATGAGCCAGTAAATATTTTTGTTTAACTCCATTAAAAAATTACTTAAAACAATTAAAATATCAATTGAATTACTTGCTTACAGCCATGATCAGTAAATCGAAAAATCGCTATATCGAGTACTGGTCGCTATAATTATTTAATAAGATATAAAAAGAATAATTCATTTAAGATCTCATAATAACCAACTAGCTGCTTCAAATAATCTGATTGGAAATTGAAATGTTCAAAGAATTATCTTATTTAACTCAATTGTGTATATGATTGTTTATATCATTTAGATAATCATGCTATTTCAAAAATATCATGAGCGTTTCAAAAATATTGTATCGTACTTTGCAGATGCTAAAAGGCTGCTTCTTTAGAGGTATTTTATTTTTTTAATATCGTGGTTTTTTAGTTGTGTCTGAGGTCAAACATTTTGTTTGTCATTATCCGAAAAATAATATTATATGTTTGATTCCAGAAGTCATTTCTAGAATCATAGTAGAATCTAGATCAAAGTAATCAAAGTAGAAAATATAGCTGTTGTTTTTTGAAATCGTCTACAAATTATCCTAATTTCTAGCGGTGACCGGCACAACTATTTTATCGACCCACCGTAATATACATTACAACAAAATGGATTTACAATTGCCAAAAATAGCAATTTTATTAAGCAAATTCAAAAATTCCTGTGAAAACAATTATTGTAAAAACATAACTATTTTTTATATGTTCAAATATGTGATGGAGCCCGACACACTTTGTAATGTAATTGCTTCCTTGAGTTTTGAAAATATCTTGAAAAACTGCTACTATAATCACAAAGTTTACGAATGATTAAGTTTTTAGCTCCTTCTGTAAAATTATGGCGAAAATATATTTAAAACGAAAATTTTTATATATCAAAATATCATATCATAGCAAAAATCTTAAAGCCATTGACAAAAACTAAAATGAAATTAAGAATTACATTGTCAATGAATTACACATTCAGTTATTTACTTATAATGTTTATATATATGAGGATGAAATGTGGTTGAAGACGTTCTTTCCATAAAATTCCCATAACCTGAACTAGTTTGGCTGGAATTTGACACAGTTTTAATTATTCAGTGCCACCCCATTCACATTTATTTCAATATCAAAAATCCCTCCGTTGTTCGAAGCGTAGACTGGACGCGTAACATTGATCGAATTAGCATATCGGAATAATAAGAGAAATAAATTAACATAAATCGCTGCGCCTCATAAATATTCTTTGGTTTATTAGGGTTCTACTGGATGTAAAGGCGTTGGTAAACACAAGACTGGGAGTGATTGGAAGTGATCCAATGATGAATTCGAATATATTAGTGGATGGCAAGTGAAGCGATTCGAATCAGTCGTTTCCTCGGACGATAGTTTCTTACTGGAAGTTGTCGATTTTTTTATTTTCAGAAATTTATCTATTAGCATATATTTATTTGAATAATAGATGAATATTAATGGCCACAAAATGCATTATTAAATTTTTTTTTGGAAAATTGTTTGATTTTGTAGGAATCTATAAAGTTATTGACTAAACTACTCTTATCCACTTTTGGAGAGAATATAGTCATTTCTATACATGAGTCACTCCATGTCAAAGCCGTTGACTAAACTATTCTTATATACTTTTGGAGAGAATACAGTAATTTCTATATATGAGTCATTATGTATCAAACGGGCAACAAACTTTCACATTCAGGAGTAGTAAAATACTGTTAAATAATTTATGTCTATTCCAATTACGTGTCACAAGCATTTTTAACGTTGGTCTCGATATTTAATTCCCAAATCCACTATTTTTTCCCCAAAATCCACTAAAATCATTCTAGGTATGTTTTCGGATTATTCTCCCCAATTGTCGATAAGAGTAGTTAGCGATTGAATCATGTACAAAATTAGAGAATTTTACTTTTAAATTTTTCATTATATGGTCTTTTTGATATGTTTATATATTGTTCATGGATCTCAGATTAACACAGAATTATAGAGCAAAAATGTAAAGACTAGGCCATCACGTAAGGCCCAAATGTATAATTAAGTTTAAATCACATTAAATCCGTCAAATGGTGTTCTGGCACAAAATGCTGCATTTTTTCTGCACTTTGCCCTAAAACTTTCTAAAAATGTTGGCATCTGAAATTATAAAAATGTTGCATTTTCAGCCACCTATCTGATCAAATCTAGGGGTCACAATGTAGCCTTAAAATTATCAGCTCTTTCTCAATAAATTTCTGCTTTCCACGACCTCGTCGAACCTCTTCCACACAATTGTTGTGTATGTAGTAATCGAGTTCCCCATAAAAATAATCCTGTCTCAGCGTGAGGTCCTGAACTTGAATCTCTTAAGAAACTCTGATCAGTTGTGGATATTCCTCTTCAGTCGGACCAGGATCTTGTTCCCCACATTTGCTTTTTATTGTAATCAGAAATAAGCAATCAATTCATTAATCTACTATTACAAACAGCATATGAATGTGGACCTCGAGAGGATATAAATATTTTAGTTTTCTATACGATGACTCACTATATGCTCTGATTGTATTAAAGTTTCCCATAAAGCCAGAAACCACAAACTTATTTTAATTAAATTTTAATCATCTGTAACCAAAAAGATTTAAAGATAATTTCGTCTGAAGAATCACAGAAAGAAAGAACGTGTTTTAATGAATCCCAGTGGCCTAAATGAGGAAAAAAGATTCAAATGTTGTCTCAAACAACAGATACAGCCAAGACAAATGGAATAGAGACGCACAAAGGGTATCATTGTTCGATACATTTTTCAATATTTTATGTAAACCCGAACATTCGATAGCAATTTGCATAAATTAAAAATTGTGTACATATGTATGTATGTATATCCCGTATTGTTGTTGTTGCCATCGCCCGAATTAAATTGAATTTTGGTATTCTGGTAGCCGTAGGATTTGTGTTATTATTTCGAAAAGTCTGTATTTTGTCGGGGGTTGAAATGTCATATAATTATGTTAATTAGTTTATTGATATTTCAATAAATGTCGTTTCGGGTAGGAGTTTTGTTTTTTTTTTTGTTGGTTTGTTACTTTGCGGTGGTCGTAATGTTTATTAATTAGTTGAACATAAATAAAGTCGGTTTCGAATTGATGGGTATTTTTGTAGATCTAATTTTCTAAGATATGCCGCTCTTCGGCCGAAATGCTCATGGAAATTACGGCAACGTATAACATAATGGGCATTTCGTCGTGTCTGTGAAATATGAAGAGGATTACATACGTACATACATATGTTTATACATCTAAATTTCGTCTACTCTAATGTGTTGATCCAATGATTTATACGTTTAACCATATCTGGCGGCCGTTCTCACATGAAAGCTAAGCGGTTCCAACGTAACTGTGGTGATTCATCCTCAGCCGTATCCAATAAAGTTATGTAGGTAAAGTTTTGACTACGCTACTGGAACAACAACAACAACAACACATGATGGTCACCTCGTTTAAAGGAATATGTCATTTCCTTGGACTCGGCATTATTCACACACGTTTCACAAGTCTGGAGGAAATGTTTCGCCATGTTCTTCCTTTAGGGTTTTAACAATTGCACAAAGTGTTGAAAGCGCTCGTGATAACCCGATGAAAGACAGCAAAAGGGCGCACTGAATTCGCTCTACCTAATAAATGTTTATGACTCAATTCTTGTGACGGTAACAACCATGAAACATTCTTCCATGCCGTTGTTAATTTTTCAACAACTTTTCGGCCCACCGAAAACCAAATCAAAAGATAACGTGTAACGGTTACGCCTTAAATAATAAACCATCACTTTCGCAACGAACAGCACAAACTCTTATTAAAGTTTTTTGTGGCAAAAAAAAAACACGTCGAAATTTGTATCACAAAAGACCAAAACATTTAATCTGACAACTGGAAAGAATTTTGATAAATAACTTTATCAGAAAGAAAGGCAAAAAACTCGCGGTTCTGAATGCCTTGCCAGCCGCATCACACCACCCCAAAGTGTAATAAAATCATACGTCCCTTAAAACAAAATTTGTTCATTTCATTTTGAAAATAAATATCGCCATGTTTAACATCATAACCTTAAGGCGGTAAAGATATTGAACAGAATAATGTAAATCATCCCACTGTAACCGTAAGAATCACACTTGAACAGAGATGACTTTCCTCCATTCGTATCTACATATGTATTTTTGGCCAGAGAACACTGTGATAGGCACGGACGTTATGTCTATAGTGGGTGTACGGGGGGTCGGTGTTGAACATAAACAGCGAGAGAGAATTGAAACGGCACTTTTAAATGAGGACAAACAATTTCGTGATGAGAATCTACAATTCATAACTTCTCTTTATTAAGTCATATGTTTTGACAGAGCAGTCTGAGTTTATATTTACACAAGTAAATTTTTTCTTCTCAACATTGTCCTTAACTTGGTTTTGGAATTTCCGAAAAATTCACTGTTCACTTTTTTATAGAAAACTGATGAATACACTACAAAGATATGAAAATCTACTAATGTGATGTAAATCTAGCAGATCATATAAAGGATCTAAACAATACGTCCTCTTCAGTGAGTACAAAATATTGAGAGAGCGGTACCTTCAAGGATGTTCGCATTGTATTTAGTTTTTTCATGTGAATTTTCAATATGAGGCGCTTTAACTGATTATTTTCACATAATAAGTGGTAGTTTCGTACGACTTTCTTCACAAATATTTTTTTCTTTATACATGTTGTAATGGTATACAGAGAAAAACTGTCCTGACCGAGTGGTCTGCCTAAACTCAATGTTATCGTGATCCCTGGACATAGAGATTTTTAAGAATGAACGAGCAGATGAGTTGGCGAGGAAGAGATCTACTTAATGCACTACCTACACCAAGCTAATTTCAAGTGGAAAATTTTAGATACTTGTCAAATATATAATTAAACCTGGTGTCAACCTTAGTCAAAATAGAAGGAACTTGTCATGAGTAAGGAAGGGCCCTTGAAATATATGAAATTGATATTAGAGATCTAATCAAATACCTCAATCGTTCAGGCTGGATGTGGCGTGGTCCATTCGAAACAGTGCCTTAAGGAATCAGGCATGTAAAAGAGATGGAAACAGGAGACGCCACCAACTGAGCAATTTACGGGGTTTGTTGTTGTGGGCTTCATTCTGAAATTATAAAACAAGTTGTAGTCTATTGCTGGGGATAATTTCTCCGTAATTGGTTTGAGCTTTAAATAGTGAACGTGTTTTCCTTTACTTTACTTCAAGTGAACTTGTCTTCCTTTACTTTAATTACATTCTGTTACACGTAACAATTCAATTGTTAGTGGATTTGCAAATTAAATCTAAGCGTGTGAAGATTACATTAATCATAACATCTCTCAAATAGTTCTACTTTCAGCTAATTTCTTTTGTCGAATAGTGTAGTTAGATTGCCGAAAACTCAGTTGGTTTTCAGTGATAATGTGAGTATTAAATATCCAGTTGTCTTGTTCATTCACATGTTATAGGGATAAATATATATATGCATTTATAATTATGTACCTGGTTTACCCCCACCAACACCCCTCTCCCTTGCACATACGAGTGCATACGTATGTATTTTGCATCTAATGTTACCTTGGGAAACTGTTCAATTGAAGTTGTCATCGCAATGGCGCCAACCAACCGAGCGACCAACTAACCAAGCAACCAGTCTGTATCTATGATGTTCGTACAATCTCAATATCTCAGGGTTTTAAATGCAATTAAGCCACAAATCAATGATAAAGCAGAAATATGAGTAAGCTGCTGATGTGCTCCGATTGTGTGTAAATACAAAAATACAAATTAACTTATAATACACACGTATTGTATTGTATTGTATTGTACTATACTTCACTGTACTGTACCGTGGGGAAAACATCATTGTTTTAACTGAAAACCTAGAAATGATTGAAATGCCGTCTGGGACAAGCATACCTAAACAATATATGTATGTACGTGCATACATACCATACATCCTCTAATAAAATTCTGTTTGAATATGCCGCTTTGTTTCAGAGATTTTATAAAATCAGAGTAATAAAAAAATTCTGAGAAACTTTGGAACTGCTGCTTTAAATCAAATTTGGCATCGTTTGTCTACACCTCGGGTTTGCTTAAGGGGGATAACTCGACTAATATTGGGCATGACTGACTGACCATCCATGTACTGTTCCCACAATATCACTTTTGTCTCTCAAATACTGTCCACTGTCTTAGTGATCTAACTATGCACTCGTACATATGTACAACTTCGAAGCACAACAAGTGGCGCCTCCAAAGATTCTTTTGTTTGAACTCCGCGCACGTCAGACATCTTCCAACAAAGCGATCTTTGGACAACGTATATCCAAACTTTAATTTGATTTAAATTCCAAAAATAAATGTGTTAAAGATACAAAAAAGAGACGGCACAAAAACTAAAAAATAAAATGTAAAACGGTAAAATTAATAAAAGTCTGTGGAAGTATTGAAACTATGGCGATGCTTTTTATGGTAGATTAATCTGCGGTTTATAGAATATTTCTACTTTAGTTTAATTTTTTTTCTGCAAGAGAACTTCGAAAACTTAATATATTTGCGAAATAATGAACCCTCTGATCATTTACAAACGTTTTGTTCTTTTTATAATTTTGATGTGATACGACAACACTCGAACTTCAAAAATTTCAGATATTTGCTAAATAAAGAGCAATAGCCACAACCCTAAATAAATGGCTCATTCTTCTGATAATTGACAAACATTTTGTAAAAATTCCCCTGAGAAAAAGAGTAAATAACAAAAATTCAATAAATAACAAAAATTCAGCACCGCAGATCTTCATTAATTCGTACAAACTTCATTTTAAGGTGGCAACAGCAGCAATGTTTTCATATACATACGAGTCCATATGTATGTACGTACATTTTCAATTTACACCTGTGTTATTGCCGAAACAAAAATCTGTCTGTCCGTCCGTTGCCTATCAAGCAAAAAATTGCAAAAATAATTGCATTTCTGCTGCTAAATGGACAGCATCACTTGTGCAATTATTGCTTGTACACCCATAAAATATTGTGGGACACAGATGCATGGCTGGCTACCTCTGCACAAGAATATATGGCCCGGTTGTTTCTTATCAGATTTCTTTACGAAAATTAATATTGAATTTTTGAAAAAATTGGATAACAAAAAGTGAGAGGTAAAACATACAATATCGAATTTTGCAGGTGATTTATCAAAAATATATGTATTTTGGATGTGTCTCAAGTCTTTAAAAATGATGACTTAAGTCTTGTGGCTTTTTTCTTTTCTGTCAAAACATCATAATGTTCTGCCCCCGTTTTCTTAACAATCGCTCTTGTTAGAAATGCCATCACACTTCATCGCCTATTATTTGCAGTGGATATCGATCTAGTAAACCTTTCTCTCAATTGAATATAAAACAAAAAGTTATAAAAAAAGGTATTCTCTTAGATTAGTTCACCTTCTGTGTATATCTGGACGTAGGAATATCTCATATTTTTTTAGTTTTTAATTTCTTTGCGAAATCGACTACTAATTTATTTATGTGTTTTTCTTTCAGTTACATTATAGTGTCTCCCGAGACCATTTTTGCCCAAACATGTTTAAATAAATCGAATTTCGTTTGAGAGTGTGAAAATTGCTAGAACACACTGATTACGCCGTATGTAAGACAATGACAAATTATGAAAATTTATTGAATTTGCCATTAAATTTCAATGGCAATGAACTGAATGCTGAATTAGCCAACGCCAATGCAACCCATGATGCTGTAAAAATGTCCCAAAGAGATTTCTCAGAGGTGAGTGAATTCAATTAGAATAAGTTTAAAGTAAATATTACGTTAAGATAGTTGATCAAACATACATAGATTGGTTCCATTGTAAGCTATCACGAGGTGCTAGGGAAAAATACGAAAAAATCGATTTTTCCAAAATCGAAAGTATATAATTAAATGGATTACTTGAATATGGCCAATTTTCACAAACACATTTAGATAATTCAAAAAAACGAAGCGCCAAGCTACGTATCTAAAGATGTCATTTATTTCCAACAGCGGCGGCATTCTTATCTGCTCGATACTGTCTCATCTTGGTTGTAATTTATATAACAAATTAAAGTTGCCTACAAAACTGATCAGCTAACAATACGAACATCAACAACAACTAAAACAAAGAAACAATACTTCAACAGAATCAAGATAAAATGCCAAACAAAATAAAATCTTTAAAGACAAACTCTAATTTGTTCTGTTCGTTTGTGAATGGCGAACGACCCAAAAGAGTTTTTTCTTTCAACGCAATCCTTTTTGGGCCCAATGAGTCCTACACTTTCGTACATATGATCCATGTCTCTTTCTGGCATAAACCTCGCAAGAGTTGACCTTCAGTTCGGTCCTTTTGCTTTTTATCTTTCTGCATTTTGCTTTTAGTTTCTTTTGATTATTTTAATCGATTCTTTTTTCGTATTCATTTATTGCGCTTTTGCGATTGGATGTTCATAAGGCTTGACTTTAACTTAACTTGATGCAAAGAAGAAACTTGTTTGTAGTGTCTTAACGTTGGCAGCGTTGCCTTTGGGGTTTCGTTCGAGGGGGACCCTTCTCTTGTGGGAATTAGAGCAGAAAATTTAATTTTCAACTCCAATGAACTTCAAAATGTTTCGAAGCAGAAATTAAGAATCGCATAGACAGACGTGTATCTTTTATTTTGAAGGCCATACATTTGCGAGTAGGCGTTGATCACTACCAATTATTTATGATTGTTTTGATGCGTGACCGAAAATCGAGTTCGGAGTTTTCAGATTGTGTCGACGAACAGAAACTCCACGAATGATAAACTCTTAATTCATTTCAACTTGTTAAATCAAATTAACAATTAATTGAAATGCCAATTGATACATAAAGTGAGCATCTTCAGAGGATCAGCATTATCTAATTTCTATTTGAATTAACTATCTTTTATAATTTTTCTACCCTCAAATTTACATATGCGTAATATATACTCCCGAAACCACACCTCAAGGTTTTTAATGAGTGTTATGATCGCTAGTATTACCATTTACTGCAAGCTGATGGCTTTTCAGCGCTATACAGCTTTCTCGGTTTATTTGAAAAGATGAGTTTTTATAGGGTGGTTTTTGGAATTTCCCTATTTAATTGAACTTTTCTCAGTTTATTTCAAAAGTTGCGTTGACTTTTGACCACTTTTTCGTTGAAATTGACATAGTTCATGACTCTGCCGCTATAACATTTCCACATTTTTGTTCTTCAGAGTAAACACATTAAAAACATAAGACCGTTTTCCACGATAATTAAATAAAATACAATGATCGAAATCTTTGTATCTTTGGTTCGGAACAAATGCAAATGTCTTGCAAGTTGTACACCACCAAAAAAGGCGAATTAATCTTTAATACTTAATCAGCTTCAACAGCTTGTTTTTAGTGAAGTGCTCTCGCATTTAAACGTTTCGACAAAACAGCATTTTGGAGACCGACATGGCAATGTTTATCAACGACCCACGCTTTAGTGGAGCGAGGAAAACCGAATGGACTCAGAAAATTAAAGATCATTGCGAAGTAACTTTGTGTTGTTTGTGTGGTGGAGAGGGATCATGTGTGGAAGTGGAATGAGACTTTTGATGCAATTGTGGCAGTCAACCGTACATCGCAGTAACAATGTTGCAAACAACTTCTGTTTTAGCCAACAAACAAACATTCATTATTTGGATATAGTAAATTTCTTCGAATGCGACATCCACGAACACTTTCTGTTTAACTCGATGCAACAGGCCGGCCTCGCTGACGATCGGCCTTCAATGTCGATGTCTTCTCTACAGCTCAGAGAGTGAGAAAGTCGAGACGAAGGATTGTATCAGCCACGAAATGAAAAATACAAATACAAATAATACAAAACGTCCATACATACAGTTTATCTCGCAAACGATAAAGGGGTCCGAAACGAAGAGCCAAAGCCGTGTCCGCCAGACATCCGCAGACCAAGCAGCGCGGAGAGAAGTTTAACTGAAATAAATGATACAATTGACAGGTTAAAGCATTTTTAAACTGTCATTTAAAATCAAATGAGGAAAAAACATTGCATTTATTGGAATTGCACTCATCCTCTGCCTCGGCACCATCAACAACAATTGAAGACATTTAAATTGTTAACATCTCCGTAAAAGAGGGAAGGCAGCAAAAAAACGATGACATCGTAAGAATGTGCCAAATTCTTAAGAATTAAAATTATTTTACCATACGAGTGCAGACTACAGACTGCGCAGACAGAGACACGGTCAGAAAGGTAAAAGGCGATTTTCCTCAAAAAAAAATTAACGAATTCACTTTGAAATCTTTACGATCAACTCACGTCTCTTCAGCAGCAGTGACATTACTACGTACAAAGCCTCCGAATATGAAAAAACCGAAGGCCCAACACAAACAAAAGCCAAAATAACGTAAAGGGTAACAGAACACAAAACACAAAAGACTTGGCCATTTGGCCAACACAAATCCGAAAGTGCTATAAGAGTAGCAGTTACAGTTTCCAACTTTCAGTCTGAGGATCAAAGTAAATGACTTAACTCGAATGCCAGAACTGCACAAAGCTGAAACTTGGTAGCCCAGCAAAAACAACCACGAAAGTTTTGATAAAAAAAAACGTTGTCCGACAACAACTGCTACCAACTGCAAAAAAACACTATGTCACGTTTGTCAAATCACAGTTTTGCGAAATTGCCAACAAAAAACAGATCCAATTCAATGGACTGCGCGGAAAATCCTTTTCGAAATTCGAATTCTTCAGGTTTTCTTTCTTGGTGCCGCATATGTTTGTAACGAGAGACCAAGAAAACAAAAAAAAAACATTGACATAAAAGTAGTTGCCAAAAAGAGTTGCCTTAATTAACAGAAAAGACGGACGTACTACTCACAAATGTCACGGTTCTTAAAAGCTCTGCAGAAAGTAAGTTCCATTACAAGATTCATATGCACATTGCAAAGGGGGTTGAAGACGTTTAATAAATCAACACAACCCAACATAAAATTATCGCATGAATATAAATTGGAATATATTTTATCACGGGCGTACTAATTATATTTTGGAATAAATATCTAGAATGCTTCTGGAGATGTTTCGGATATATATTACACTCAATAAATGTCTTGGCGTAATACTAATTCCCGTACTAAATTGTAATAAATTTTGAGTAAATTTATTCAATTTAAGTTTATATATTTTTTAATTTAATATGAAAGTTCTCAAATCAAATAAAATTTATTCATTTAAATTTTATTCACAAATGTACTCTACCTCAGAATATTTGTAATTAGTTTTTAAATTACGCCAATCAAATGAAGGGACAACTACAAATATGATCGAACAAATCCTGCCTTACTATGTCACCTCCGTGTTTCCTTATAACATTTTCAGACTGCATGCGAAATGTCAAATTTGTATGGGATCTGACCTTTTGTCATTTCATCTTGGTTTCACATTCATCCCCATTTCTGATTTCCAGATGAACTATTGTGCTACTAACCATAAGCGATAGTGATTCATTTGTTTTAAAACTCCTGAATGGCTTGAATATCAGACTGTGCAGCATTCCATGACTCATAGCCGTAATGTTGATTTAACATTACAGTTGGATGGATACCGTTACGAAATGCTACTGCATCCACTCCCTGTGACTACTTCCAATACCCTAACTTGGCGACTGCTGAAGTAAAGTGAAAAGCTAAGGCGTATTTTGGATGACTTCATAAATATAATGAAGTGGAAAAATATTGGGCTAAGTGTGTCAATCTATATTGAGGTTATATTAAAAAATACATTTTGGAAAAAATGTTTCCTTTTTGATCCATTTAAGAAAAACAAAAATGCAGCCACCTTATCAAGTCTCCCAATCGAACAGGTGTCAATCTATATTGAGGTTATATTAAAAAATACATTTTGGAAAAATTCAAAATTTTGAATACAATTACAAAATAGATAAATCATTCCGCAATGGTTATTTTTGCCTAACACGCGACAGAAAAATGTAAATTAAGAGAGTAAGGTTCAGCCTTACTTGACAGTTTTTGGACTACAACGTATCCGCACGAAGCTTGGGCTTTGCTAAATTAAAAAAACACACACTCACTATAAATTTCGATTGCGATGTAACTCTGTCTCTTTTCGCCACTCCACTCTAAGAAGGAAGGACACTTATGACCTGCAGACCCGAGGATCGTTCAATTCTGAATCATGTTCCTGCCCCGCATAATATCTTTTGGTCTTCTGAAAATTTTAAATTAACTAACCAACCTCAAAAACTTCCCCTCTCAAGACACACACACACAAGTCACTATAAAACAAAAAAGTTGTTCAATTCAAATTAACTTTTCTGCGGCTGTCTGTGCATACTGACTGTGGTTCCCAATGCCGTGGATGAGGATGCCTTTGTTAACGCACATCTATTTGTGGTCGTTGTTGTTGTTATTATATTTAATAACTTTAAATATATTTTTGCGGTTGTTTATATTGCCATTTTTCAAGGCTTGTTAACGCCCCACACTTTTTTCGCTGTTGTCTTTGAAGGCCTATAAAGATGGTGTATACAGCGGTGAGATGCACAGCCAGTGTAAAATACACTCATAGATACATATGTACATATGCACGCTAAGGCGGGTCATGATTACTACAAACTATTAAGTCGAGTACACCCAAGTTTTTTGTTTTTGGGGACACTATGTTTTATTCCACTTCCAAGTTATCGTAAATGTTGTATTCTGATTGGTCAATCGTCCCATCGTCCAAAACAGAATATTTTTTCATTCTATGTGTGCATCGTTTCCAGCGAAATTAGTTCTATGCATCATGATCCGTGCAGAAATAAATGAAGTTACTCCCTTAAAGAATCAGTTTTAAAAAACTTTCTACGGTTTGATAGCTGGTCAACAGCTAGGCCGCTTAATCTTTTACTGCCCACAGTCCCCATATGAGAGCACATGTTTAATGCCAATTTTTTGGGTGTTAATGGGTTAATGTGGACAATGATCGTTCTCTTGTTTTCAATTGTGAGTTTCTCAACAAGTTTTTTTGTTTTATTTAAAAACAATAAACTAAATTTACAACTACTATATACAGCATTTTACTGACCCACTCTATTGTATGACCGCGTGTGTTTCTATGTAGGTACGGTTTGATTGTTTATTGTTTGTGCTTTTTTATAGCTAACCCACCGTGTACTCTCAAAGTTATTTCCACAAAAAAGCATAAGCATGAACAACAAATGCAATAGGCCTAGCGTTGTTAGACCAGATAACATCTGCCACTATTGGTTTTAATACAACAGCATAACACATAACAGAAATCAAAAATTCATCGAATAGTAACAGTGGGTAAAAAACGAGGGTCGTGCCTACCTGAATTTTCAAATATTAAACAATAAATGCTCAAAAATCACAATCGGTAGTGTTAAATGCTTACTGATGTCGCTGTCATTAGTATTTATATATAACTTGGATTATAAACCACTCTTTTAATTTAACCACTCTTTAAAGTGGATTTTGCAAATCCAAAAAATTACCCTCCATCTTTTTCGCAAAATTTTTAACTTCCATTGCCAAAGAATGGTGACTTTAATGACGAAATTCAAAAAGTCCAACAACAAAATGAGGGGACGTACGCTGCCTCCTTTATAATGTAATTCCATGTTCTGAGCTTTGAAAGCGTTTTTGGTTTATTAAGTTTTTTTGCACCTCCTGGAAAATTCGACGTGTATTTTTGACTAAAAAATCGTAAATCGAGTTTTGCCTTGATTACTACGGTGCATTTGACTAAAATTCACAATCTGAAAAGATTTTCCATTTCTCTGTTTTGCAATAAGTAAAATCTACAAATATTTACTTTCATAAAGTAGTGATATTTTGAATTCTAATCCGGAATTACAATCACAGAAAATTATAGGCCTATACGAACTTCGTAATTAAACGTTTATTACTTTTCTTCATCATTCTTTATTTCAGATGAAAATTCATTCTGTTGTATTTTAAATTAAATTTTACAAATGCTGTTTAGTGTATACACGATTCGACCCGGCCGTGCATAACTTCGTATATATGTATGTATATACATATACATTGGTTACGTCTGCAATTGCTAGACTTACCACCTGTGCTTTGTCGAATTTATATGGTTTCGTTCAACGGACACCAGACGAAAGCTAAAACAACAACAACAACAATCAGAAACTGAGATAAACTGTTTAATATTAAAAAAGCCACAGCAACAACTTTTTCGATTTTGCTGCTTCAAACCGACACAGACAAACAAAGCGACAGCAACAACAACAGAGGCATCATACCTCCATACAGAGTTACTCTGTTTGCTGTTCTCTGCATTTTTCGAATCAGTCAACATTAGAGCGTTCAAAACCGTTACCGGTTAACCGGATATCTGTTCACAACCGGTTTCCGCAATAACAAGTAGTTTGCATCGGTTTAACAGTTTTAAAAAATATTTCAATTTCAAGCATCTCTACGCGTTGACGCTGTGGTGAAAATTCAAATTCGAAAGGTCGTGTATTCGCATCCCAACATCAATATTTACATTTTTAACAGAAAAGTACTCAAAAGGTAATTAAAGCATTAATTCGAGTACTATGCGAAAATCTTTATATAACTTATACAAAATTTAAGAAAAGCTCTATTATATATTTAAGAAATAATCGGATACGCCACATCGGATTTTGCGAACAAACTGAAAACCGGTTTTTGTTCGCCCTAACTAACATCCGAAAGATACTCGTAATATTTTTCTTTGCCAAGAGTGTATGTTAGAGTTTCTTCGATTTACTTTTTATTTTGTCTGAATGAGGAATCAAACACAGACTGCACTCGCACACTTTGTCTGGAATGTAGAACATGTGGCGCTGGAGTGACATAAATTGGGGAATGTTGTTAAATGATCAACAAACTCACGCATTTCATGAGAATAAACTTCCTGATTTATCCAATAGGCGAAATGGTAAAACATATTGGAGGGTGAGACGGAAATGGGCGTATACATTTCACAAAAACATTCTGGCAATTCATTCTCCCACATTCATTTAATGAAATAAAATTCTATTCGCATATTTTTTCGGAAAATTACTTCTTCTTCGCCCTGCATAGTTGGCCAATCTTACATTTTGCCTCTTTATACCCTATCAAGGGGGTCAAAGATCAACTGTCAGAGGTCAAGGGGATCAGGGGAAAGTTCGATGTCCGATGGTCAAAGGGATCAAAGTGAGATCAAAGGTCAAATATCAGAGGTCAAATGTCAAAGGAATCACTTGGATCAAAGGGATCAAAGGTCAACTGTCAAGGGGGTCAAATTTCGATGTTCGAAGTTTAATGTTCGATGTTTTATGTCCGAAGGTCAAAGGATCAAAGGGCGTAAAATAAATGGATTTTGCAAATTTAGTACTTTTAGGGGGATAAAATGAAAAAAGGGGATACAAATTTAACCAACCAAACGGCTGCAGCTAGAATCATGAAATTCGGTGCATACATTCCTCCGACTGCGTAGACACGAAAAATAAAAACGTTTCCGACTAAAATGAAAGATTGGTTTGTTTTATGTGTTCTCCCAAAATATTTCGCTTTTATCATTGTCCGTTCGTGAGCTGGACGAGTTCAAAATGACCTTTATAAATCTTGAAATTCTTGAATAAAATTCACGGTGAGAATGGTATTTAGAAAAAACCTGCTAGAAATTAAAATCTGGTCCGAGCCTTATACTTGCATTTTAACCAAAAATTAGCTTTATATAAGACTAGAATGTGTTTACGATGCAAATAACCACATATTTCAGTTTTTACTTCACAGTTAACCCACTAAGTATTAACAGTAAGAAAAAAATTGCAGCCCTTAATGGGTTAGAAAATTCTAAAACTCTAAAGGTTATCAATACCTCTCCAACGAGCCCCTAAAAACATAAATCGAACTAAAAATGTGGAAGTTAAAGCGGTTTTTATAAAAAATGCATCAAAAAGTGCACTAAAATAGTATAAATCTGTCCTTTATACTGGTTTATATTGCAAGTTTTTAATATGGCTTGATAAGGCTCGCGTCGGATTTTAATTTATAGCGGTTTTTAGCTCAATACCATTTTCATCGTGAATTTTATCCAAGAAAACCCTGATATATAGAGGTTATTTTGAACGCGTCCAGCTCACGAACGGACAATGATAAAAGCAAAATATTTTGGGAGAACACATAAAACAAACCAATCTTTCATTTTAGTCGGGAACATCAACAACTTTTTTCCTTCCTCACAAAAGAAGCCACTCTAATGTATATAGTATAAACTTATTGGTAACCTTGCCTTATAAGCATGGTTTAAAATAATTAAAATTTTATATTTATTTATAAAATGATTTTTTTAATATTTTTATTTATTTTGGTTTGGCTATATTTAAAAGATTTAACATTTTCCTGTAATGTTACTGAACTTCTGCAAAATCGAATGCAATCCATGGGTATATAAGGTTCGGCCTGACCGAACTTAACGCCGTTTTTACTTGTTTCAATTGATTTTGTTTGTCAAATACATTTTGATATTTTAATGAAAAGATTAACAAATGGCACCTCTACGCGCCCAATTGTACATCACTGCTTCAAGCGGTTCCATAGAAGTCTTGTAGTAACAACAAACAAAAACAAAGCACATTTGCGCCAGAAGAACAACAAAATTATGGCATAGCCACAATAAAAGAAACAAAAAAATACACATGAAAGAGGCCAGCAACGAAATGGCCACTGAGCTGCAGTTGAGGGACAACAGAAATGAAAAATATGTGCGCCAATAGCTGTGCATCTGGAATGCGATCAGTGGCGATCGGTATGTGTTGATTGGAATTTTTGCTGAATGCAGCTTTTGTCCGAACATTGCATTTCTTCTCTTTGATTGAATTATTTTTATTACCTACCCGAAGTATGGATGCAGCTCATATTTTCTTGTGTTTTTTGATGCGCTTTATTGCATTTCGCTTTGTTTCGGCCTTTACGAGTACTATAGAATAAGGCCTTATTAAAATTATTTTTATGGCCACACCGTACTATTGATACTCGTCCCTCTTACCCAAGTGGCTTCAATATGCTGCTCTTACTTCTGACACAAACGTATGATTATGCAACATTGTATATGTAAAACGTAGACGGAACGTAGTATGAGGGTCATGTACGTTTGGTTGGTAAAACACGACACTTAAAAAAATACCTGCGAAAACGATCCGGTCCTAGTGTTTTTGCGGTCCACTTAGGAATTCGCAGAGAATTATTTTTCTTATGAATTAAAATGCAAAGTAAATTTATATTCTAATTTTGGGTCTAGGGTGGGAATTTAAGCCACAACAACCACGTTGATAGCTGAACACACTACCAACTCGAATACCGGGGCGCTCAAAACCCAGAGAATTATAAACGTTTCGCTAAAGTCCTTTTTCAAACTTTTATGCAAATTATTTTTCTTGTGTTGATAGAATTGAACAACACATATTAGAATAGAACTGATTTGTATACAATTGTGCACAAATACTTTTATTTACTATCCACAATATTGGTGTTTTTTGTGGATATCAAAATATTTACGGAAAACTGCTGAATTGATAAATTTTGATTTAAGTTCAACAAAAAAATCAATATTATTTTCAGCTTCTTTTGATGAGCGAAAGTTGATTCCATTTCGCTTTCATTATAGACCTCTATAAGAGGAATTTTTCAATTGTTTTACCTCTGTTAGTGGGATATCATACTAAGAGAGCAGCAATAAGTTGAAAATTGTTCAATAATTCCGAAAAGGGAGGAGTCAAAAACCCTTCGATCTTCCAGCACCAACTATATCATATCGACGCCTCCAAACAGTAGTCTGCTAAGTTTGAAAAGTGAGTTTTGCTGGAGATGCGTTCAAAGTTCTTTTTTTCAATAACTAAATTATAATAACTTTTGTTTGGTTTGGCCGGCCTATCATTACTAAAGCTTGAGAGAATTTAAGTTAAAGTAGAATATAAAACCGTATAGAACTTGAAAACATGCTAATTTGACGTTGACTAAGGCCGTCGATACATACTTCCAAATATTTTCGATAAAGAGAAAATATTCTTAATGCCTGTGTTCCTTCTCTTTTTGGCTCCGTGATCCTTCCTAATGATCAATTAAGCTTTTGATTCGTCCGCAGTACATTGTGGCTTTCGTTTTTTTCATTCGATTTTTAGTTATTGGTGCAGACGTTTAGGAAGAGTCAACGATAACAAGATCGAATGTATACACAAGAGGAAATAACACATTTAATATATCATAAAGAGCAACAGATAGGTCAGAACCCAACTCAGAAGAACATAACTGCAAGAACAACAATAAGAACAAAACAAGACAAACAAACATATAAGGAATCCTTTCATTGTGTACCGCTGTCATGTCACATAAATCGCTGTCTGTAAATGTCTTTTCAGACAGGGCAACTACGTACGTCCGTCTGACTGTTGGTACAATGTTGGATGGTCGGCTATTTGGCTGGTTGACTGGTTGCTGGGTACCCTTTTTGCGCTATGATGGTGTTGTTTCTGTTGCCGTTGCTGCAAAGATCGTTTGATGATACCCCCATACATATATATGTTGGTATGTGTGCACGATCATATAGACACAGCAATTGAGCGGCCTAAAAGGGCTCTTTCATTTCATTTCTCTTTGCTTTGTTTTTTTTTGTATTTTCTGTTGATTTTGTTTTGTCTAAATGCTCGCCCAGCTCAAGAGATAAGAAGCCAACATCTAAGTTAAGCTTACTATTTGAAATCCGGCTTTATGTACCCCCTCACCAACGCTTCCATGTTCTTCCACAGCGTTAGTTGCTTCTAAATCGGGTTGTTGTGTGTTGTGTAGTCGTCGTTCATCGTTCGTTTTTGGTTTTGGTTTTCATGTTTATCCCATGTACCTACAAAACCACAAGAACACAAAAAATGTCTGAGTATTTTGATGTCATTTTAAAAATTGGCGCCCAACGGCATACAAAATGACCAACAAAAGGCAAAACGAAGAACAGCCACTCAACAACAATGATTCGCGAACAAAAAATCATGTTACTACCACAGACACCGCAGTCTAGTCGCTTACTACACCCCAAATACTACCCAGCTGTACTCTCCGACCATCAAAGAGAAGATTCTGAAAGACATTATCCAAATTGGTAGTTATGTTTTACAAAAACTCGCAGAAAAACATACCTGTACCAAGTGAGACGACGCCGAAATAAATATCTTATGAAATTCTTTTTAAAGACAAGATTAGTCGAACGTATAATATTTTAGTCCGTCGTACCAGCTGTACAGTTGTGTGTCAAAAAATAGCAAACATCGCATACGGGGTTGCAAATATTTGTCAATACTGTCAATATGTAAAACCATCCTATTAATGAACATTTGTTCAATATAATTGAGATATAATTTCTATAACTGCGGCCCTGAAATAATGAACGATTCGATGGACGGACAGACAGACAGACAGACGGACATTGCTAAATCGATTCAAAAAGTGATTCTAAGTCGATCGGCATAATTAACAATGGGTCTATCTCGCTTTCTTTTAGGTGTTACAAACAAATGCACAAAGACATAATACTCTCGTGGAGTGTATAAAAATAATGAATAATAATGATGCTAGCAGAGGCGCATTTTCTAGGGGAACTAACATATATAAAAATCAGTTCAAAGTAGCGTCATCATTGAATGCATTGCAACATATTCACAATTTTTACAAAGTAATTTTTTGTGTTTTAATTGTACATTATCACCAATAACTTTTCATTTCAATATGATATGTACGTTTTCTAATTTATTGTAGATTTTAATGGTAATTACTCGTTTTTGTTTCGATTTTAATTTTTGAGAAAACACTTTTTATTTAGAGATTAAGTAAAATATAAAGATATACCCGAAATAAGCCAAGCATTCATTTTAGATGCGGAAAACCATAACTTTTTTGCGACCCGGTTTAATGTACACTTGTTCAGTGTTAGGCATTAACTGTGTATACATTTTCTCTGTCCAAGAGAAACTTTATTCTTTCCGTATCTACAACAATTAAAAAGAGTTCAAAGAAATGCTAAAATCCTATGAGTTGTATATTCAAAAGACTTAAGCCACAAACGCTATGGCGGCGCCAAACTGGGATGGGAACGATGTGGACATTGAATGCATGGTTTGGCTTCGCCCAATCAAATGGAGTTCTTCAAACAGTGGCTAATTATTTTATGGGACATTAAATGTACAAAAAGCACAACAACAATGGCACAATGACAGTAACAACAATACCTGCAAAGGTTCGGATTTCTCAAAGGAGAAAGATAGGAACTGATTTAATGTGAACGCTCTCAACTGAAATTCTTAGAATAGTTCTTAATGTGCAATTTAGTGTGTTGTATATTTTTGCTGCTGTTGCGGCATGCACATCAACAGCAGTGGGCGAGGCAATAGCTGTGCAATATTCAAAAAACTTGGCCTGGAATTAGGAAGTGCCTCCATTTCTTTATTATGGGAGTTTCGTCTTGCTATCTGTCAATGTAATTGGAAATATTTAACGTACTCATTTTGAAATAAATAACTCAATAAATTCCTTACAAAAAACCCGGACAATATTTCACAATGTTGTCATACTCGTAATTGATTGTGAAATAGTCCAAAGTGCATCTTTGAGTTGGTTTATTGTTACAATTTTCCTTTTAAATTTTTGAACCGTGAACCATGTTCTTGGACCATTGGGCTACAGCTGGGACCATTAGGCATAACAACTACTCGTACTGATCCAGTCTTCAAGTGATAGACAGTGTAAAACTTTACAACTTTGCTATGTTGCAATCAAATACAGATTTTATTGATGTGATGTTCACAGTAAATATCGAATAAATTGAATTGCTAGATGTTCAATGACAACGACAGCAACCGAACCGAAGAACCCCTTAATGGCAGAAATATGTTTTGTTTTGTTTAAATTTGCATGTGCCGTGAAGTTATGTTTATTCTACATAAAAAGTCCTAAAACATCCAAAGAGGAGACGAAAGGAAACGCAAAAGAATGCAACTGTAAATGGTGTTATTCAAACGAAGAAGTAGAATGTAAACATTTAGAGGAGAAGAACAACAACAGCAACTTCGCCAAAGCGAAAAAGCAGCATTCAATGTGAGACGAGAATGCACATACAAATACACACACATACACATACACAACTTGTACATGTGTGCGTATAATCCAGGCAAGTTTGTTGCTTAAGTCTTTTGCTTACACTGTTTTGTGCTTTGGTTTCTTGTGGGAAAAGTAAATGTCGGTAGCAGAAGAAATGGTAGAGCACTGGCATTGACAAGAATTTATAAAGTCATCCGATGTTTCTATTGAACTGAAATGTAAACCAACAGACAACGAAAATGAGTTACATACACATACAGATATGTGATGGAAATCTATTGATTCAAATTTCATGTCGACTTCGTCAATCTGTCGAATATTTACAGATACTTTGTATATTTTCAACCGTATCTTTAATATTTTCGATATAATTTAGTTTTATCAGACTTATCACAGAAATTGTGACAATCTATCTTTCTTTAAAAAAATCATAAATGATTCTATCAGAGGTGTAATTTAATTATATATATATAGATATAGAACATAAAATAATGCCCTAAACATGCATACGCATGCACATTTGTACGTAAGAAAATGATTACATTCTCAACATTAATTTAATTTTTCTTTAGTGTAATTCCTAACGTTGCCAACATGACGTTGCTAGATGTAAGATTTCACTACTCGTTGTTCTTCCCTCCTTCCGTCTGTGGATATGAAAGTGCAAATGTTGCTCTGCAACTTGCAGCTTGATTGCTGATACCATTCATCTATCCATGGATTTAGTTATTACTTCTCTGTCGGTCAGCTTAGCTCAGTGTCTCCGTCCCTGCGCCCGTTTTCCTATCCATCTTATTATCTTTGTGCATTCTCGCAATTTCAGTGAGCTTGAGTGCGTCCAGCTCGTAGCCAAACGTACGCTAAGTTAAACGTGTTCATACTATTTACACATGAATGCATTTTCATAGAAACGGACATCACGAGGACGTTTCGTCTCTTAACAAGTGTCAGTATGTATGCATATACATTAAACTGGCCCGCGGTCCATACAGATAAGATTGTGATGATTTGCGAAATAATTCGGTCCTAGGTCAGGTCGTCTGTCCAGACCCTTGGAAGCACTTTAAATATAAGCTTCTAGTCTTGTCTTAGACAAACTAATAGATCGAATTATTGGGCATTTATATTACTTTTTGTGCTTTTTCATTGCGTCAATTGAAAACTTTTTCGTACTCGGTGGTGGTATTTTATAAATATAAATATGTAGCCGCAGTCAATACCTTTTTGAATTATGTCTAAATGATGAACATCGGAAGAAGTTTTCCAGAGGGTTTTGGTTCTGAAAAACCATATTTTGTATTAAACTATGTTCACAAAAATGGATTCAGCAACATCATTTTTCATCCGATATTTATCATTTAGGCATCGTTCGAAAGGTACTGATCACTACTGTTTATTTTTTATAACATTTCTTACACAATGTTCCAAAGAAATATGAAATTTTAGTTGTCTAATACAACAATAAAAATGGATATTTAATGTGCTTTCAAAGATCTATCCATTCAGAAAATCAAATTTTGAACACAGATGCCTTGACGCAGGAACGAAATATTTTGCAATCCAACGTTGAACAGTCCAGATTTTATTCGTGGGTGGTGACCTCATCAATATTGTTGGTGACCCAGACTAATATACATACATATGTTAGTATGTATGCATACACACCGGAATGCATTCATAGTGATTATAGCCACTCAAATATTGTTTTTATTATGTATGTATGTATTTATGTTTGCATGAACTCGTATATTAGGTGTAGTTTTTGCTCATTGGCGGCTTTGCTGAAATATGACGGAAGACGGACCGCTAAAACAACTATACTTTTCATTTAGCATAAACGTGTCTCAACCTTCAACGACTGAGAGTTCTTTTCGGCCACCAAATGTTTTGAATGTTGCCTGTTCCTTGAGCATTCGCAGAGGCAGAGCTAAATTATGGTGGAATCGCAGCAACATCAATACCAGTTACAGGAATTTTCTTGAAAGGGCCAGGCGGACCAATGTAAAAAGAGTAATTTCTTTGTGCCACATGACTGCATTTAATATAATTGTCAGCTTGAACAAACGAATAAGGAATGTTCAACATTGATGATAGCAGCAAAATCATCAGGGTATGAACATTTTCTGTGTGAATTTGTATATTTGCAAGAGACTCCTTTAGGTTCTCATTTGTCCATGTGAAGCACAAAACTTGGAGAAATATAAAAATCGGGTCTTGTTTTGATTAGACGACTTTTCTTTTCATAGATTTTTTATTTCTATTTGCTGAGGTTCGGATTAATGCGCCTATTTTAGTGCTACTGTTTGCCTTACATCGTTTAAAGCATGAAAGAGTCCAGCTATAATGACTTTTGCCCTTCTTCTATATTTCGTTACAGAATGAACCCGAGTGTAATGCTGAGCTAACGGCGGCCAATCGTGCGTTATTCCTGGAGAAAGTTCGTCAGTCCAATGCTGCTTGTCAGAGCGGAGATTTTGCTACAGCTGTTATACTCTATAACGATGCGTTGCAATTGGATCCGAGTAATTATATTCTGTATAGCAATCGTTCGGCTGCCCGTCTAAAGCAGGGACAATTCGCGTTGGCGTTACAAGATGCCACAAAAGCTCGTGAGCTGTGTCCTCAATGGCCGAAAGCTTATTTTCGTCAAGGTGTGGCTTTACAATGCCTCGGCAGATATGGGGAGGCGTTAGCGTCTTTTGCGGCCGGATTAGGACAAGATCCTCAGAACAAACAACTTTTAGCTGGCTTGCTGGAAGCATCAATCAAAAGTCCGTTGAGACATGCTCTGGAACCAACATTCCAGCAATTGCGAGCTATGAACTTAGATCAGTCGCCATTTGTGGTCATATCCGTTGTGGGACAAGAACTTTTACAAGCCGGCCAATACCACTCTGCAGTAACGGTGCTGGAAGCGGCCTTGCGCATTGGTTCCTGTTCGTTAAAGTTAAGAGGTTCTGTTTTCAGTGCACTGAGTTCGGCTCACTGGGCTCTCAATCAATTGGATAAAGCCATTGGTTACATGCAACAGGACTTGGCAGTAGCTAAAAGTCTAGGTGACACTGCTGGTGAATGTCGAGCTCATGGAAATTTGGGATCGGCCTACTTCAGTCAAGGCTCTTTTAAGGAGGCTCTAACCGCGCATCGTTACCAACTGGTGCTAGCCATGAAGTGCAAAGATACGCAAGCAGCTGCTGCAGCTCTTACGTCTTTAGGGCATGTCTATACCGCTACAGGGGACTATCCAAATGCATTGGCTAGCCATAAACAATGTGTGCAACTTGTGAAGCAAATTGGTGACCGTATACAAGAGGCCAGGGAGATTGGAAATGTCGGTGCTGTTTACTTAGCCATGGGTGAATTCGACTCGGCTGTCGATTGTCACACCCAACACTTGAGGTTGGCCCGAAAGTTAGGCAATCAAGTTGAAGAAGCTAAAGCTTACTCGAATTTGGGGTCCAGTCATCACTATCGGCGCAACTTTTCACAGGCGATGACCTTTCATGAACAGGTCTTGAGAATATCACAACAGCTGGGGGATCGCAACATAGAAGCAAGGGCTTATGCGGGTTTGGGACATGCAGCCCGATGTGCTGGCGATTCCGTTCAAGCCAAGAAATGGCACGAAAAGCAATTGGAAATGGCGTTGGCATCGCGTGACAAGATCGGGGAGGGCAGGGCTTGTTCCAATTTGGGGATCGTATATCAACTACTAGGAGAACATGACGCTGCATTGAAATTACACCAAGCCCATCTCACGATTTCGAGGCAGCTGCATGATCGTGCCGGAATGGGTCGCGCGTACGGTAATATAGGTAACGCGTACTCATCGGCGGGGCTCTACGAAGCAGCCATCAAGTACCACAAGCAAGAACTGACCATTAGTAAAGAGGTTAATGATCGCAGTGCGGAGGCATCCACTCATGGAAATCTAGCGGTGGCTTATCAAGCCTTAGGTGCTCACGATATGGCATTAATTCACTACCGTGCTCATCTGAACATAGCCAGAGAATTAAAAGACACACAGGGCGAAGCTTGTGCATTATTAAACTTGGGCAACTGTCTCAGTTCCCGGCAGGAGTTTGCTCAGGCAGTCCCTTATTATGAACAGTATTTAATGCTATCGCAGGAATTGGGTGATGTAGCTGCCGAAGGTAAAGCCTGCCACTTTTTGGGTTATGTACACTATTGCATTGGCAACTATCGTGAAGCAGTGCGTTATTATGACCAGGATCTGGCTCTGGCCAAAGATTTACAAGACAAAATGAACATGGGCAGAGCCTACTGTAATTTGGGATTGGCCCATCTAGCTCTGGGCAACACACAGGCAGCTTTGGAGTGTCAAAAATATTTTCTGGCCGTTGCCCATATGACAAACCATTTGTCCGGAAAATTCCGAGCCTTGGGCAATATTGGTGACATTCTCGTACGAACGGGAGAGATTGAGGAGGGGGCCAAAATGTATCAACGTCAACTGACTTTGGCTCGACATTCTCGAGAGAGATCAATGGAAGCCGCAGCCTGTGGTGCTCTGGGTTTGGCACATAGACTCATTAAAAAGTACGAAAAGGCTCTAGGATACCACACACAGGAGCTGTCATTGCGTCAACAAATGTCCGATTTGAAAGGTGAGTGCAAAGCACATGGGCATTTGGGTGCTGTCCATATGGCTCTATACAATTATACGCATGCTGTAAAGTGTTATCAAGATCAACTGGCACGAGCCCAGGAGTTACAAGACTCGGCAATAGAAGCTCAGACGTTTGGAAATCTCGGAATCGCCAAACTTAATATGGGTCATTATGAAGATGCCATCGGCTATTTGGAACAACAATTGGGCACATTGGAGCGAGTTAATCTGCCCACCACCCAGCATGATAGAGCGAGAGCCTTGGGCCATTTGGGGGATTGTTATGATGCTTTGGGTGACTACGAAGAGGGTATTAAGTGTCATGAACGTCATTTACAACTTGCAACGGCCCTGCAAAGTTTTCGTGATCAGGAGAAAGCATATCGTGGAATGGGTCACAGTCACAGAGCATTGGGGAACTTACAGGAGGCACTAGTATGTCTCGAGAAACGTTTGGTGGTAGCTCACGAGTTGGTAGCTCCTGAGGTGAAAGCCGTAGCTTATGGTGATTTGGGCAACATACACTGTGCCTTAAATAACCACGAACAGGCTGTCAATTGTTTGGAACATCAACAGGAAATTGCTCGTGAGTTGGGAGATCGTATTCTAGTATCGGATGCTACGAGTGCTTTGGGCAATGTTTATCAACGCATGGGTGATAACGATGGCGCACTGAAATTACACAAAATGGATTTGGAAATGGGTGATCATTTGGGAAATGCATACATGCAAGCAAGGGCCTGTGGTAATTTGGGTGCCGTTTATGAGGCCATTCGGTCTCATGATGACGCCGTAAAGTTTTATGAGAAACAACTGGCTTTGACTACAGACCATCTCAGTAAGACCTTTGCCTGTGGCTCCTTAGGTGAGTTCCGGAACAAGGCAAAAATGCTAAACGATATTGATTGCGTTCCTTTTCTTATTGCAGGAAGAGTTTTCCATCAAATGGGTCAACATTCTGAGGCCATCAATTATCTCAAACAGGGTTTGGTCATAGCACAATCCATAAATAAATCGGAAGAAGAGGCCAAAATAAGACATCAACTAGGTAAGCATCAGCCGCATTACCCAGCTATCCGATCTTGTCATGTTCATGTATTTTAGGTCTTGCCTTAAGAGCTTCCGGTGATAACGAAGGAGCCAAACTTCAAATGGAGAATGCTGCCCAACTGTTAGAATCGGTGCGATACGATCAACGTAGTCCCGAGGCCCGTAGTAGCCTATTCGACCTCCAAACGTCCTGTTATCACATCCTCCAACAAATCTTTGTGGCCATGCAGCGCAATGAAGACGCATTAGTTGCAGCAGAGCGTTGCAAAGCACGTTCCACCCCCGATACGAATAGCATTTCCCGAAAAACTATGATGACTTGCAGTGAAAATATTTACGATATTGTTAATCGTACCAAAAACAATGTCCTGTACTTCAGTTTGGCCAGTGATGAGTTGTATGCTTGGTTCCTGCAACCCCAAAAGGGTATCGTGCGTTTTCATGCCATTAAGATCAGCGAAGAGTCTTTGAAAATGTCTTCGGAGAAATTAGCCGAACATGCCAAGGGTTCTGAAGACAAGGAGAGTCTATTGGAACGCTACATAAATATGGTGCGCGACAATTTGGGTGTCAATTCAGACACTGTGTTGCATGAAGGTGATGGAAGTGGGTGGCGTTCCTCATCGGAGAACCTGCTGGATGATTTCTCGAACGACAGATCGGGATTTCTGCGAATGGTGAATCGTAATCATCTAATGAATTCCTCTAATTATTCTCTAAGTTCTCTGTTTAGCCTGGGATCGGTGGGTGGTTCTGTGGCGAGCTTACAGGGATCAACTCGATCCATAGGGAGTTTACAGGGATCATCCCGCTCACGCCGAGCTCCGATGCTGCCAGCTTGGCAAGGACCATCTTGCTTGCATACTTTGTTCAACATACTGCTGGCACCGTTCGATGATCTTTTACCCACTGGCGGTGCGGTATCCAGACAGGGAAGAAAGGAATTGATTTTGGTACTCGACAATGAGTTGTATTTAGTGCCTTTCGCTATTTTGCGTAGTTCTAAAGATGACGGTGAATACTTATCGGAGAGGTGCTCCCTTATCACGGTTCCTTCTCTGCAGTCATTACGTATAAAAAGTAAGATTTTACGCTCTCGGGAGCTAGCGGAGAATTTAAATACAGCTTTAGTTGTGGGTGGACCGCGCATACCCGCCACCTTAGCCGAAACCTGGGGATGGTCTGAATCGCCTGCCTCCTTGCAGGAAGCAGCCATGGTCGCTGATATGTTGCAAGCTAAAACTCTAGCAGGTTGTAATGCCACCAAAGAGGCTATAATCTCTGAATTGCCTTCAGCTGAATGCGTACATTTTGCAGCCAACCTGAGTTGGAAGTTGGGTGCTGTTGTCTTAAGTCCGGGCGATGTCGTTGATTCCCAGTCGCAAAAGAGATTTTATCAGTCCTCAAACTCGGAAAATCCTGCAGAACAAAACAATGAAACACCGGATCTCTCGGGAGGCAACATGGAATTGCCTCAATTGTCTGATTTCATTTTATCAGCTACCGATGTTTTGAACATTAAGCTGAACGCAAAATTAGTCGTTTTAAGTTCCTATCATTCAATAGAACCAATAACTGGATCTGGTGTAGCAAACATAACAGGGAGTTGGTTGTGCGCGGGAGCAGGTGCTGTTTTAATTTCGCTATGGCCGGTACCAGAGACCGCAGCCAAAATTCTGTTGAGAGCCTTCTATTCGGCTCTGTTGCAAGGTGCCAGAGCAGCAAGGTATTTATACATATAATATATTCCGCTGTCTAAACGTCATTCATTTAATGTTGTCTTTCATGCAGAGCACTAGCCGAAGCAATGCAAACAGTCCAGCACACTAAACACTTTGCCCACCCGGCTAATTGGGCGGGTTTTCTCTTGGTGGGAGGCAATGTACGCCTATCCAATAAAGTAGCTCTGATGGGTCATGCTCTATGTGAGCTTATGCGTACCCCGGACAAATGCCGCGACGCATTGCGTGTGTGCCTCCATTTGGTTGAAAAAAGTTTACAACGTATACATCGTGGCCAAAAGAACGCCATGTACACTACACAAAAAAGTATTGAAAATAAAGCAGGACCTGTGGCAGGATGGAAGGATCTTCTTATGGCCGTTGGCTTTCGCTTTGAGCCCGCTGCAAATGGCATACCTTCAAGTGTTTTCTTTCCACAAGCTGATCCCGAAGATCGTTTGTCCCAATGTTCGGCTAGTTTGCAAGCTTTGCTCGCTTTAACCCCATTGACGCTGCAAGCGTTGGCTAAACTAGTCACTAGCTCGGAGATGGCTGATGATATTATAGCAGTTATACGTAACGTTTTAACGCAATATCCACCCAAGGGAAGTCCTGAAATAGAGGCTACAATAGAAATACCACTTTCCGTACGATTGTGGAGGGTAGCAGGCTGCCATGAACTTTTGGCTTCAATGGGTTTCGATTTGACGGAAGTTGGTCAAGATCAGGTTACTCTAAGGACCGGTAAACAGGCTAATCGGAGAATATGCCAATTTGTTTTACAAGCTTTACTGGCACTATTTGGTAAGTGAAGCGTTAATATTTACATTCTTAGTTAGAGTGCATAAATCACATCGAAGTTGTTTTTACATCATTGCAGATACACAGGAGGCTCCTAAAAGTTTGGGTTTGGACTCCTCCAGTAGCTGTGAATCTTTGATAGAAGAGAGCAGTACAGAGGGCACCGTCGCAAATGTTTCAAACAATCATCAACATATGTCCTCAACGGCCCAAGCTTTGGTTGCAGAACCAAGTAAACCTTTGAATATGGGCATGAACTTACCTCCTTTGCCCATAAATCGTTCCCGCTTAATAAGTACTGGTAGTGGAGCCTTTATTTCCTATGTACGTCGAAGAGGAGAACCTGATGGTGGCAGGACGGACAATGATTCTCTATCAACTAACGTTGCATGCAACTCGTCGGCCTTATACCCAACATTGGATTCAAGTCTTAATAATACTACCGACAGTGAACTATCTGATGGTTATATATCACAGAGTCACATAACCAAAACTAATGCTTGCCGCCTGGGGCCATCCACGTTAAGAGGGCCAATACGTGTCTCACGACCAGGCGGTGGTGGTGAAAGTGATGCTGCCTTCACACCAAGTCCACCAGTCACTACACAAAATCCGGTTGATTCAAATGTGTCCCTGGCTTTGGCTCATCAAACCAGAATAAGAAATCTGTATTCCGGCACAGGTATGGGGTATTTAGGAGACTCTATTATTCCTGAGATATCCGTAGTTCCCGCCTCTGCAAGTCGAAGACCGGATAGTTCAAGTTCAGCAAGTTCAACAACTGATTGGGAGGGATCTGGCCATGCGACAGTTTTAAGACGTGGTGGACACATGCCTCCGCTACCACCACCCAGACAAAATTTGCCACTGGTTGATAGTTTGAGACCTCTAGCTCCTATGGCTCCGGTATACAACAATTTGGCTGCAAATATGCCTTTGGCTAATGCAGCAAACATAGTAGATTCGAATAGTAGTGAATCGGAATTTGAAAGAAGTTTGAAGGTTGGACAACTACCCATGTCTCATTTCCGTTTGAAACCTAAAATTAAATTGGGAAGTGCCCAAACGTCGGTGGCAGCGAGAGTCAGTAAAGAACACGCCCTCTTCATGGATCGTTTAAATGTGAGGACGGAAGTAAGCAATCAGGGAGCAGTGAATCCACCAACAACTTCAACTGCATCAACAAATAACACCGCAGGCAGTAGAAACCCCATCAATTTGCCCAATGATGAAGACAACGCCCTTGTATTCAATGCTTCTAATCTCTACTTCTCGCAAGCAGACAATGATCTTTTGCAAGAAGCTAAGAAGGATTTGAAATCATCCAATATACATGCTGGTCTCAGTTCAGGCAATACTTCATCGCAAGGGGCAGTGGCTAAAGAAGCAGTAAAGTCCAACCAGATGTCTATTCAAGATTCCATAATGCGCCACATGAACAGGGAAATGACACCAACCATATCCGAAGTGTATCATGAACGTAATTTAGGGTTGGGTTTAGCACCACCCCTCTCCAAGTTATTGCTAAGCAAAAACTACGAGGAATCGGAAGCATGCAAAACCACTCCTGCAAATTCGAATGCCTTAAATGGTCTATCGGATGCAGTCAATGACATAGAACTAAGTGGAGCCTCTTCGTCTTCCTCCGTCAGTACAACAAATACGAAAACCCTAAATACCCAAAGCTCCATCACCAATAATGCCACACCCAAAGAAGAATGTTCCATATGTGGTGAACCTTCAGACGTTATATGTCGCTGCAAAACCGCCACCATCCAAAAGAAATCCTCCCACAAACCCTGGCTCAGTAACGTTCCCTCAAGCATAGTAAAAGCCAGTGATTTAACAACAGCTGACATATTGGAAAGACAAAACAAGATTCGCACTAGTGTCAACAAGGAAGTGGGAAATATGACAACCACCGTGACGAATTCCCTGTCCAATCACAAGCGAGTGCCCAGTCCCTTCAATGAATTCTGTCGCCGAGACGAAGGCGACGGTCGTTCTGTCGCCGATTCTCAATGTAGCAGTAATTATAAGAACATAACGATAATGAAAGCCGATGCGAATCAGGCCAACGCTAGTGTTCCCAATAGAAAAGTGTAAACCCGAATGGTCCAACCCAAATATGTAGCTATATTTTGGAGTTATATTGTTCTTTGCGGTTGTATGTTGTATTAACTTATATCATAAAGTATTTATTTAAACAATTTTAGTTTATGTATGTATGTATATCCTTAGATAGCAGCAATGTGCCCACCCATGGTACCACTGCAATCAATCACATGTACAGTTTTTATTATTTTTTTCCTTTTTTGTGTCATTGATAATTATTCCTTCCAAAACCCAGAACTGATTATATTTAAATGTACTGCTTACGAATAATATAGTTGTTAGTTGTGTAATTGCAATTTTATTTAATAAATAATTTTAAATTGTGTAAGAGTAGCAGCTATTGCCACGATATCCTACTACAGATTCTAATAACGTTGTGTGCAGTTTTATATTTGATGGTACAACTGAATCCTATCAGCCACTCGATGTCCGACAGTTACTTACAGAGAAGGTGTGTAAGTATGCTTATGAATATAATTCCTAATTATAGTAATTAACACTATAGCACAATAGTCGATATAACCGAAGAATTCAATTGTTTTAGCATACACCAACAGTAGTCCCCAAGATGGACAAGAAACGTAGGGTATTCAAATCAAAAACACAGCAAATACAAAAACAATCATAATCAAATCAATAACAACGTCAGAGCTTGGGGGGTTGGATTTGCAACCTCTTATTAACAAAGGAGGAAAGAGGTCAATACAAAAAATAAGTCGTAAATACTAATGCTTATCATAAATGCAATCACAATTAACATTCGTATGTACGTACATATGTTTACTTGTATACGAAAATCAATTGTACGTAATTGTATAACAATTATGAAGTGAAGTACTCGAGAAATGTACACATACATATATACATACATATATATTTTATTATTAATGTAATCCCGTACACATCCTGTTTTGTGTTCTTTTTGTATCTTGCGTACATGGATCGAACTTACACATTGTTCGATATAAGTCGCGCACACTTTTACTGTGCTATCGCCATACTAATGTATTTTGTTTTTGTACAATACAAACCATTATCCTATTATCTTTCAGTCGCACCGAAGCAGAGACGCAGTTAAAAACAACCTTCCAAGTTTCTACAGACCATAAAAGTTCAGAAAATTGGTGATGATATGAGAATTGAGCACTCGTTCACGTTTTTGAGCCAGTCTTTTTTTTCATACTTTACATGGGTTATTACATCGCCGCTAGAACTACAGCACATACGGAAAGAGTGAAAGGTGACAGCTTGCAAATAAAACACTCATGGTTGGTAGTGATATGTCTAATTGTTACTGACGCTCACAGTATGTACTATGTACGAGCATTTTAATGTACATATGTACATGCATACTCAAGTTAGTTGTTATACAATAAATATTTCAAAGTTTACAAGCGTTTTTGCACGATAAATTTGCTTATTAATTTGTTCTACTACTGGCGATGATGTTGACGTATGCAGATCTTTTAATGTTTTCAATTGAGGTATTTTGTATTTGTTAGTTAGCTCGGTACTAACGCTGGGTTGTTGAAAATAAATGTTCGAGTTTCCAATTTAAACATACCCTACAAGGGCAAACTGCACTTACTTATTTCTGCTACACCGGTACACATATCCCGTCAAAGCAGTAGCTCGCCCGATTTTTCTACAGGTAATTTGTATGGAAATTTCCAACGTCAATCATTATCAACGCGAAATAGTTAATGTATTTGTTTACCATTAAGAAATTTGATAAGGTTGCAGCTGAACGACCAATGTGGTTAATCGAGTATTAATTAAGCGAGCTTTTGTTGGACGTTGCGTTCCTCTTCATAAATATTTAAAGAAACTATTGGCCTATCCAACGGTCAAAAATAGCTATCTTAACCGATAACATTGATGATGTAGGCGATGGCGGGCGCAGGAGTGACGTTAAATCGCCGGACTTTCAAAAAAAACAGAACCTTATAATATATATAGAGGTGATCGACATACCATCGTCCTCTATATATACCCACCCTCTATATATATACCCACCACCTACTGCATTAAAACCACTCCGATTTGTTAACACGATCTTGAAAAACTTTATTAGAGTTGGTGTGGATACAATAATAAAAATAATGTAATCACTTCTCATTAAGGAATACACTCATTCGTATGGGGATTACTTCTGTGAGAACATTGTTTGCACATAAACAAAAACGTGAATGAATACATGAAAACAGCATAACTGATAACGTCCTAAACTGTCCCGTCGGCACATATTGACCTTCTGAACTTTCATGAAATATTTTTTGTCAACTGTCGTCGGCCTGTAATTAAAATTATATTTGAATGTTTTATGACTATGTATAAATTAATTATTATTATCATTTTTATTGCATGTCATTCATGCATATTGTACGCACATACATATTTGTAAGTATGTATATATACACACATTTATGCTTGATAAGGTTTAATCCGACTTTTGACAAAAATATATGTATGTGATTGTAAGTAAATTTTAATTTTGTCCACCAAAAAATAATCGTTCAATGAATGATTAAAAACTACACTCGAAACAATTCAGTCATCTTAATGACCCAATCGCAGATTTGGAGTAAGATCCGTGAATGTCGTCTGGAAGAAATCATTAGGAACGTTTTTGTAGCACCAGGAGTCCAGAAAACTATGTAGAAAAAAATTTTCTGTTCCGTTCGTACAGAACTCCAGTGAATTGTTGTTGGTTCTTCAATATGTACACATTGATTGATTGATTATGAAGAGGTGTGGTCTGTCTGATTCTTTGTAAAAAAAATCGAAAAAGAAAATGCAGTATACAATGTTTTGAGATAGCAGGCGCTCAGTATAGATGTAAAGAAGTAACATTCCTTTTAGTAAATTTTGTCTCATTTACACACTAATAATTGTTATTTTGTTCTTGTTTTCGAAGTGGCATGAATAGACAAACATCCATCATTCATTATTCCACCCCCTTAGACATATAATGATATTTGCAGCTATTTATTTCTGGTCGCCTGATACATAGGCATCAAACATTTACCAATATGGATGGACGGTTCCTTCTCTGCAACCACAATAACAAATAAATTACATTCCAAAAACCCTCTTTCAGCCTAACAGAACAAGTGGAAGCACCAGTGCATTAGGGGCGCAGAAAAAGCAGCAGCAACCAGAATTTTCTTATTCATAACACTATAAAAAACGAAACAACATGACCAAGAAATGTTTGAGTACCAGGAATCCAGAAAAATAAACAAATGAAATTCCAAAAACTCCTATTTCGGTCTTACAAAAACAGCTAGAATGTCACTTCATGAGCGCCTGAAACCTCACGCGTTTAACATAGAGGGAAAGAATTGACATTCCTGTTACTTTTTGTAAAATTTGTGTAGCAGGCGCTCTGTATATGAAGAAAGAAGTGATATTTCTAATACTTTTTGTATATTTTGTCTATTCGAACATGCATATGTATTGAGAATGAAGTGACATTACTGTTACTTTCAGTGTATCAGGGGCTCAGAAAAAGCAACAGCAATAACCAAAATTTTCTTATTCGTAACGCAATAAAAAAACAACAACAACCAAGGTCACTTCATGAGCGCCTGATACCTCACGCGCTTAACATAGAGAGAAAGAAGTGACATTCCTGTTACTTTTTCTAAAATTTGTGTAGCAGGCGCTCAGTATATGAAGAAAGAAGTGACATTCATAATACTTTTTGTATATTTTGTCTATTTGAACATGCATATGTATTGAGAATGAAGTGACATTACGGTTACTTTCAGTGTATCAGGGGCTCAGAAAAAGCAACAGCAACAACCAAAATTTTCTTATTCGTAACGCAATAAAAAACAACAACAACCAAGGTTAAGAAATGTTTGAGTATGAGGAATCCAGAAAAAATAAACAAATGAAATTCCAAAACTCCTCTTCGGTTGTGCATTCTTGTTACTTTTTGTAAATTTGATGTAGCAGGCGCTCAGTATATGAAGAAAGATGTGACATTCCTATTACTTTTTGTATATTTTGTCTATTTGAACATGTATATGGATTGAGGTATCAGGCTCTCAGTATATAAAGAATGAAGTGGCATTCCTGTTACATTCAGTGTATCAGGGTCTCAGAAAAAGCAACAGCAACAACCAAAATTTTCTTATTCGTAACGCAATAAAAAACAACAACAACCAAGGCCAGGAAATGTTTGAGTATCAGGAATTCAGAATTCCTGTTACTTTTTGTAAATTTTATCTATTTGCACATGCATATGTATTGAGGTATCAGGGGATCAGTATAAAAAGAAAGAAGTGACATTCCTGTTACTTTGCGTAAATTGTCTCTCTTTGCACATGCTTTATTGTTGTTGGCTCCGAATTACAGCAATTGACACATACGGAAATGATTTTTTCCTTGAGTTATTTTGTTCTTGTTTTCGAAGTGGCATGAATAAATGCAAAGATCGGCTATTCATTATTCATCCGCTTAGATATTTGCATCTCTTTATTTCTGAACGCCTAATACAATGGCTTTGAAATGTGACATACTTACTTCAAAAATTTACCAATATGGATGGACGGTCCTTTCTCTGCAACAACAATAATAAATGAATGAGATTCCAAACCCCACCTTTCACCCTAAAAATAAGTAGAAGCATCAGTTTATTGCATAATCAATGTTCCAGGGGTTCAGAAAGCGCTGCAGCAAGCAACATTTTCTTATTCGCGGCGCAATACAAAACAACAATAACTAAGAAACATGTTTGTAGTACCAGGAGTTCAGAAAAATAAATAAGAATATTTTATGTATGCATCGTTATAAAGTAAAGAAAAAAAACAGCAGCATATGTATTGAGATTAGGGTTTGCATTTTCCCGTACTTTTTATTTCCCGGGAAACGGGAATTATTTTTTCAATCTCCCGGGATCCCGGGACAGCGCGGGAAATCGTCAACATACTGTTTACCATGAGTTAAGCTTATTTTTTATAATGAAACATTCACATAATATAAGCGCAATGTGAAATCAATTCAAACATCTTTTCAAGTTTCAAAATTAATTAAAGATCAGATATTTATTATTCTATTGGATAATGTGGACATGACGGAGAACGATCGTTCACATTAATAGTAAGTAGAGCATTAAATGAAATGTTTGTTCTTCGAAAACTTTAAATTCTTTATTTTTGGCGTTCGGATACACGCCCAAAATCTATTTTTCCCAGATTTTAATTTTTTTCATATGGAGTTTGACAGGAAAAATCCGAAAAAGTTGATTTTGAGTCTACATCCGAACGCAGCCTAAAAATATTTTGTCATGCAACTGCAATATTAGACATACCTGCTTAAAAGCTATGTGATCTACATTTGTATACAACATTTTTAATTTTATTGTGGAAATGATGGACAAAAATATGCGAAGAAATATGTAAAATTTTCTACTGAATTTCCCGGGATACGGGAAATGAAAAATGTGCGAATTCCCGGGATGCAAACCCTAATTGAGATATCAGGCGCTCAGTATATAAGGAAAGAACTGGCATTCCTGTTACTTTTTCTCAGTATGGAGAGAAAGGAGTGTCATTTGTGTAGGTGTTTGTAAATATTACCTCATTTGCACATGTCTAATTGTTGTTGGATCAGAGCTACAGCTATTGGCACATGCTGAGGTGATTTTCCCTGCGTTATTTGTTCGTGTTTTCCGAAGTGGGATGAAGCAGACATAAATATCGATCCTTCACTGTGAGAGAGGACGGATGAGTATATTCGGTCATTATCATAGAGAAATATTTGTGTCTATCTATTTGTTGATGATTGCCTGATATCAGGCGCTCTTGTTACTTTTTGTAAATTTTGTCTCATTTGCACATGCATATGTATTGAGGTATCAGGCGCTCAGTATAGCTTTCTTGTTGTTTGTTCAGAATTACTGCAATTGGCAGATACAGAATGTACCACTTATGACCAGCTAAATTTATAATTTTAAAAACTGGTTTGTCAATAAAAAATAAGAAAAAATTAAAATAAAATAAAATAAAAATTATTTGCTTAGCTATACTAAATACAAACTATTCTGCCAATTGTGATCATATATGTACTCGAAGGGATAATAGATAAAATATAAGTAGCTGTAGGGTAGCACAAGCATTTTCTTATTAGCAATATAAAACAACAACAACGAAGGTCAAAATACCTAAATGGGTAAAAAAGAACAATTATTGTACGATCATAAGAAGGCCGTGAAATGAATACACCCTTTGCTATTATTATTTCGACCTACCATTGGGAGATAACAACGAAGATATGTTTACATTTTTAAGCAAAAAAAAAAGAAAATGACAAAAACAATGAATACACACAAAAATATACTTGGCAAAATACTGTAAATATAGTAAAATAATAACAAAAAATTGACTCAGGAGAAGCGAATGTTATCTGTCTTCCTTGACATTGCTCGCATTTCTGTTAAAGTTTTTTCTAGCAGAAATGACTGTTAAAAGGTCAAGGTCAATTTGTAAGAGATCTGATATTTGCAAATCGACATTGTGTCAAAAGGCTATAAAATAAAATGATCGAGACAATTTTCCTCTTGTAGTTTTACGCTCTTTGCAAAATAATATTTTCCTTCTCTAGGTTTGTTATGATTACACATTAAATACTTACGTGGAAATATATTTCAATTTTGTAATGTTAGTCATTAGAAGGTTCGTCTTTTGTAGCCAAAATAATATATGTATATAGTATATACAAAATGAAAGAAGAATTTAAGTACATATGTGTGCAGTATCGTAGGTTGTGTGTGAAATTTTGTCCATAATTACATACATATATCATGTAGTCGTGTAGTCATTTTGGATTTCCAAGCAATGCAATAAATGAGTTGATGTGTATATTTGTACAAACAAACATATAAAAATACTCGTATTCCTTATCAAATATTGTTTGACTTTCAAAATGAATTCACGATCAACACAAACCTCTCCTCTAAATGTAATTGGATGTGTGCTTGTGTTGTTGCATTTCGTTTTTTCTTATACCATGTTCACATACATCAAATTGTAGAGTAATTTCGGTGCACCACATCCTTTTGAATGCTCTTGCTATAGGAAATACCAACCACCGTTTTCATGTAACAATAGTAACTGTTGCTTATTCCAAAACTAGCTACATGAAAACAATGAATGCCATTTAAGCAAGATTGATCTGGCCAATATACAAGAATACCACTTTTGACACAGTTTTATTTAAATAAGTAAGTAAATAAGTAATTAGTAATTAAAAGTATAATAATTACTACCAATAGACATCGAATCACTCACAAGACATATTATATCATTTTCCGAATTATTGTCCAAGAACAAGGCCAAACTTAAGGACCCCGTCTTCAACCAATTAGCAACTTTCTATGTTTCTATCTCGCCACTCATCGTTTACAAGAAATCAAAGTCGAGTTGGAATCTAATCGAGCCATAGAAATTAGAAACATCGTTGCATCCGTGCAAGACGCTTCCACCGGCTTCTGATGAATAATAAAGAATTCTTCTCCAAAATAGAAACACACGTTGAAATGAGTGTTATTGCATTCCATGTTTCATGTACACAACATACTCCTACATGTAGATTAGAGAAGGGCGATCGCTGCCTTGATTTTTGCTGCAATTTTATTAAATTTGCAGAACTTTATTTGGTATTTAGGCCCGAAAGGTAGTTGGTTTAGATTGTTTGGACAACTACGCTTTTGAGCAAATATTTTATGTGGCTATATGTAGGTATTATATTTGATATAAAACTTTTCTGATTAGAACCGTTATTCAACGATGTGCTATCAAAACCAACAAATGCATTAAGACGACAATCTACATTGTATTTGCATACACACGAACAAAAGTACATTTAGCGTATTCATGAATTAAGGTGGTTTTCATAAACTTTGGAAGAATACTCGAAAAAAACTGAGAAAGAAAATGAAACAAGCAAATCTGAAGGAATGTACGCCATTCACTTAGAACCAGCTTAATATTTTGTTTGCACTCTGATTCACATGTTGACCCATATTAACTTTTGAATTATGATATGTCATTTTCATTTACATGAGTGTGGATACGAAATTTCGTTTATATGAAAATAGCATATCGTATTCCCAAAAGCTGATGTGGGTCAACGTGTGAATCAAACATTAGGAAATTTTATATCTAGCTTTCTTCTGCTCAATGTTGACTTCGAATAGAGTTATTTGTGTTCGTTTTATAGTAAATAATTGAAAAATTATACGAGAAATTCAATAAACTATCCGTTTTTAGAAATAATATGAACATCTCGTCAAGAGTGCACACAACATTGATGAGTATGTTTATAATAGGGCTGTTTTTCTTTAAAGCGGGATAACTTGCAGCGTTAAGAAAACTTTATTAAAGAGCTAATTTTGTGCTCAAAATAAAAAAATCAATACAATACAATATAAATATTTTGTGTTGACTTTTTTGGACTTAGCCTCGATAACCAAAAAATATAAATAACACAAAATTATCTTTCAAAATTTGTTTTCACATACACATTGATATTGCTGTTGGCGACAATTTTAAAAAATCATTTTTTTATTTTGAATGAAATTTTATCTTTTTATTTAGGTTTTTGTTATCACAGCCTAATAGTTATTAATTATTACATAAAAAGGACAAAAATAAAAAAACATTGGATTCAATATGGGCATCTCCCAAAAAAGGTCTACCAAAAAAAATAAAATCAGACCACACTAATAGCTTTTAACTTTATTTTTTTCCTTATTTCGACAATTTTTTTTTGTTATGAAACTTGAAGTGAACTTGTTCTCTTTTATTTTTATTAAAAGTTGAAGAGTTATAACGAAAATTATTAAATTTTTTTACTACGAGTGGAAATTTTTGTCCCTTCCGTTTTGTCGCGTCCGTATTTCTGCTGTACCTAATTAAAAAAATGTAAGAGATAATTCTCATATTTCATAAATCTACGAACAAAATATATCCTCTGACATTCATCGCTGAACTTTGTATATTTCTATAAGACCTTCAAAAGTACTTCTGTTTTTTGTCGCGTCCGTTTCGATGTAAAATTGTTTATAATTTTGTACTAAATCCTGACGATATATTTTTAAAATGTAGTACTCTTTAAACGCTTTAGAACACTAAAAAGGCTGATCGACTTTTTCAGTTTTTTGGCGTAGTTTAAGGCGTGCGAATGTCGCGTCCGTGCCACTGGGAGGTGCCCATATGGATGAGTTAAAATTTCTTATTAATATCTTGTATACTGCAAGGTGTGAGTCATTGACAACTAAACTTTTTTTTGATTTGTTTATGTCAGCCTTGAAGTACGTGGTTCTTGAAAATTTTAGTTGTCTTATCAATTCAGTGAGAACTAAGTAGGGATGGTGAAAATGCAGTTTAAATTAAAACCCTGTTATCCGATTTCAGCAGAGAAACGAACGATCCGTCCAAATTGAGTATGAATGAAAATGGATATCTCGATAGTTACATTAAAAGTAGAAAAAGAAAAGTACATACCATACTGCGAAGTCCACGCCAATCTGCTCAAATGCATTTATTCGTAATGGATTATATTCCATGATGTGAGAAAATCTGCCGTAATGTAAAATTAGTTTTAATAGAGTCACAAACAGCACAATATTAATTTTATTTACGCTATAAACACCATTTCGTTAATACCCCAATTATGTTACACATATGTCATGTATACATACATATATACCTATTATAGATTTTTTGCGCTGTTCAATTCTCGTTGAGATATCATGCTCTACACTCTCTTGCTCTCGCCCTCTCGAGAGAAGTATAAAAAAGCCGCGTTTCCGCCATAAGCATTTCAAAAGTGAATTTCGATTGAAACGGAACACGTCGTTAAGTCAGCTAATTTTGAACTGAAAATCAAAGCTTAGAATATTGAAAATTGCACTTTCTGATAAGAGACACAAAACCTAAAAAATGCGTATATTACAGGAGGTATATACAATTACAAAGTGATTATTTTTCGGAAAATTTTAAAGTATTTTTAATTATTTCAACAGCATCAAATTGATTTTATCGATCCGTCGGAATTGTTGCGGCCTGAACCGACTTTTGCTGATAAAAGTCTTTCCAAGTTTCGTGATTACAGCATTGACGAGAGTGATCCACTAAAGGAGCGCGTTCGCCAAACTTATCGTTTAATGCACCTAAACCAAACGGTGGATTTTGTTAAAAGTCGTCGCGAACGCTGGCTTAAGTTTAACACTATGAGAGCTACAGTTCGTCAAGCGCTGGAAAAGCTTAACGACCTTATCGATGAGTCAGATCCAGATATCGATCTACCTAATATTGTACATGCGTTTCAAGCTGCGGAACGCGCACGAGAAGAATACCCAGAATTAGATTGGCTACATTTAACGGCTTTGATTCACGATCTAGGTAAAATCATGGCATTTTATGACGAGCCACAGTGGTGTGTGGTGGGTGATACATTTCCAGTTGGCTGTGCCTGGGGCGAGAATATTGTTTATCGCAAAGATAGCTTTGTAGGCAATCCGGATGGCGATAACCCCCTGTATAACACAAAAAACGGTATATACGAAACGAATTGTGGTGTGGATAACCTGTTGATGTCATGGGGACATGATGAATATATGTATCAAGTGCTCAAACACAACAAGACCAAACTGCCAGAGATTGCCTGCAAGATTATACGTTTCCACTCGTTTTATCCTTGGCACAATGGCGGCGACTATAAACACCTAACTAAGCCAGAAGATGAGGAGACTAAAAAATGGGTGTTGATTTTCAAGTGAGTATGAAAGCAAAATTTGTACTGCCATTGCAGATGTAGTTACTAAATTTTTGACAAGAGGCAATTTTATAAAACCTTAATATATCTTATGATAAAGGTACAAAACATGTGGAGACTATATCTTAAAGCTTGATAAAAGAACATTTTTGCATTTTATACGTCTTTTCTCAGTGTTTTCTTCGATTTAGTCTGAAAGCTAATTGTGTATAAATTAATTGAAAAATGAGTGAGATATTTATTTCCCTGCTTTCCGTTTAAGCAAATTTATTACGAAAAGGATTTTTATATTCAGATCATTAATTACTGTTAAAAGATTGATAATTACTTCATATTGTGTGGATATATTGATACAATATGTAATCAATGTTATAAATACACTTTCGAATAGCTCCACTGACAGTTGATTGAAAAGGTTAAAAATAAATTGAGTTTAAGTCCGTCTGCACAATTATTATTATAATATTATTATTATTTGAATAACGTTTTAATAATGCTTTAATCATCCTTTGCAGCCGTTATGATTTATATACCAAAAGTGAAAAAGTGCCTGACATAGAAGCTTTGTGGCCGTACTATCAAACTTTAATCGATAAATATTTACCTGGAGAATTAGAATTCTAAACAAATAGTGAGGAATCTATCCAAAATGTAATTAATGTTCTATGTAAAAGCGTTCGACTGTGATTTAAGAAACCAAAAAATATATTTTTATAAACAAACCAAAAAAGTCTATATTTTATTGCCATCACATATATTAAAAGCCTAAAACAATTTGAACAACATTATCCCCTAATTGTGTACAAATACATAGTAAGTATGAATCGAATTTCCTTATTTTAATGTGGGTACAAAGTATGAACTTAATGCCGGAAGAAGTACCTATGGTATGGGAGAGGGAAGAACGTTTGTCACGAACAATAGAAACACTATTCGTAACGATGTCTTTTGTCTTTGTGTGACCGATGGCTGGGTGTTTTTAATGAGCGTTTACTTTGATAACGATGACTGTCCGAACTTTCTTCGGAAAAATCGGAATGACTTTGAGATCTGCTTCTGCGATGACGTCTCGTTGATCGGTGATGGCTGCGGGAACGTGAGCGAGATCGTGTCCTGGATTTGGTACGTTTTTTGGATTTCTTTTTTCCTTTTGATTTCTTTGACTTTGATTTTTTCGATTTGTGTGATTTCGATTTAGAGCGTGATTTCGATCGGCGCTTTCGTGCATCTACCTTTTCTGTATTCTCCAGCTCTCCCTCGTTATCGTCCGAAGAACATGAGGACGGTTGTGAAAGTGATCGCGATTCGTGTCGTCTATATTGTCGTTTATTCTTTGTGGATATTGTTCCACTATCTCCATCTTCCCTGCTTCTTGATCTGGATTTTCTCTTTCTAATTGTCAATTGGTTGGGGTTAGTACCTGGTATTAATGATACATGATCCATATCATCTGGTTTCGTTAATTTTGTTGCTGTTACTTTTGTGGGTATAACAAGGATTTTATGTGATCTAAGAAGAATTTCTGGATTTTCCTCGTCACTATTGTCTTCCGGACCATATGATGTGATAGGTATCGACTGTACGGAATCATCCGAGTCGTCACTTGCCAATTCTTCTTTGTTTTCAATAGTCTTCTCATCTGCCTGGGTATCGTGTTCCGAGTTGTTATTTTCTCCGGATGAGACGGCTAAAAGAAATTGTTCATTATTCATATTAATTAATGAGGCTGGGGGTTAGTCAAATCCCATGTATTTCTCATCCGCTTCTAATAGTCGGATGTATTGTCGTAAACAAGCGAACGTTAAGTGCATTCTCGAAATTAAAATAAAACTCATCTATTTCAGATTACACATTTCTAAAACTAGGTGACACTGGAGGTACATAAAATAGATTCTTTAATTCTTAGTTTTTGTGTTATTGTGTGTTGATCGATTTGATTAATATATGATAATTTATGTTTTGAATGTAATACATTCGAATTTCAAGTTATTTGTTCTTACGAAAGGTTTCAGGTATACACCCTCTACCTCTTAGGACTGTGGTGTATACGCTGACCCTACTTTATGGGGACGTGGCACTCAGATCACAACCGCTTTGCGGGTGATACACCCGAATGTAAATATATGTACGATTTATAACAGCATGCTAACGCTAGCGCTCCATACAGAATGATCGAATAGCTGCAAATCGAATGTAAAATTAGGTTGAGCTACAAACGGAATGATAAATTAACAAGGCTCTTTCTATTATTAAGGGTGCACGATGTTATATTTTATGAAAGAGTTCCCACGAAATTTCATGCTATGCGCCGATGTGCTCTTTTTGTCCCGTTTATAGGTTTATAGGACGATAAGACCACAGCTATTAAAGAATTCAATTAGTATTATTGTAGAAAAAACACTATTTCTAAAATTTAGAAGTTGATGGTGTTTTAGATATTTTTAGCCAATAATATAGTGATCAAAGGGCTGATGTTACCTTTAGGCCACGTATCACTTGTATTTGAGACCTACAGTCCAATCCTTAAGTGAGATTGTGTATATTGTTCGTCTTATCCACAAATAAAACATAATACTTTGCCATATGACACAAATATAAAGAGACTTATGAAAATGCTACATTCTATGTCCCTCTGAAGTATTGTAACCCGAACTTCGAAAACCTGAACTTACCTTTAATTTGGTTTAGAAATGCCATAGCTTTCCGTTTACGCTCCAACTGCAGCTGCTTTTCTTTGGAGACAAGGCCACCTAGTTTTTCTCGAGCAATTTGTGCCAGTTTATCTTTCACTTTTTCTTCAGCTAAATCAGATTGGATGTCAGTTATCAGTACATGATATCACAATGTGAATTTTGTCTCTTTTACCCCTTACCTTTCTTCAATTCTTTGTGCCTTTGTTGCTGCTGCTGTTCGAATATTGCATTACGTTCAGCTTCCGCTTTTGTTTGAGCTGTAGCAGTCGATGCCGATGAATTTGTACCAACTGATGTTGCAGAAGCCACAGAAGATTGTATGCTGTGAGCTGATGGAATGTTTGCAATTGGAAGAGCATTTTTGGCGGGTAATATGTTCGACTGTCTTAATGCTAGAGCAGCAGCAATTTGAGCATTTCTCGCCATTAGCTGTGACTCCACCAGTTCGATAGCCTTTTGTACATGTTCGGGTACGTGACGATTGGCTTGTTGATTGTGATTAGTGGTGGCTGAACTCGTACTGGCTGCTGATACAAGTTTATCTTCGTCATCGCTTGCATCTTGAGGTAATACGGTATGTTGTAATGCATTGGTTGGGGGGCATTCATCCTTGATTTTGATCGAAAAAGAAACCGGATCTGTTCGAAATAAATACTTGGCATTAATTTATTGTGTTCTATTAAATTTGATTTAGCTTACTGTTTGATGTTTTATCCCGTGGTGTTAAGCCTTTTTTGCTCATCAAAGCCTCCGCGACTTCCTTTGCCTTGCGTTGTTTTCGTTCCTTGGAAGCAGCATTATGATCCCCCGTTATTTTATACATATAATAGGGATAGTACTCATTATCTGGCAACAGGAATGTAAAACGCTCAGCCGATTTACTGCGGAGAGTATTTTCGAATTGCCTTCCATTTTTAATAACATACACAGCTGTTTTGTCTATGATATCTTTAAGATTTTCCGTTGGCACGGGGAATTCCAGATTCGGAGGTGTTTTCTCCTTTTCAAAAGTAGGTTGGACATGTGCTTCATCCGTTTCGCTTTCTGAGTCGGAAGAGTAGTTTTGTGCTAAAGCTAAGGCACTGGAATTTTTTAAAACCTCTACCTTTGGTCCCGTATCATTAAGATTCGTATTTTTTGTGGTGGCGGTGGCTGTCTTCCTGCTAGTCGAATCAGAACTGTCATCCTGTTCTGTTATAAATGTGGCACCATTATACTGCAGAAGAACGGGCGTAATGGAGGGAGAATTATTAGCACTTTCTTGCTGAGAACTCATGCTATGTCTGGACGACTCATCGTGCAACTCGGATAATGGAACACCCTTAATTTTACTTATCAACTGGGTATATGCACAATCTGCAGATGGTTTATATTTCACCATTGGAACTAAAACTACTGGCTTTGTTTGAAAATTATCCATGGCTGTAGGAATTCCATTTGAAAGATCCGCTCCACCTTTGTCACAATCTTTATTTCCCAAATTTTTAGGGTAGGTGCCATTTTTGATGGCATTTAAAACGTGCTTGTAATAAGGGTTTAGTATAGAGTTCTGTGACAAAAACTCAAACTGTACATTATTGGATTGTTTGGCCTTTAAGAGAATTTCCATTTGCACACCTTGCGAGGCAATAAACCGGGCGGTTTTCTCAATAATAGCATGTTGTTTCATTGTTTCAGGCTGGAAATATCCGTAAAGTTAATATAAAGGAATGGAGGATGTTATTTTCCATATAATCTAATTGATAAGCAAATCTAAATCTATCTGGCGACGGATTTATTGCTTTATCAATGTATTTTATTGCAATATCAATGTAAGTAGCCCACCCATCCATTATAAAACTTTGTTTTTGTCTTCAATAATCTCTAAATTAATATGCGAAGGGAAATTGTAACAAATTTCAGCCTGAGCATAAATGATGGTAAATGATTTTTCCTCTGTAGAGGAGTGATAATAATGGTTTACCCTCTGAATCATTTGCGTGGGTGCTTACATTGATATACACATATATAGGAGATTTGTATTGATAATACGCACCAATTGTATATCCAATGGAACTTCAAAACTATGTGGCAATTGGAAAACTTGTTCAGGTTCGTCAGATGTTGGTGAATTGGAGAATTCTTCACGACTCGGACCAATCTGTTGGCCTTCGTCATATGAAAGGCCCACCTGACTGTAGTCGCCAGCGTTTGTTTCTTGCTTCAAACGTTTCAATTCCTCCTCTATTTACAACGGATTGTGGGTGAGAGTCGAGTAAGCCCAAAATAAACCCAAAAAAGCATTAGAAGAAAGACAAAAAACCAGCATGAGTCACTCGACATTGACACAGGATATTCGAAATTATAACAACAGAAGTTGTCGAAGAAATTGGCAATGTTTAAACAATTTTAGGTACATATTAAAAAAAATAATGTTTGTCACTGGAAAAATCTTTCGCTGGTATGCTAGATTTCCGTTGCCCACAAATCAAATCTTTAGCTTTCGAATCTGCAAATATACGTTAATAAACTGTAAATTATATTGAATATTTACCTTTATCTGGATATAAAAATAGTGGAATTTTTCTTGTTCCTTACACCAGCAAAGCTTTCATTGAATTACACGACGAGCTTTATGCAACAACATCACATCCGAGTTGGAATGGTAAGTACTTACGTGTTTTCTGTATTTCTAAACATTTTAACTATTGCATTTTTAAATTCTTATATTGAAATTTAAATTTATTGGTAGGTAATACTTAAAAAATTGTTAACATAAAATATAAATTTATACAGCGTTGAGTACAAAGCTTTCCTAAAATGCTTTGTTGTTACACTATTAAATAGGAATACCTCATATTTGTAGCACTTACCTTGCTTGGTTATGACATCGTCCTCGTTGTTGTATAAAAACAAGTAACGTTCTTCTTCACACAATTGCTCAGCCCTTTGCTCGTCGGCAGTCAAGTAATCTAATCGATTTCCATAACCGCCCGGCGGTGGTTCGTACGGTGTTAACTCATACAACGCTCCACGTACATCGTATCTGCGGCGTGTGGTTTGACCGATTGATTAAGTGTATTGTTATGCGTTTTTATTTCAATTTTAAACAATATTTTCGATGTCAAAACGCGTATGGAAAAAAAGAAATAATAGTTGACAACATAATATTAAAATCAGAGTAAAGGAAAAATGCCAAAAGAAAATAAGGTCAATGCAAACTGAAAACGGAATATTTCTTTCATTTGGTAAGTTGTTATATTGAAGTTCTTTCAAATTTTGCATACATACCACATACCAGTCATCATGTTTTTACGGGACTATTACGTAAGATTTGAATCCAGAAAAATAATTAAAATAACATGATAAATTAAAAACTAGGTCCTATTGTTTTTCATATCTGGGTTAAAATTTTAAATGACCTCTGCTGCTGGACACCTTTCGCCGATACGTATTAATAATCTAGTTCATCGCTTGAATTCTGCAGCGTTTGTGTGAAACTTAGATAAAACAAATTACATTTGAATGTAATCCATCCAAAACTACAAATACTAAAACCGCTTAAGTATATAATTTATAGTCATTGGCATGAACATACTGTTAATTATTCTTTTAAATAAAATTATAGAATACAAATTACGATATGTTAAATGTTCCAGTTCTACACTTGTAGCAATGGTACACATAATATTGAATAGAAAAAAAGTAAGTGAACACAATGCTTTATATTCGGCTATTAACAGATGTGATTCTTTTGATTCGGGTTATTTCGTTTTATTACATATGTAAGTACATATGCACTTTCAGTAACTCAAAAATATGTACTCACTCACATCCCTATTTTTTATAGAAAAGTGAATAAAACTTTAATAATTATAAGTATATACAGTTCATATTCGACATTAGCATACGTTATTTGTTATTTAAACATAAAACTTTATTTTATAATCTTAATTCACCATTAGATGAGCTTCAAAATTCGCGAAAAAAATAATCATGTGAACATTTAGTATTTATTAGGCGTAGGGAAATGCCTTTTTCACGTTTTGGCATAATTTCCACGATTTTTCTGGTACAGGAAATTCGTATTTTATCTCATTCTTCACGTAATCCTTTTTTCATTTCGAATATGGAGGTTATTGAGTGGCGGCGAATACGGCGGTCCAATTCATCCCACAAATTGTCGGTGGGGTTCATGTCTGGAGATTGGGGTGGAAGATGGAGCACTTTTGGACAGTTATAAAGATGCTACTCCTGGATTAAACGTGATTTGTGTTTCGGATCATTGCCCTGATAAAATTTTCCGCGTTTGATTTCAATTTTTCTCTAATATCCTCAGATAACCTTCTTTATTTATAATCCCGTCAAAAATACAAAATTTTCGAGTGTATTTACCCCCCTAAGCCAAGACGTAACCGTTATCAAACATAATGTTAACATAGACTGACATCTGCAGCTGGAGACGTCTATGAGTAAAATGTAAAATATCTTTTAGCGCTTCATTAAAAATGATGTTGCCGGTCAGATCCCGCTACAACAGGTCCGATTCTGGGAGTACGAAATTACATCGCCCATATTGTTTGATAGAAACTGCCCCTATTCAATCGTGGATGTTTGTTTGTGTGTGCGAAATTGCATCAATATAGATTGAAACTGGTAATTTCTCTACTGAACTCTTCACGGTGTTAAATAAAAAATTAGACTATGATGTCTGAGAAATATCTAACATATCATTTGTCAGAATTACTTCACAGAAGAACGATCTCAATGTCCTTCTACATATTTTGGATATCTAAAACGATTTTCAAATAAATCTATTGAAAGTGTAACAGAATTACTACTTGCTAACGATTGAAGTTCAATAATGATGTAGTACTATCCGGAGTACTACCAACGACTGCAAAATGACGCTAATATAAATGATTTCATAAAATGTTGTGGAAATAATAACCTGTCAATTTTTAAATTATTGTCGCCCATCCAGGGTATCAGGTGTTTTCCCTGATCAATGTTTCTGGCCTTATCGTCATCCCGAAAGACTTTGCAAGCATATCCAAAAACCAAAAGATCCATCTGACGTTCTTGGGAAATACTGGACGTTTGCTGTTCCGCTGGACGTTTACGCAAAATACCAGTTGAAGGATTGTCATTTCGTGTGGCTGGATTATGTTGGCGTGCAAATGACATTTTATGTTACTCTTTAAAAACACTACAGCTATTTTATTTGATATTCAACACAATAATTATGATGCATTAAAGCATGATTTATATCTTCTTTCGGTATTTTAGTTTTATGCAAAATAGTGATGACATTAGTTGAAAATCGATTTTCTGCATTGCTATCGGTTTTAGATAGCACAGTACAACCTTTCAGAATGCACTCTGTGTAACGTGTGTCAATGTAAAGGCCTTTTGGACGCACAAATTATTTGCGCAAAACGCCGCTTTACACAATGTTTTGCATTAGAGTGTGTAAAACGTATTATCTCAGATTTTGAGCAACACGTTTTTGCTCAAATAATTCGTGTGTCGACGGGTGAATCTCTGTGTATTTTCTTTTCCCAGCATTTTCGAACTAACTGTAAAATTTTGACATTTAGGCCTGTTCGATAGGGCTTTGTATGGAATTTACTCGATTAACAAGAAAGTAGCTTATTACTTAGTTACCAAGTAAGATGGTGCCAGATTTTTATCTCTGATTTATTTATATAAAACCAATGGAAAAAATGTTGCCACCTTATCAAGTCTCTTAATGTTAAGCTAGTAAGCCAAATCGAACAGCTTTTTTATATCGGGTTAAGCTTGTTTTAGTCATCAGTGTGAAAAGGCTTCAGAGAGCGTGAAACACCTAGTTGTCTACGAACAAAAACCTATATTTATCTACATTTTTCGACTGAGTTGTACATTAAAGCTGTGGGCACACCAACGCTTGAACAGCTGATTGGGCTACCCATAGCAGTATTAACTCACAAACTCAGAAATTGGAAAAAACGCTGCGCCGAAAATAAGAAGCGTTAGGTAGTGTGCCCAAAGCTTTTCTTATTTTTATTTTATCTTATTTGCAGTTTGCAAAGCGATTGGGTAGAAGTTGATCGACAAGTTGTATCTCCCGAGGAGTACGACCGAATTGATTGTTGAACTCTCGATTTCAAGAAATCGACGACAATCGATAACAAAAATTTATTTTCCAAACACCAAAATCGATTTACTACAAATCGAGTTTTAACACATGGCACAAAACAACAAAACAAAATATTAGTAAACATTGATGAAATATGTCAAATAAAAAGAAACCCAAGTTTCAAGGGAAAGAATGTTTCACCCGGATGAACTTCCTCCTCCAAGCCTCCATGTTTATGTCTGGTAAAAATAACATACTTTCTTCATACTATGGAGAACTGTGTAAAAATATAGGCAAAAAATCCGTACTAAAAATGTATGTATATATTAGGGCTGCTTTTCTTTAAGCCTGGATAACAAAAGCGTTTCTAAAGAGTCAATTCTTTCCTCAAAATAAAAAAATTGTTCATAAATGATTGTATTAGAACAAATTTGCAAAAAAAAAATAATTTCATGTTGACAATTTTGGACTTTGGATAGCCATAAATTCCACTTCTGAATTGTGAAGTTGAGTGAAAATTTAACCTTTTATTTACGTTTTTGTTATCGCCGCTTATTACATATATTATGTATACGTATTAATTTATTTTATTCCATAGGGAGCCTAATGTCAAAAGGGCATTTTGTAAACGCTGTAGTGTTGCTGCTGTTCCAGGGGTAACGAGCGAGATGCAGGTTCGAAGGCGCAAAAAACTTAAAACAACTCGCTCATCCTCGGTCGCAGTCGATGATAATTCTGAATTGACGTGTTCTTGTAAATTATGTGGACACCAGAGAAAATTCATTGTAAATACAAACTACAAATTTTGGTTGGAAAATCAATCCGAGTCTGTTGCGGAGGTGCTTACACAAAATCCTAAATCGGCGGGAACGACTCCAGTTGCAAAAATAAGTTAAAAATAACAATTTTAAAAAATTATATTATATAATAAATATTTATATTTAAAAAAAGTAATAGCTACATGACAGTTTCCAGTAAAATATGCAACTACGATGGAGGTTAATCATAAATTAGAAATTGAAAATAGAATATGTGTGAAACACATTTTTTTAACTTTGTTATTGTTATACAGGAGCAAAAGTAATCACCCAATGTAATTTATTTGTAAATGAAAAACTTTGGTTCTGCGTGTGAAATTTGTTTTTCATTAAAAAAAATATTGCAAAATACTTACTTTTGCCCCACTTTGTATTAGTATTGTTAGGCATATTTGGCGTTTTTAAGGCCAAAACTGCCCGCAATAGGCGTTTTTATGGCAATCCGTAATATTTGGCTCATTTAAGGCTCGTAAAATCAATGAAACAAACATAACAGCAGAAGTTGTCAAAATGAATGGGATCATAGTGTGGACGAGACACGAACAGTTTTCTTGCCGCTGAGACCAAGTTGGACGATTTTAGTTTGATGATAAGAACAAGTACGTGTGTATGAAATGTAAAACAGCTGTTTTCAACACCATTTGATAAAAGAAAACAAGTTTTTTTTTGTGTTGGAGCTGAGCAGTGGACATTAGACTTTGCGAGTCTTTTATCTGTCGAAGATTTACATTTCATTTAAAAAATATTTGGCGACTATTATCACATTACCAGCCACGTTACGTACAATAAGAAACAATTAAAATGTCGTTAAGGCAATTGGTGGAAGGAGATTGTGGAGGTGTGAATCCTCTCATGCAACTGGGTGGTCAATTTACTCGTGACGCTGCCCATAAAGATGATGGATTCCAAGCGCAATTTGAGCGCAGCATGAGGCAAGATGAACAAATGGTCAATGAATTTTTGGGACAAGTTGCTGGACCACCTCAGTCCTTCCAAATGGAGACATTGTTACAGGAAATGAGGGAGATTGACCAACAGGGAATACAGTTGTTACAGTCTGCCCCTAGAGTTATTGATGAAGTTGGTCAATGGTCGAAAGAGTTTAGTCAAATGTCAAACCCAATGATTCAAATGCACCCTAGGCAGCAAGAAATGACACACGTTAGGGAGTTTTTCGACGAAGGCCCTGGTACATCTGCTTCATTCTTAAATAGACCTGCGCCATATATGGCAATATGCCCCCCCAACACCAACATGATTGTAGATCAGCAAATGCATCCAGGTTTGACTGATAAATTTTTTGAAGAAGCTCAGGCTCTGGAGAAAGTTGCTGCACAAGATTTACCCACAGCATTGCAAGGAGAAGATTGGGTCAATGATTATCAGGCCAGTAATGAGAGCAATGAGCAGGCTGCTGCCAACTATAATGAGAAATTCTGGCAACGCTTGCAAGACGAATGGGCAAAAATCTCCGAAGAATCTGATCATCCCTGGCTTTCAGAATTTGATGAGAGCTATGATCCATATAAAGAATACAAATTTGCCGAAGAGAATCCCATGAAAGACGTAGATAATGCTTTGGAAAAAGGAAAGGAATACTTGGCGAAAGGTGATATTCCCAGTGCTGTTCTATGTTTTGAAGTGGCTGCAAATAAAGACCCAGAAAATGCCGAAGCATGGGAATATTTGGGAATATCTCAAGCTGAAAACGAAATGGATCCACAGGGTATAGCAGCCCTGAAGAGATCATTAGATTTAAAACCTCATAATTCTAAAGTGTTAATGGCATTAGCAGTTTGCTACACAAATGAGAGTTTGCAGTCACAAGCTGTCAAAATGTTAACAAATTGGTTAGAAACTAATCCAAAGTATAAACATCTAGTGCCGGCGCAACCTGAGACACCCGCCGATGCAGCGGCATCAATGGCATCATCATTGATAAGGGGCAATAAATTACAAGAAGTTCAAAATATGTTCCTCGAAGCCGTCCGCATGAATCCACAATCGGTAGATCCAGAAGTACAGGAAGCTTTGGGTGTCCTCTACAATCTTTCCTCGGAATATGATAAGGCTGTTGATTGTTTCCAGGCGGCGTTACACGCTAATCCGCATAACGCAAAAGTTTGGAACCGTTTGGGCGCCAGTTTAGCTAACGGTTCGCGTTCTGTAGAAGCGGTGGAATCCTACCAAAGGGCTTTAGAGTTGGAACCTGGTTTCATCCGAGTACGTTATAACGTCGGCGTATGTTGTTTAAATTTAAAGGCCTACAAAGAAGCCGTTGAACACTTACTAACAGCTCTAAACATGCAGGCGAATGTAGTAATCCCATCAGGTTCTGTAGCCACGGGGCAACAACAAATGTCGGAATCCATATGGAGTACTTTAAAAATGGTCATATCCTTAATGGGACGTAACGATTTGCAGGGATATGTTAGCGACCGTAATCTAGCAGCTTTGAATGAAGCCTTTAAGGATTGAATTCGTTAGTTTAATAATTCGGGTGTTGGGTTTGTACTATGGGGACACTTCCTATATTAATGTATGTATGTATATTTAAGAAAAACATGTTACAAAAATGACATACAAATAAAGTTATGATGTTTTCGTATATCTTTATTTAAGATAATAAAAAACAATTATTTTGAACGTGCTTATTGTTTGTTATGTATATGCTTTGGAGGAAGATCGCTAATAATATTGATTGTGACTTCACATTGGCTTGTTATGTCAGATGTCCGTTCACGTTGATTAAGGGATTATTTTTGTTTGTTTATTTATTTATTTGTTATACAATAATTATTTTATACAACTTTACATTTTCAAGAACAGGAATGTTTGTTTTATTTAATTTTAATTCTTAGCTAAAGCTTTTTTAATTAAAACTATGGCTGCTGCGCCAATAACAAATGATACAAGGCATATTCCAATTTCCCTGTGAATATAATAAAATTATTGGTGTTAATTTTGATTTCATGTCAAAAACGCTGAAATTCTTAATTGTGATTTATTATTTGTGTGTTTGCAAGTCTAGCTTTTTTACAAAATAAACTACCAATAAGGTCGCGTATAGATGTATGCAAAGGAATTAACAAATGATGCAACATTGTTTTCTATCAATGAACTGCTCATGGGTTATATTGGCATTATCACTAAAAAGTGGGACAAAATAAAAATAATTTAGGTTTAAAGAGAAGCAGTGAGGCTACAATACAAGATAAGTGATAATAAGTATGTACCTAAATACACGGTGAATACAGACAACACAATGAATAAGGAATGTGAAATGACGTTTTTAAGATGAACTTACACTCATTTACATAATGCTCGTTTATTCGATTTGTAGTACTTTATTTTTTTCGTCGCATAAAAATATTTACAGCTGATAAAAGGAAATGAGATGTTTAATAATGCTAGTATATCCAACTACAAAGCAAATGAAAGTAGATCGTGACCTGAAATGTAAAATGGCGTAGCATCACTTTTCATAATTTTTCAGGAGCAAAAAATGTTCAATAAATAATCCATTTCTGATTTTTACGATGTTCCGCCCTTTTCCATTTCAGATGACGAATCTCAAAGAGCTTTCTGCCGTCAATATCAAAAATAAAGTGCTGAGAGTCTGAAAACGCTTAACCACCCTCTACAACGCTTTAAGAACGGGTTTCTATACAAATTTTCCTGACAGGGATATTACAGGCCTGGTGCTTTTTCATTTTTTTTTGGTTTACAGAAAACCGCAAAAAGTATCCATTTTAAAATGTATAATAATGAATAGATAGGCCATCATGTTTTAAATCACAAACCGCCAAATGAAGTAAAAATCCAATTTATGCTACCTAATATCCAACAGCTTAGAAATTGCCTTTGTGATCATTTTTGTGAATGATATTTCTCACATTACATTTCTAGGACTATAAGAGTTTATGGTTTTATAGTGTGTATCATAAGCAGATATTCTAACAGAAAGTAAACCATCCACATATGAATCGAAAAATCTTATCTATAAATGTAGTCCTTACTTATGAGTTTTAGTTATCATCATAAAATGCGAGATTACGAAGAAAAGGTCTGATTAAATCGAATATACTATGTACAGACATGTGTTAATTTCTTGTCAGGCGTACATAATTAACACTATCGTAAACAGATAGTATGGGTGTAGTATGTAGTAAGTGTAAGTCGTCAACACCCATAAAAGTTTTCCTTTCCAAAAATAACACAACAAAATCTTCACACTGAATTTTATGGCTATAAGCATGAAATAAAATATAAACTTCCACAAGTACAAAACAGTACAAGCGAAACCAGAAAACTTATTATATAATATGCAAAAAGTGTGTGAGCAATATTAAAATTTAACAAAACAGTTTTTGGTGTAACATCCATATTTTAGTCGTATATTTTTCGTATTTGTAGCTCCTAATTCTTACCAAGCGACCATACCGCCCACACTGTAGGTGACGAATTTGTTTGAGACAAACGAATAGTATAAAATGAAGTCGCATTTTTTATAAATGCGAAAGGAATCTTTCACGATGTCGAGCGTGTTAGAAAGTGATCTTAATTAATTTTTTCATATGTAATATGCTTGAAGTTGTTTTTGCTTTGTTTGGTTGTTGTTTGTTTTTCTTGTGTGGAAGAAATATTCTTTTGTAATTTATGTGTAAATTAATATTAAAGTATATTTTGTCGCGTCAGGAATTTGTGAGATAGAGAAACCAAAATTTGTCTGCATTTTCTGTTCAACTTTCATTTTGATCATTGTTGGCTAAATCAAAGTCAGCTGTTTATCGTGCAGCAAACGATCGAAAACAAACGTTCAACAAAAAAATGGTAAAACAACCATATATCCAAATGAAAATATCCAATTCTTGTGTATTTCGACTACAGGTTTTATATTCTTCCTATATAAAAATGTATTAGGGTAGACAAAGACTGTATCTTTGAAATACATTACTTTCTATTCGTCATTTATAAAAAAATGTTTTTAGCATTGACCCACTATCGACTCTCATTGTATGTAATGTTATCTATATGTATGTACATGCAAACAAGTTTTAACAATGTTGACTTAAGGCGCATTCTGAAAGCAATAAACACAAAAAATCATGAACTGCAAAAATCATTACCTTAATGGCAACTGGAATTTACGATCCTTAGCAGCTAAATCTCCAATATAATATTTTTTCATAATTTCTCTTTAGGATTAAAAAGAGGCAATCAATTTACAACAAAAAATTCATATATGTATCTCATGAAATACCTTGCTTCTTGACTATGTCCGACTTCAATGAATTCTTTCGTGCCATCCCGCCCTCCTACTTCGTCCAATGTTTCTTCACCACCAGGATGCTGCAGATATTCATAAATATAAACAATATTATTAAAATCGGAAATCAAAGTAACAACATCAAGTAATAAGTTCTAACCTCGCTGCGAAATTTTGTTAAATCATAAACTTTGTTTTCTATTACCACCCAAAGATCCTCGGGTTTATTATGTTGTTTTATTACATCCAAAGCTAGTTCGTTCACCATCGTAATTGTCTATTTTGTATTTGTTGCGTGGCTTATGGAGAAAATTATAAATTTATTAATATTTGCAGAGAACAAAGCCAATTCTAAGGCTACGGCGTTTCAACGACGTCGATACTCATAGGCATATTCAGACTATACTATTGAATCGCAGGAATGTGTGGTGTAACCCATTCCTCATTTTCGATGTATCATTATGTTTTTGGGATCCCGTTTAATTAAATAGAAAATAATAATAAAGTGCACCAGACTCATTTGGACTATCAAATTATTATTAATTTTTGCGTGTGCAGTGACTAACGCGAATACAATAACAATGGGAAAATTCATAAAAAACTATTTTTTGTGAGTTGGATGATAGGGTCGGCATCAGATTAAATTGGACTATAACACCGTGCGATAGTATTTTTTAGGCCTGAACAAAACCATATGGACATCTCCCATTGGATCGGACGCAACATTCGCACGCTTTAAACTATGCCAAAAACATAAGTACTTTTGAAGCTCTTATAAAAATATACACAGTTCAGGGATTTTTTGAAAAATTTGTTTTTCTATATATACATTTAAATGAAGATCAGATGATATATTTTGTTCGTAGGGAAAATTCATAAAAAACTATTTTTTGTGAGTTAGATGATAGTGTCCGCATCAGATTAAATTGGACTACAACACCGTGCGACAGTATTTTTTAGGCCTGAACAAAACCATATGGACTTCTCCCAGTGGATCGGACGCAACATTCGCACGCTTTAAACTATGTCAAAACATAAGTACTTTTGAAGCTCTTATAAAAATATATACAGTTCAGCAATTTTTGTTTTCCATATATACATTTAAATGAAGATCAGAGGATATATTTTGTTCGTAGATTTATGAAATATGAGAATTATCTCTAAATATATATTTTTTTTAAATATAGCCAAAACAAAACAATTAAAAAAATTGAAAAAATAATATTATAAATAAATATAAAATTTTTATTATTTCAAACCACGCTTATATGGCAAGGCTATTAATATGTTTATAATGGGGCTGTTTTTTCTTTAAAACTGGATAACTAACCTACGATAACAAAAACTTAAATAAAATGTTAATAAATATATATTTTTTTAAATTATAGCCAATAGCAACATCAATGTGTGTGTGAAAAAAATAAAAATTTTTGGACTTAGCCTGGATAATTAAGTACAAAAAAGTCAACACAAAAAATTTTCTGGAAAATTTGTTTTGATATAAATATTTATATTGTAATTGGCGACAATGTGAACAAAAATTTGAAAAACGTTACTAAAAGTATTTGTTATCGCAGCTTGTTATCCTGACATAAAGAAAACAGCCTTAATATACACAGTTTATTCTTTAAGACTGGATTTTAGGTTTTTGTTATCGTAGCTTAGTTATCCAGTCTTAAAGACAAACAGCCATAATATGTAATGTGTAATATGTTTTAAGGTGGGAAACTTTAAATGATTGTTATTACAGGTAGAGAAAATTAAATTTATTTGTTAAGTATGAAAATAAATTATTAGAACATCTATATCCTTAGGAAATTAGAAGTCCTGTAAAAGGGAGAAAAGAACAGCAAACAGTTTTCTACATACGATCTCTAGTTTTTTATGTATAAGGTCTTGTTCCGGTCCAATAAAAAATGTAAAATTGTCTCATGGTGTAATCCACTCAGCCTTGGCTACAAATTAAATTTATTATGAATTTTTCTATTTGCAAGTAATATCGCGAGAATAATATCAATGGAAAAATTTAATTTCGTTTAGCCATAAAGGGGTTGCACCACCCAGAAAAATAAGTTTTTTCTATATATAATTAAAACATTATTTATAACGAAAAAATACTTCCGAAGTTATAGCGCTTAGAAGTGAGCGCAGCAGAATCGGCCAAACCGTTACGAGTGGTCAAGGAATCATATACTTGTCCAATCATTCATTTAATCAATTATTCTATGATCGAGTTATGAATCGCATTTACCTTGCTGCATAACGTATTTGTATTTCTCGCAAAAGTATGAAAATAAATTATTAAAACTAGTTGTATCCTTTGGAAATTAAGTCCTGTAAAAAGGAGAAAAGATCATCAAATGAAAACACTGAGTACAGTTTTTTTACATACGACCTCTAATTTCATGTGTATATCGTTACCAAAATATAAGAAAGACTCAACTAACATTTTTTTGCAAAAAAAGTTTTCTTACCTCGCCAAATTGTAAAACAAAACAAACTAAAAATATCTTCCAAATTCAAAGGATTTTTTTAAATTTTTGTCACGGCACCGTCTTAGTAGCTAATATTTCAGATCAATGCAATAAACATAATTTTATGTTGTTCCTTGCCTTTTACCCCTTTCAAACGTACGTATAATTATGTAATGTAAATGAAAGGAATTATTGCATTCTTGTTTCTGATACATATTTATTTTCCATAATTGTTAAAAAATAAAGAAAATGGATAAACGAAATACATGGAATACTATTAAATTTTGTATATATCAAATATCATTGAGGAATTTAGAATGCGCCTCCGCGAAGACGTAGCACCAAGTGGAGGGTTGACTCTTTCTGGATATTGTAGTCCGACAAAGTACGACCATCTTCCAACTGCTTTCCAGCGAAAATCAGACGTTGTTGGTCTGGTGGAATACCCTCTTTATCCTGAATTTTAGCCTTGACGTTTTCAATGGTGTCGGAGGGTTCAACTTCCAAAGTAATGGTCTTGCCAGTCAAAGTTTTAACGAAGATTTGCATACCACCACGGAGACGCAAGACCAAATGAAGAGTCGACTCCTTCTGGATATTGTAGTCGGACAATGTACGGCCGTCTTCCAACTGCTTTCCGGCGAAAATCAAACGTTGTTGGTCTGGTGGAATACCCTCCTTATCCTGAATTTTAGCCTTTACGTTTTCAATAGTGTCGGATGGTTCAACTTCCAGAGTGATAGTTTTTCCAGTCAAAGTTTTGACGAAAATTTGCATGCCACCACGGAGACGCAAGACCAAATGAAGAGTAGACTCCTTTTGGATGTTGTAATCAGATAAGGTACGACCATCTTCCAACTGCTTTCCAGCGAAAATCAGACGTTGTTGGTCTGGAGGAATACCCTCCTTATCCTGAATTTTAGCCTTTACGTTTTCAATAGTGTCGGATGGTTCAACTTCCAGAGTGATAGTTTTTCCAGTCAGGGTTTTGACGAAAATTTGCATACCACCACGGAGACGCAAGACCAAATGAAGAGTCGACTCCTTTTGGATGTTGTAGTCGGACAGTGTACGGCCATCTTCTAACTGCTTTCCGGCGAAAATCAAACGTTGTTGGTCTGGTGGAATACCTTCCTTGTCTTGGATCTTGGCCTTCACGTTTTCAATGGTATCAGAAGGTTCGACCTCCAAGGTTATGGTCTTGCCGGTCAAGGTTTTGACGAAGATTTGCATACCACCACGGAGACGCAAGACCAAATGAAGAGTGGACTCCTTTTGGATGTTGTAGTCGGACAGTGTACGGCCATCTTCTAACTGCTTTCCGGCGAAAATCAAACGTTGTTGGTCTGGTGGAATACCCTCCTTGTCTTGGATCTTTGCCTTCACATTTTCAATGGTGTCGGATGGTTCGACCTCCAAAGTTATGGTCTTGCCGGTCAAGGTTTTGACGAAGATTTGCATACCACCACGGAGACGCAAGACCAAATGAAGAGTAGACTCCTTTTGGATGTTGTAATCAGATAGAGTACGACCATCTTCCAATTGCTTTCCGGCGAAAATTAAACGTTGTTGATCTGGTGGAATACCCTCCTTATCCTGAATTTTAGCCTTTACGTTTTCAATAGTGTCGGATGGTTCAACTTCCAGAGTGATAGTTTTTCCAGTCAAGGTTTTGACGAAAATTTGCATACCACCACGAAGACGCAAGACCAAATGAAGAGTAGACTCCTTTTGGATGTTGTAATCAGATAGAGTACGACCATCTTCCAATTGCTTTCCGGCGAAAATTAAACGTTGTTGATCTGGAGGAATACCTTCCTTGTCTTGGATCTTGGCCTTGACGTTTTCAATGGTATCAGAAGGTTCGACCTCCAAGGTTATGGTCTTGCCGGTCAAGGTTTTGACGAAGATTTGCATACCACCACGGAGACGCAAGACCAAATGAAGAGTAGACTCCTTCTGGATATTGTAGTCGGACAATGTACGGCCGTCTTCCAACTGCTTTCCGGCGAAAATCAAACGTTGTTGATCTGGTGGAATACCCTCCTTATCCTGAATTTTAGCCTTTACGTTCTCAATAGTGTCGGAAGGTTCAACTTCCAGAGTGATAGTTTTTCCAGTCAAGGTTTTGACGAAGATTTGCATACCACCACGGAGACGCAAGACCAAATGAAGAGTAGACTCCTTCTGGATATTGTAGTCGGACAATGTACGGCCGTCTTCCAACTGCTTTCCGGCGAAAATCAAACGTTGTTGATCTGGTGGAATACCCTCCTTATCCTGAATTTTAGCCTTTACGTTCTCAATAGTGTCGGATGGTTCAACTTCCAGAGTGATAGTTTTTCCAGTCAAGGTTTTGACGAAAATTTGCATACCACCACGAAGACGCAAGACCAAATGAAGAGTAGACTCCTTTTGAATGTTGTAATCAGATAGAGTACGACCATCTTCCAATTGCTTTCCGGCGAAAATTAAACGTTGTTGATCTGGAGGAATACCTTCCTTGTCTTGGATCTTGGCCTTGACGTTTTCGATGGTATCAGAAGGTTCGACCTCCAAGGTTATGGTCTTGCCGGTCAAGGTTTTGACGAAGATTTGCATACCACCACGGAGACGCAAGACCAAATGAAGAGTAGACTCCTTCTGGATATTGTAGTCGGACAATGTACGGCCGTCTTCCAACTGCTTTCCGGCGAAAATCAAACGTTGTTGGTCTGGTGGAATACCCTCCTTATCCTGAATTTTAGCCTTTACGTTTTCAATAGTGTCGGATGGTTCAACTTCCAAGGTGATGGTCTTGCCCGTCAAGGTTTTGACGAAGATTTGCATACCACCACGGAGACGCAAGACCAAATGAAGAGTAGACTCCTTTTGGATGTTGTAATCAGATAGAGTACGACCATCTTCCAACTGTTTTCCGGCGAAAATTAAACGTTGTTGATCTGGGGGAATACCCTCTTTGTCTTGAATTTTTGCTTTGACATTCTCAATTGTATCCGATGGTTCTACCTCCAAAGTTATAGTTTTACCTGTCAAAGTCTTCACGAAGATTTGCATTCCACCACGAAGACGTAAGACCAAATGAAGAGTAGATTCTTTTTGAATGTTATAGTCGGACAATGTACGTCCATCCTCCAATTGCTTGCCAGCGAAGATTAAACGTTGTTGATCTGGGGGAATACCCTCTTTGTCTTGAATTTTAGCTTTGACATTCTCAATTGTATCAGAAGGTTCAACCTCCAATGTGATGGTTTTTCCCGTCAAAGTTTTCACGAAAATTTGCATGCCACCACGCAAACGCAATACCAAATGCAGTGTAGATTCCTTTTGAATGTTGTAATCAGACAATGTGCGCCCGTCTTCTAGTTGTTTGCCAGCGAAGATCAATCGCTGTTGATCTGGTGGGATTCCCTCTTTGTCTTGAATTTTAGCCTTAACATTCTCGATGGTATCGGAAGGCTCAACTTCCAGTGTGATGGTCTTACCAGTCAGGGTTTTCACAAAGATTTGCATGCCACCACGAAGACGCAAGACTAAATGAAGAGTCGACTCTTTTTGGATGTTATAATCGGATAATGTGCGTCCATCTTCCAATTGTTTGCCTGCGAAGATCAAACGTTGTTGATCTGGGGGAATCCCTTCTTTATCTTGGATTTTTGCTTTGACATTTTCAATAGTGTCTGATGGTTCGACCTCTAATGTGATGGTCTTGCCAGTTAATGTCTTCACGAAGATCTGCATGTTGAAACTTCTGTAAAATGTTAAGAAAAAAACACGATTTTATTTATTTATAAATTATATTTTTAATTCAAAGCATTTAGAGTTTCGCTGACTCATATGGATCTATTTTCCCATTAACTGTTTGTGTATCTGGTGAAATTCATTTGAAACCGTTTACCAACACTGATTGTTTGATACACAGCTACGAAGTGGGGGGGGTCTCTTTCCAATGAAATAAAAAATGAGAGAAGAAAAAAATACGAAACATTGGAATAACAAGACGCCATATTGCATTTCGTTTGTATGTATTTCACTCTTTGCGCATATACATACAATTTGGTGGAAACAAACAGTCATAGGTCTGATTGCAGTTTGACTCCGAATGCTGCTAGAATTTTCTAGCACTTTCTATTATTCAACTTTTATTAAAGTACGAAAATTTTTATATTTGACCCGTTAAATTAATTGCATTTTTCTATGTACGCATTGATATGTACATATGCCATATGAAATGTTCAATTGTTTCAATTCTGACTCGAGAATTTTTCTAGAATTGTATTGCACACAAATGGTATTTAATTCAACTGTTCTTATCTTACATTTTAAAAATAATTATTTTACTCTTCAATTTCTCACCTTCAACTGTTTCAAAAGTAGTTTTTTTTTCTTTAATTATGTCACAAATATTTTATTTTTTCCAAAGTTCACTTCTCCTTCAATAAAAATGTTCACTTTCTAGATTACTGGCTTGTTCGAAGTTACGCTGTTCACAATTGTCTGTTAACTGAGTGACGATGCGAGTCTGCAGTTGCTTTTATACCTTCCGTTGGAAAGGTCTAAATCACCCCATTGTTTGTGGTAATAACCATTGGAAGTAAATCGGCTGTAGTGCTATCTCTTTTTATCGATAATGTTTTTTTTATCGTATTTGCTTAAGAGTATACCTTTTTTGCGGAAATAGTTCGTAAAATAGTATATTATAAATACTTTTCCACATGGGCGTTATTGAGTTTTTGTAAAATGTATTATTTATCCTGCTCTTGGTAATTTTTGAAAATGATAATAATAACGAAATTTCCATTTGTTGTCTTTGTCATCCTTTATCGATAATAGTGTTGGAAAGAGACTTAATTGTTTGCATCAGTGTTATCACTTATTTAAAATTAATCACCAAAAAGTCTTTCAGAAATGCTTAGAAATGTTTTAAATTTTTGGAATAAGTGTTATTTGAATAAAACCCCAACACATATTTTATGTATTTTCGGTTTTTTCAGTTATTTAACACTTATATATCAAGTAATTGATTTTTTGCACACAATTTTGTATTTATAGGGCAAGTCCAAAGTCTGAAAAACGTATTTCGCATTTTGGGTAACACATTTTTGCTCAAATATTTTGTACGTCTAAAGATACCTTAAATAATTATAGGTCTGTTCGATTGGGCTTACTAGCTTACAATAAAGAGACTAGACTGGCAACGTTGTCACCCATTGCTTTTTCTTAAATGGATCAACAAGAAAAATCTGACAACACAACTAAGAGAGTAGCAAGCTACTTTATTGTTAAGCGAGTAAATTCCATATTCGGATCAATTTAGTAGATTTCTTGACAGAATTCGAAAAATTGGATTTTTATGGCATATCGTTGCATGTGAGAAATTCATCGGTTTCAATCAAAAAGTAGCTAAAATAAATCTATATTGGATATTGGCAGCATTGACAATAAATACGTTTGCCAACACTTAACACTGTAATGGAACAAAGAGAGAGAGAATACCATTGGAAAGATGCACAGCTGAAAGAGTGAACAGCTGGATAAAGAAGAAGAGAGCGAACAGCTGCTTTCATATATAAATACGTAACTACATATATGTATACATATATATGTGTGTATATATATACATAAATATATATATAATATGAATAAAATATGACGAACATTTGCGTAGTTCCTAAATGCAAAATGAATAAAATAATTAATAATTTCACAACTAAATGACAAATTACATATGTATGTATACGATTACTGCCCTTTGTTCGTTAAACAAAGACAAAACTTATATGTTATATACAAACAGCAAAACAAACATCCCCGTTGCGACATTTTATTTACCCTCCACCCTTGGACTGGGAAAGTATATTGGTGTTTAATCCAATCCGCCAAATTGGTGTTTCAAAGTTGTTCGCCATACCAATCCCCAATCCATCCTCCACCGTACTTCTCCAAGGTCACCCATTATGTGTGTTGTATGACTCCCATCGTCATATCCCACTATAGATTTTCTATTTTCTTGAAATGTAATTTGGCTGTCATTGTTCTTTTCAACAATGCATTTACTATGCTGCCAATGCTATTCGTCGGATTCTAATTCTGTATTGTGTTGAAAACGGCCAACGGGAAAACAATGACTGGTCTCAGGGTATACCAGTACACACATTGCTTAGAATTGCATATCTTTCTCCATTGTCAATAGCTTGGTATGACTTTTGTTGGGAAATGTATGCATTTGCCGTCCTCAACGCCAATTATGGACATTTGCAATCGAAATGGACTCAACGACAAATATGGACATATTTTGCAGTCCAAACGGACACATTTTAAATCATTCTGACTGATTTTTCTGCCTAATGCAATGAAATTTTAGTAAATTATCGAGTACTTTGTAATAGATTCTAATCGCTAATAATTTATATATACATATATATTTATTTATTGCGACGCAATAAGGCCTCTAGTGTTTTTTTTTAATTTTTACAGTTAAACTTTAAATTGCCAATCAAGTTTTAGGATACGTTTGACCAAATTTTGTTCCACTATTAATATTTATCAAACTTTACGTACACAAATATAGTTGATAAGGAAATTAAGGTTTCGATTCCATATTCCTGTGTATATTAAAACACGTTTGACCGAATTTCAATGTATGCAGATTCAGAGTATTTTTAATATTGCAAATATACTTGTGCGCAGAAAGAAAACACACAAAGGCGGTTCATTAACACTTCTATGAAAATTTGATCTCTCTTGAACTTTATACAGTAACAAAACAAATTTGTTTTGCTTTTAACAGCCAAATTTCAAATTGTTGTTGGATTGCAGCTGCGGAAATTCATTGAACGCCTGTATACATATATATGAACGTGTATATATATTTCGAATTATACAATACGAACGAATAAAGTAAAGACGCATGAAATGATATGGCAAAAGCACCTACATTCTGTATGTTTAATTCAAGTGAGGGAGCTGAGCGTACCAACAAAATAAATATAAATGCAATAATTCATTTGTTCATTCGTTGTCAGTCGGACAAACAGATGGATATGGCTCATCCGTTATAAAAAGTCAACGATTATGTTACTACGTTTCGGGTTTTATATCTAGGTTTTTTATTTCTTACATTTTCTCTCAAATCATTCGCCTAGCATGATGTCGATATCAAAGGATGATATAAAAAATTGTTGGCGAATATAAGTCACGCCACATTTTCATTTTAACTTCGATAAACCTAGGTATAATTTGGAGATTGTTTTCAATAAATAACAAATAGTAATAAACATAAACATTATTATAATTAATATCGAGGCAATATTCTCTACATAAAATTCGTAACAATACAGCAAAATTATGATTTTTATCTTAATAAGTGGATTTCTTCATGTAGTATTGATTGTAGTTAATTAAATTGATAAATTCTCCGATTTCTGCCTGATAACCATGACGCACAATTTTGTTGCCCAAATATATGGTGTACTTGATGAATTTGTCGAATTCCACTTCATCGTTGATCAACTTTTCATATCGCGAGTGAGTAAAATGCTCTTCGCCTGGCTTTAACTTGAATTCTCGACACTTCAAATTGCTGAAAAAAAAGTATTATTAAATTCAAAAATGACAAACCTAAAGTTTAGCTACATCCTTATTTAAATAAATAAAAACTTCCATATGCGATATGCTAGCCTAATTTTGAACTCACTTGTAAAACCGTATCGATATTTTGAAAACGTTATCTATGGTGTTATAAAACTCCGCACTTCTTCTATTCAGCATGCATAGAAACAATATACGTTTTATGTAGGTGGCGTGCTTCCTATATATATCTTCGATTGTCTTTGCCGTCATCAGTTCATCTTTAAATGTTTTCCAGGATGCCTGCAAAGCATTCGCCGTAATATGATTTTGCAAAGCATGCACAAAGTGATAGAATTTGTGGCGTATTAGTTGTACATGACGATATTGTGGTGATTTTAGTATAGCTTTGCCACATTGTTTCACGTTCTCTTTAAGGATATGATAGGCTCGTTCTAAAATCCAACTTATTCGACGTACCCGTACAAGATATTTGAAAATATTAGCATACTGATCCAAAGTCTCCGGGTTGAGTATGAGATTCAAAGGCCAGTTGATGCGATAACTAAGGCTGAGATTATTTAAAACATCGGGTGAACTGAGTTCAAACTTTTCTGGGACATCATTAACAATGAACGAAAGGTTTTCCGCATTTTTGTCTTTTCCTACAAACAAAGAAAAGGAAAGATATAAAAATCGATTTGTCTATGGTTCCGATTAAGAAATTATTATTAAATCAAATTTTATTAATTTTTATACATAAGTCTTGGAGTACAATCCTTACAGACTAGCCAAACTTGAAAAATATTACATCTATTTAATTTTAATTAAAAAATGTTGGTGGGTAGTTAAAAAATCAGTTTAAACTAAAAACAAGTAACAATACAAAGGAACAAATACCAACTATTCTTCCGAACAAACTCACCTGTTATACTCGAACCCAATGCTGTATCCAAAATTGAATGCAAAATTTGATAATTCAACAATTTCTCGGGTTTTGCTCCCTCCTCCAACTTCCCAATAATTCCATCGCAAATTATAGAACCAAATTCTCCATCCATCATAAAGAAATAATTACGTAAACTGCGAAAATGATCAATAACTTTCAGATCTTGCAAAAACATACGCATAACCTCATTATTAATTAATTCCAAGTGAGTACCCATTGGGATAATAACAGATTTCTGCAAAAATTCCGTTATAAATTCTGTTTGAGTGGGACATTTATTTGTATTCGACGATATCTTTGTGGGGTTATTTAAACGAATATAAGGACTAGAAGTATTGCATTTGAAATTGGTTGCAATCAATTCACGACAACGTTTATAAGGATTACTATAGTCCGGCTGCGGGCAAGCTTCTTCTGGCTGCCAGCACTCATTATCAACCGGAGCTCCGGTGGAGGCATTTGGCTGATATTTAGGAAATGAGAAGCCTTGTTTGGCCATAATACCAGCTGTATTTAAAGCACAATCGGGTGTGGTTTCCAAATATGTGGCTGCGGTTGTTAACGCTAATTCTTTACTATTGATCAACGATACATTTAGTCTTAAACTATGTCTAGCCACATTATCCCTGGAGGACATGGGCGTATCAATTGACGTATTTCTCCAAACGTTTCCATTGTCTTTATCAGTCTGATTTTCACTGAGAGTTTCTGTTAAAGGAATATCATCGGAGGCGGTTGACATCGGTGTCAGAGGTGAGTCGTCAGTAATAGTCGTGGTGGAAATTTTGTCTTTGAGTTCTTTCTTTCCGGTGACTATATTATATTCACTTTCCAATACTTTCTGACGATTCCTAGCACGATCGCTATCCAAATTAAGATACAGATTTGATCTGGCTGTCATTGGATCTTTGTTAATTTCACCGAACAGATCATTTTGCATCATACGTCGGCGATTACGCTGTAGTTCAGTCAAATCACTTTCTGGCATAGTATTTAGATTTACGTCCGACATTGACTTGATACGTGTACTTTGATTTTGAAATCCAAACTCCTCTGTTAGAACCTTTAGTTTATTACGCTGTGCTTCAGATAATTCTAATTGCGCTAAAAATAAGAAAATTGTTATATAATAAATTCCCTGATGGTGGAATGAAGTGACAAGTCACCGATTTTGTTCGCTTTGCCAATGTTTGTAGAGATAATGGTGTATACATTTCAATGGCTTAGTCGTAGGTAACAGAAAGCGTTGTGGGGAATCACGCTTACAAGCGTTATAAAATATTTTGACTGTCACTATTATACTACTAACATAACATATTAAGCTTTTCATCTTATGGTGTAGGGTAGGTACAGTGGTAGTAGAAGATCAGTGTTTTGAATTACAGTTGATTTACATAACTTTAAGAGATTCGATATTTTACCAATATATTACTTCTAACTTCCGCGGTTTACGATTTTCGAGGCTCCATTGCTACAAGAAATATACTACTTTCAACTAACAAACTACGAAGTCTAAAACGTAGCGCAAAAATAGAAATTAAAATAATGTAACTTTTCCGTCATTTTCCTGCATAACTCAACAAAATGAAGCATGACATGACAAGGATCGTATGTAGACTTTCTGTCGATGAATTGTTTTAGTTTTTCGTGAATATTTTTCTATGTATACAAATACAAAATACAAATTTTTGGTACATATTAATAAAAAGAGATTTCGGAACAAAACTGCATCATTTCTTCACAATGCGTCTGAATTCGCCTCGGAACTAAAATTGGGGTCGTATGTTGACTTTTGTCGGCCACTGTATGTACTTAAAAAAATTACGTAATAATAATAGTAGTACTCACATTTTACCTCAGCATTTGTTAAATCAATGCTTTCTGCTCCCACAATACCGGTTACTGGTTTTACGTTTGTAACATCAACTTCTAACATTTTAACACAATGATCCATATCGGTGCCTGACATAGCTTTCTGCCGATTTTGTTGCAATATATTTCCAACATCTGGTGGAAGCTCGTTGAAATTAATCACGTCCGACGTACTACGTTTAATAACTGTATTTATCAAATTAGAATTTTCTTCTTTTAAAGGAAAATTTTTTAACAATTCACTTGATTTATCTTGTTCCAAATGATTAACATTTTCTGTGCAGTCGTAATTACTAATATCTTCGCCTTCGTTGACTTCGGAAATAGCTTTTAGTTCATTTTCATTTTCGGCAAATTTATCAATAAACTCATCTGAGATGCATTCTTCATACTCCGAAACTTGTTCCTCATCATCTCCAAAACACGACTCGAAGTCGGTACCAGCCGTACTGGCGGGCGTTCGAGGAGTTGGTTGTAATGTAGCTGAGGATGGTATTACTAAAGACAACTTAGTCCGATTATTCTTTTCTTTTTCCTTTGTTCTTTCTTTGTCATTTATGATGTCACTCAACTCTTGGTAGTATTCTATACGCTTCCTTAAATTTATATTATCTTTCATCATTCGCTGCTCTTCCATTTTTTCAGCTTCTCGCAAATACTTTAATTCCATTTCTACACCAGCTTTTCGTTCATTGATTTTACGCTGCTTAGCATCTTGCAATTGCGCCGATAATTCTTCCAGACGTTTCTTCTTTTTTTCGGCTGCCACGAGCGCCAGTTCGTTCTGTTCATCAGTCCAGCGCTCAAGATTGGCTTGGGATCTCTCAACCATACGCTGGAAGAATTGACGCTTCTCTTCCGATTTAGTTTCAAAGACCTCACGTAATGTTATGGGATTTGCGCATACTCTCTGAGCATTCTCAAAATATCTGCTGCAGGATGATTCTAATATTTGAATTTCTTCAACAGAAAGACATACAGATATCGATGGATATTCCAAACCAAACAATGGGTGCTAAGAAATTAAAATGTCTTTCTCATGAACAAACTAGTAATTAGCCTAAGTTAATATTTACATTTGGTTTATATGCCTTTAGCAACATGGTGTATTTTCCACATTGCAATATTTGATCTTCGAAATTTTGAAAGAACCCTGGTAAAGACTCCTTGCGCACAAAATAAGCTTTATCATAAAAATATTTTGTATTCTCTCTGTAGTGGTCTATAAAACCCACGAAAAGTTCATTGCAGGGGTCATCTAACAAACCATAATATATCCATTTCTGTAAATGCCTGAAAATAAATGTCATAACAAAAATATATAGAATAGCATTAAATAATATAAATAGACTTACTTAAAATAAACATGGCAACATCTCTTCAGTATGAATACTAACACGGCGATAAAATCGTACTCGGTTATGCGCATAATTTCTCTATATAAATAACCCAGAAATTGAGAGCCCATAGGGGGCTTCACATTGACTTCAACTGGAAAAGATTGAGATAGATAGATTGATAGATATCACAAGCTGATTATCAATGATTAGACACTTTATTATCATTAGAACTTTCAAGTTATGCTATTCATCCATATATCGACTTTCACTTTATTCATTATTTTAATTTTGTAATTTATCCACGAATTTGAATAAGATGGCCTTCGAATAAAACAAAGTTTTGTTTCAAAATCGCAAGATAAAAAGCAGAGAATTAAAAAATTTCTAAAAATTGTCAACTAGTTACAACCGCATACTTACCGTTTGGATGTATTGCTAACGTATAGGAGAGATTTGTTATTTGTTTCATCATTTTTTTCATGCGTTTATAAAACTGCAATAAATGCTCATCTCGTTTAGCGAAGACATATTGACGAAAAGTTAACAGGTATTCATCAATTGCACTACACAAGGCCTGTAATTACGGCAAATGAATTAAGTTGAATATGTGCACAATGCAATGTAATGTCATGCTTTATTTTTACTTTGAACATAAATCCCTCGAACATTAGTTTATAGTTGTTTTTCATAATCATGGTTTGCATGCGTTTAAAACAAGTGCCACACTCTAGAAAATCGCTGACTAGGTACTTTATAGTTGCGGGCAATACGCCTTCTATAGTAACGTTGGGTTCCATTGAGAACACTATAAATTCATCGTGCTGAAAAGTATCCGACTGTATACCAACTGAAATGTAACATTTCATTCGAAATAATTTCTTTAACAAATAAATATTAACATGACGCAAATACCTGTCAGCGATTTTAGATCTTTGATGAAATCTTCTTCTTTTAAAATTTTCGCTTCAAATGCACACTTCTTCTCCTGATTTATATAACTTTGTAAAAGCAATGAAACACTAGCGTCTCCAGCGAAAGGCCTCGAACATGATATGCCGAAACAATCCAATCCCTCCCAATTCCAGGAGAATATTTTTCTCGTTTGACTATCTGTCAATTCATCACATTTTCCGATTACCACAAGATTTTTACGGGGGTCTGTGGCCAGCTTGGAACTTTTTGTTAGTTGTCTAAACTTTTCCGGAAACAGTCGCAGTGAATTAATATTTATACGCATAGATGATCCTAGCAAGCGTTTAGTCATTCCAGTAAACGTACATTCTGAATCATTATCATTTTCTGAATTTATGTGAGTAAATTTATTGTCTATGGCTGATAGTTGGTCCTTTTCTCCTTCGAATAAAAATCTTGGTAGATATGGATTATCAGCGGCTTTTAATTGTTGAATGCCTTTAAAAAATTTTGGCACAGGATTCATTATATCGTAGTCATTAAATATTGGATAGTGTGGATTGTTTTTGTAGTTAGCATATAGGGTGAATGGGCCGGGCACCAGCAAGTCGGGAGGACACATAATAGGCTAGAACAAGTGTAATATTTGTAATTGTTAAAATATTTCCAAGTTGTATGCATATAATAAACGATTTCGATGTTCTTATATTTCGTTTTAAGGTCTAATACTGTTTGATCTGGATCTGTACACTGAAGTGATTCATTGATATGAAATACCCAAGATAAAAAGACAATCCACTATTTTCATTGTCCCAAAGAACTTCTTTCGCTCATACAAACATTATATCTCATATAATCACGTTTCATAAACTAAGAACTCAGTTGACAAGTTTATCAAATTGCGAAATACAGCGTACAAATAAAGTTTCTTATATCGAGCCATGAGAGCTAAACTATCGGAGCGACATTTTGTCAAAAATGTTGTGGATTTAAAGAGTATCAAAATCAAAAGTATTACGGAGGTTTTGTTACGATTTTCATGAAATGCTGTTATATTTTATCTATGAACATCCTAATTTAGTGTTTATCTCATAGGTTCTTGTTTTGATATAACTCCCATTTGGACTTATTATTTCTCTAGAACACATGTTAGTAGTTAATCGTGCTATCATTTCACAATATCCAGATTAAACTGGTGTTTTGTTCATGATTATTGATTATTTTATGTAGACTGTGCAATTCACTTATAAGAGTAGTCTTTTCTTGAGTAGAGACTTAATATTGATGCCATTTTGATTATTGCTTCTTGGGATGTATAGGGTACTATTAGTTATTTTTATAAATTTTAATATTGTTATTAAGTTACTTTTATTGTTCATAATATAAGATGGAAGTATATTTTTGTATTTATATACTGCCTATCTGGTTCCGTTATTTTTTGGAATAAATAAAATGAAAGCGACGTCGAAAGCCAAGTGACGTTATATTTCTCATGGGAATATCTGAAGAGAGGAGGAAAGAATCTTCTCTGTGAAACGCTGCTTACTTTGGAAATGTAACTTATTGTGTTTTCTTATCTATCGTTTACCCTTCAATTGTATTTTTTTATTAGATTACCGATAAAATAGATTGCGAAAAATTTTATCTTCTGTTTTCGTGTATAAATGTTTCAGCCATTTTCGGAGCCGTCAAACCATTAAAGCATCAAATACTCTCTTTAGACTATATTCACAATAAAAAAATATAACTTACAACTTCATATTCCTCATGGACATTTCTTTGTAGAGCCAATAGCAACTGCAGGATACCTGTAAACAAATTTCAAATATTTTTATAAATTCAGAATCAATTTCACATAATATAAAGCGCTAGAAATGGTATTTCATTTTGTAAAATGCAACAGAAATTAACGAAAGCTTTAGGGCAAAAATTGAAATTTATGGACGTGACTACGAAAAATGTCACACCCTCACGAAATATGATGATACCGACTCAAAACCCATCCTCATACATACAACTGTTGCTTTTCAAATGAAAGGAAATTTCAATGTTTATTTAAGGATACTTCAGAAAGGAATGAACCTATTTGCATTATGCGTAGCAAAGGTTACTTTGCAGACTTTCTGGCGGCTTATAGATTTACTCCTCTACGGTACATTCAAAGCCGTAAACGCATCCTACGGCGTATTTAATGTTGTTAGCATTTTTTTATAGCCGCGCCCATAAAGTTCAATTGTACAAGCTATTGCGAAGCGTTTTAAATTTTGCGTGTAAATGTAACAAAAACAGCGCAAATTAGGATTGGAACATTTAACAGATGCTACTGCTCACTTGCACCAACCTTTGCCAACACCTTTGCTAAAGTACGACTCATTTTTAATGGACTCCAATTGTTGCTCGAATGCTGGATTGGCAGCGCCACGGGAATTAAGTTTAGCGGCGAAAAGCTGTACGTCCAATGCTCGTTGTGGCTCAAAAACCTCATTTTCCTCCTCCAGTGCATTAAGAAAACCCTTTGGCGACTTCTTCAACAATATCTGAAAGCTCATCGACTTGAGTTTCCGAACAGCTGCTTGTTTCTGCGTTTGGGATTCATGTAAATCACCTTGTTCCAATAATACGCACAAACACAATTTGCCTATAAGGAAGTTTACACTATCCTTATTTGATTCTAAATCACCGCGCATTTTAGCAATGGGCAAAAACTTTAAATTAAGAAACAAATTTTGTATTTAATTTGCATCTTCTCTATGTATTTTTACCGTTCGAATGTGTGTATTGTTTGTAAACAACTCATAGCTATACGCAAAAAAACATTGAAATAGAAAGATATCACTTGTCGCCAAAGACCTTCTTCAGGAATAACAGCGAATGTTGATGTTAAGCCACGTTATCTTTTTACAGCAAAAAAAAATTAAAAAAAAAAACAGTGGATACATACACAAATATACACGAAAACGAAATGTATATATGTGGTTGATTCCTAAATGTTTGAAAAATATTTGAATTTCTTAGCAAAACCTTGTAAAAGCAGTAAAATATAATGTTATTCCTGTTCGATGGTATAGCTGGCCTTTCTACAAGTTAACATATAATGGCGATACTTTTACGTTCTTTGCTTGTCGCTTTTATACTCAGTTTTCAGGCATTTTAGACGCGCAAAATAGTTGCTCAAAACGTTTTACACAAAATGCGAGATAATGCGTTTTACATTCTCCCCTCTCAAATGATAAAAAGACCTTTAGAGGGGGTTTAGATATATTTGGGCAAAAACTTGATACACAAAACAGATCATTTTACATGCTCTCGTGTTGCCCCACAAATGCAAAACTTTGTGCAAAGTGGCGTTTTTTGCAAATATTTTGTTCGTCTAAAGAGGCTTTTAGCGCAAACGAGTTGTTTGTGGGTGCGTTATTGTGTAAAAATCAGAATTTATTTGATATTTACTAAATTTGGCAAATGTTTTGTTATCGCTGTACGATCAGAGGGCCTTTGTAGTGCCGAAACAGCAGTTATGTGACGTTTCAAGGTAGTTAACAAAACCAAAAGAGTACAAGGATCAAAATTTGGTAGAACAATTGTGCCGTTATTCGAAAAAATAACCACCAAAAACTAATTGAAACTGACATACTGGGTGAGAGGAGAGGTATCTGACCTGGAACGGAATATTGATGCTACATGAGGACTTATATTAGTGTATATATTTTAATAGTAAAACTTAAAAAAATATATTAATATTTTTTTTAAGGAAAAATCTTCTGCTGTATGTAAACTTTTTGGGGCGTCCAGCAATTTAGTTCTATTTTCATCATTTTGATAATTACATGTGCATCCTTAAAATTCTATTAAAATTGTTCACCTTGAGACTTGAAATTTGTTAATATTGGGAGATAGCTTATCTTATTTTGGTATGTATTAAAGAACACCGAGATCATTTGGAATACAATCACTGTTGTTTATTATCAATAAATTTAAATTAATGTCAATAATAACATCAACATTGTTTATTATCAATAAAATCAATTATCCTAATAACATTAATAAAAGTCACAAAAAATCACAATTTAGCATACGATTCATGTTTGTCTCTTATAATCCAGAAAGAATCAATGATATCACCATTTTTATCATCGGAAACTTGTTCGAAATATAAATGTGTCCTATTGTGAGCCTTTAGACGCGTATAGCCGTAATCCTAGAAATAAATATAATATTATTTTATAAAAAACAGACAAAGCCTGAAATCAAAGAATACAAAAATTTTAATCTATAAACTTACATTGCTGTGAAAAGCATTCCATTCTGGCAAGGTTTTGGAAAATGGCTCGCGATTTTCATTGCAACCTGCAGAACCGGTTATTATCTGTATGGGAGCTTTCGCATTGGTGTACGGAGCCTTTATTGAGCCATTGTATATCTTAAAATCGTAAATAGGCCATAATCTAGTATAGAAATGTTCGTGTGCGAAAAATTCAACATCAACTCCATATTTATAAAAGAGATCCTCCAAGCCAAACATTTTCACAATAGGTAATCCTTCACGTATAAAGGTTTCCAATTTCTCATTACAATCATATTCTTTGTCATCACTACAGTACATGGGTCGATGTCCATAGGTAATAATCCAGGGGCGAAGAGCTCTATTTTCGGGTTTATTTGCTTCTTTTAAATCATTTTCTAGCCATTCGAATTGTTTTGTTAACAATTTGTAGCCATAATTGAGAAAATAGTAAACTTCAGTAGAGAAAGAGACGAAATGCACCGGACCCAGGTTGAAACTATACCACAAACTATCTCGATCGCCAGGCATACTGAAGCGTGATTTATAATTTGAGAAATTACTGTAAAATATACATTGAATTACATTAGAAATACAATTGTTTGCATTAAATAATATGACAAATAGTTACTATTTCTGTTCATGGTTGCCCGGACAAACCATGTATGGAACATACGCGGCAATAGATTCGATTTGTCGCATAAATTCATCACCCACCCGAGCATTATCTGTATCCATGTCGTAGGCAAAGTCGCCCACCTGTATAATAGCATCATACATGCCTTTTTCTGTGTCTTGTTGTAAACGTGGTAACGATTGGGCATTCTCATTTCCCATATCACCATATATTGCTAGACTGGGGGACCAATTGTTGCCTTCGGGTGGTGTAACAAACGAAAATTTAGCGGACCAACCAAAATCACTGCCGCAATTATATTCGTAGCGCGTTTGGTGTTTTAGATTTTTCAAAGTAGCTTTATGTATATATTGGATAGATCTTTTTGGTCCACCGTCTTCAAAACGTCTCGATGAACCGACAATCTTTTCAAGAGTTTGGGGATTACTGAAGTTTTCGCCATATATCACTATTGACTGATTCGTGGCATCACGTGTGGACCAGGTAACCACTATATCATTGGAGTTTTCTGAAATGTATAAATAAGCAACAGTTTACAAACGATGTTATATTGAAAAGTGAGATAGAAATTTATCCAGGCAATTTAAAGAAATGAATACTTCTCATAATCAGCACTATATTTAATTATATATTAAACAATATATTTTTATTTTTTATTTATTTATTATGAATTACAATACAAAGTAAATTTAAATTTACTTAAATTTAATTTAATGTTGAGTCCAGAGATTGAGCCGGGTGACTAAGACCATTACAGCTCGTTATTGCTGCGACAGCCTCGGTGGGGATCGAACCCACAAACCAACGCTGATAGCCGAACAAGCTACCAACACGACTACCGGGACGCTCAGACAACAATATGAATCGGAATTAATTCATGAAAATATTGGATTATAGATACAGAAAGTAATAAAATAACTATAATGAAAACAAATTTTACATTATTATTAATTCTCTAAAAAGCACAGCATTGTTATATTTATGTCAATTACATATATATATAAACATCAAGTAAATTGCATAATTGTGGTCAAAACATTTAATCATATCGTCCATGTTTATCTTTAATAACCCAAAATTTATCAATGACATCACCATTTTTATCATCAGAAACTTGTTCAAAATAAAGGTGTGTATTGTTATATGCCTTAAAACGCGTATAACCAAAATCCTAAAGAAATACGAAATTGTAAAAAATAATATGCTTCTAAATTCCTCGAAAATATGTATATTACTTACTTGGCTGTGAAAGGCGCTCCATTTAGGCATATCTTTGAAGAATGGTTCACGCCCCTCCTTATTTCCTGCAGCACCAGTTATAACATGGACTGGTGCTCGAGGATTGCGATAAGGTTCTGCTAAGGAGCCATTATAAACTGTGTAATTATATATAGGCCACAATCGTTCATAACAATGCTCATGTGCCCATATTTCTATATCGACGCCATATTTGAAGAAAAGTTCTTCCAGACCAAACCCGCCCAAAATAGGCAGACCTTGTCGAACGACCGTGCTGTGATGAGAACAATCGTCTCCGTTGTCATTACTGCAATACATGGGCCGATGACCATATGTTATAATCCAAGGATGTTCGGAACGTTTAGTGTTGGCTAATTTCAAATCCTCCTCAAGCCATTTATATTGGAATACCAAGGGTTTCAATCCTAGCTGAAGAAAGTAGTAAACTTCTGTGGAAAATCCGATAAAGTGAACAGGGCCCATGTCAAAACTATAAAACAGGCTCTCCTTTCCACCAGGCATACTAAAGCGAGCTCTGTAGTTTGAAAAATTGCTGCGAAATTAAAAAACCGTGAATTTAAAATAACTCACTGGAACATATGCATTTAGACCTACTAGGCTTCTTCATGGTTTCCCGGTACTACCATATATGGAACATACGCGGCAATCGATTCGATTTGTCGCATGAACTCATCTCCCACAGACCCGTCGGCAGAATGCATATCATATGCGAAATCACCAACGTGTAAGATGGCATCAAACATACCCATTTGTGTTTCTTCTTGCAAACGTGGTAACGATTGGGCATTCTCATTTCCCATATCACCATATATCGCTAGACTGGGGGACCAATTTTCATGAGATGGTGGTGTATGAAACCAATAACGGGCGGACCAACCTAAAGGACTACCACAATGGTATTCATATCGGGTATTTTCGGTGAGATTAGACAGTGCAACCTATTATATAAGTTAGATAATGCAAAATTTTTGATTGTTTCATTATTCACCAATGCATACTCACCCTGTGGATATATTGAGTCCTTTTGGCTTTACCTCCATCTATAAATTTGGATGGACCCATCCTGTTTTCTTGTGTGTTTGTTATGTTTTCAACGCCATATTTACAAACTGAGACCTTGGTATTGTCTCGTGTGGACCATGTAACCACAATATCTACGGTTTTTTCTTTAAGAAAATTGCAGGTTTAATAAAATCGATACCACAACTGTAGTGGCGTGATATTTAGACATAATTAATATGATTATATTCTACATACATATTTCATATGTACATATCTCTCCTTTCAAATATTTGTATGGTAGTCATTTCAAGTTAAAGTAGACCATATTACTTTACGATTTTTTTATTGTGATAAAGCATTTTTCAAAAAAAAAAAATAGAAATGTATGCTGTGAAAGAGCTAAAATCTTCTCATTTTTAATAAACTTTTTATTGAATAAAACTTAATTAATGCAACATAAAAACTAAATTGCATTATATACTTAACACTTAAAACTGTAAATAATTAGTTTGGTGTTGATATTTAAAGGAATGTGTTAAATACATATATAAGACTTGTATACAAGAAATGCTTGTAAATATTGCGTCTTTGGCAAAAATGTTTGTGCTCATTACATATGTATATAATTGTAGTATTCATAACTGTCGTATATTGTCGTAATTGCCTTATATCATGATGTCGTAAACTATTGCAAACGTTTATGGCAATATATGTCACTTAAGGAATACCCTAATTAATACTTAAGGAAGTGTGCTAATATTTAATTCTAAGCTCTATAGTTTATCATATAAGTCATGTTGATCTTTTATAATCCAAAAGGAATCAATAATATCGCCATTTTTATCATCGGAAACTTGTTCGAAATATAAATGTGTCCTATTGTAAGCCTTTAGGCGCGTATAGCCGTAATCCTAAAAAATACAAAAGCAATCAAAATATTTTTACTATCAACAAAACTTGTTTTTACTGACTTGGCTATGAAAAGCACTCCATTCTGGAATATTGTTAAGGAATGGCTCTCGGCCCTCTTTGCAACCAGCAGAACCTGTAACTAAATGCACTGGTGCTCGAGGATTGCGATACGGCTCTGCTAAGGAACCATTATAAACGGTGTAATTATATATAGGCCACAGACGCTCATAGGAATGTTCATGTGCCCATATTTCTACATCGACACCGAATTTATAGAAAAGTTCTTCCAATCCAAACAAGTGTACAAACGGCCAACCAACCCTGGTCAACGTCTGTGAATGCGTGCAATCATTGTCGTTCTCATTTGAGCAGTACATAGGTCGATGGCCATATACTACAATCCACGGTCGTTTAAGTCGATTTTCTGGTCTTGTAGCTTTCTCTAAATCTTTCTCCAGCCATGAATACTGAAAAACTAGCGTTTTCAGACCATAATTTAAAAAATAATACATTTCTGTGGAAATTCCTATAAAATGGATTGGGCCCAAATCAAAGCTGTAGAATAAATTCTCTGTTCCACCTGGCATACTAAAACGTGCTCTATAATTAGAGAAATTACTGAAAAACATTGGAGATCCATAAGAAATGTCCGCAACAAATTTGAAAAGAATTTACTTACTATTTTTCTTCGTGATTTCCCGGTACTACCATGTATGGAACATACGCACTAATCGATTCGATTTGTCGCATAAACTCATCACCCACCCGAGCATTATCTGTATTCATATCGTAGGCGAAGTCGCCAACGTGTATGATGGCATCATACATGCCTTTTTGTGTGTCTTGTTGTAATCGAGCTAACGATTGGGCATTCTCATTTCCCATATCACCGAATAAAACTATGCTAGGTGACCAGTCAACACCTTCCGGCACGGTACGAAATTCAAATTTTGCTGACCATCCGAGAAGACTACTACCGCAGTGATAAATATATTTTGTGGATGGCTTTAGACTTGTTAGTTTAACCTATTATTTGAGTAGTAAGAAAGACAAACATCCAAAAAGATACATGAATGTGTTAAGAGATCAATAACAAATAGAAATTATCAAAACAGTTTACCCTATGTATATATTGTGTATTTTGCTTGTCCCCACCATCTACAAATTTTTCTCTAGTGCCGAAAGTTGTATACTTAAATTCATCATTATCGCCCCATTCTACAATAGATTCACCAGAATCATTACGTGTGGACCAGGTAACTACTATGTCATTTGAGCTTTCTGAAATGTATAAATATAGTAATAGTTCATTATCGGTGTTATATAGGGAAGATTACGAAACTTATCTATGTAATTAAATGAATTATACAAATAAACCAACAAAATTTGACTTTTATAAACGTAATTAGTTTTGCTATGAATTCCAGAGATGTCAACTATAATTCTAATCTGCAAGAAATGACCAAAATCCAAACGTGAATTTTGTTCGTATGAAGAGTATGGCGTATATACTGCTTCTAACTAGCTATAATCCCCAGTACGTAATTTGGGGTTTGCCACGACACAGTCAAATTTTAAGTTAAGTTTGGATTATTATTTCATTTGTTTCTTCTTGACTTGTAGCCCATTGGTCATTAAAATAAAAATTGATGCTATTTCAAGCTCCTCGGCCAACATACTGGCATTCAGTTTCGAATATTTGTCCATCTCGCGATGTTTCTTAACTAATGCGGTAGTAGACTTTTATCGGACACTGTATATACAGTTAAAGACTAAAGTTTAAATACTCCCATCAAATTTGGGTTAGGTTTTCGCCAGATTTGTGTACGTCCATTGCTTCAAAATATTGAATTTGCACTTTTTCCATCATTTATGAAATATAGTGAAACTAATTTTTATGGAATATTTACTTTTCTTTTTACTCCAAATTTGAAAAGTGTATTTTAACGTTAGTCTCTGACTGTATATATAAATAAATAATTAAATAGATTTGGATGACTGAAGACTGTTTCTCATAGGAACAGACGCCCGTATCAGTTTGTTTTCAAAGTAATGTACCAACAAAAGAACTCAATTTCAAATGTAATCTAGAACACTCAATCACAAATGCTGCCAATCACAATGCTGTAAAATGACTCTGAGCTAGTAACGTGATATCGACATATATGTATGTATGATCACTTTCTACAAGATCGCTATGATAATTATGAACCTAAATGCATTCTTTATCACTGCGTACGAGGTCCTATACAAAGTACGAGGTTCCCCTTGATATGAATAGAAATGTATATATGTATCCATATATAAAATACATTTTTATTATTTCTACATATACGTACATATTATAAGAAATATAAAATATTTTAAATACATATACGCATATACTTACCTCCGAATGACAAATGAATTTGTTCAGGCTGGAAATGCACAATATCAATTGTAGCGACTCCGTCTAGAAAATATATTATCGCACAAAACAAAAGTAATAACTTCATTTTAATTAAACTGTTTGCCATCGATGAAATATATTTTCGTTTCAAGCTCCAAGTAATAAATGCATATTATGCATTACGAATAAACACAATAAACAAAGACTACTTCAGCACAGGGATGCAAAAGTTGGTACAATTGTACCATTTTTGGTACATTTTACTATCACACTTAAAATTAAAATTCCAGAAATAAGTAAATTTTTAATGGACGTTTTATTTATAGACATTTTCGGCTATTAATAATGAATATTGTACCAATGAACCATTCTCTACTTTTTAAAAATATCCTTTCAAATGTTGACCATAATTACGGTTAGGATGGTCCATTCTGTCTTGAACCTCTTCGGGTTCAAAAACGAAAATTTTTTGTGAAACCCAAAGATTGAGTCGGCGAAAGGAAATCGATAATTATTAAAATATCTCTAAATGAATAATCCATTACAAGTATCACAAAAAATGTTGGTACTTTTGGTACAATTGAATTGTCATTTGGGTACAATTGGATAAAATAAATCCCAGTACTGGTTTGGTAAGTCGACTTCGATTCTACACGGTTTCGATTCCGTTTTTTGATACGTTTCGTGGTATTTTTTCATTTAATACATTAAATTATTTTTCAAAAAAAGTAATAACAGAAAATCTGTAAGATGATCCCTGTGCATGCAGAATTATTTTATTGTTATGAGTATCAAATGAAAAAGAAGAATATCTGTGAAAAGTACGTCAACTTCATCCTTTTATCTATTCTATCTATTAGTTTACTATTAACAACCGTTTCAAATTTTCCCCAGTAAAAAGAATATAGAATATGAATTTTTAAAAAAATATATGTTTGGTAACTCTTTAAATCATTTGTTTTCATTTTCCATATGTTATGATTTCTGAAAAATTTTCAATTACTAAATAAATGTGCAAAAATGAGTGGAAGAAAACACACATGTTTAAACATAAAATAACAATTAAACGTTATAGCCGACATGAAATGGTTTGCTGTTTAGTATTCTTAAGCGGAAATTACATTATTTTAGTCATTTCAATAATAAATGCACAATTTCGAACCTACAACATGTCATTTTCATAACAAACACATTTCAATATGATAACAAATTGGATCTGGAATGTGACAAAAAAATTAAGCGTTTCTTAAAATTTCTTAAATTTTATTGTTGATAACATCTGTGCAATTGCAGGTTTACATGAGAAATTCATGTAAAACATATCAAATATAGTGTTTTTTTTTTCGCACTGAAAATTGACATTACTTTTGCTTTCCCTAAAGCATGAGCAGGCGAAAGAAAAATGAGAAAATTCTTTAAGCCGGGATAACAAGCTGCGATAACAAAAACTTTAATAAAAATTTAATTATTCGTTCAAAATAAAAAAATTATTTTTTCACATTGTCGCCAACTACAATATAAATATATGTATCAAAAGAAATTTTCAAAAAAATATTTTGTGTCGACTTTATTGGACTTAGCCTCGATATCCATCATTTTGACATACACTGGATAATTATCCAGGCTAAGTCATACATTTTTAACACAAAATTATTTTTTCAAAATTTCTTTTCACATACACATTGATATTGCTTTTATGCGACAATTTTAAAAAAGATTTTTTTATTTTGAGTGACATTTTAACATTGTATTTAGATTTTTGTTATCGCTGCTTAGATATCCTGTCTTAAAGAAAAACAGCCATAATGTAGAAAAGTACCAAATTTGTCGCGGTAGTACCATGTTACTTTCAAGGCTCAAAATGTACCAAAAAAATACAATTACCAACTTTTGCTTCCCTGATATGCACGTGTGTGTAGAATCAAAACAAATTCATTTCAAGACGAGTTATAAAAAATAAATAAAATAATGGGAGGCAAAGGTAAAGTTATAAATAAAAAACGTAAATTCCAAGGCCACAAGGAAGATGATCCTGAATTCGATTTAACCAAAAAACATTTGAAAACTTCGCATGTACGCTCTATGGAGAGAAGGTTGATTGTTGTTCTTGAGGGGGCACAGTTGGAAACTGTGAAGGTATGTATCAAAGCTTACTGTATGTATGGATAATTTTATCGAAGAAAAACCTATTTTATACTATTGTATTTAGGTTGGAAACACATTCGAATTGCTGAACTGTGATGATCATGCCAATATAATGCGCAAGAACAATCGTGATCCTGGTTCCTGCAGGCCAGACATAACACATCAATGCTTATTAATGTTGTTTGATTCCCCCTTGAATCGTGCCGGTTTACTTCAGGTCTACATTCGTACCGAACGCAATGTTCTCGTTGAAATTAACCCTCAAACCAGAATACCACGAACATTCAAACGTTTTGCCGGTTTGATGGTTCAACTACTCCATAAATTCTCAATTAGAGCCAACGACACCTCAACGAAGTTAATGAAAGTTATTAAGAATCCTATTACTGATCACTTGCCAGTGGGCTGCAAGAAGTATGCCATGTCGTTTTCTGGTAAACTGGTAACAAATATAAGAGATTTGGTGCCTAAGAAGAGCGAAGGCAGCGATGACGAAGAGGAGCCCGTTGTTCTAGTTGTTGGCTCATTTGCACATGGCGTTTTGAAGTGCGATTACTCAGAGGGTTTGTTTTCCATTAGCAACTACCCTCTTTCGGGGGCAATAGCTTGTTCAAAACTCTGTACTGCTTTCGAAGAAGTCTGGGGCATAATATAGAGTAATGTATCTATGTAATGTTAAGTATAGAATTAGGTATAGTCAATAAAATTATACATAATTTTCGAAATACAAATTCCACTGATATCCTTCAAGTATTTCTGTACCAGCACAATTGTTGGTAAATCCCAAATCTCAGTTCAGCTATAATTGTTTAGTCGACAATTTCAATTTTATTGGTACTGAACTACAAGGATAAAATATTTCTTTATTTTCTACAAAAATTTTAGTTGACCAAGGAGAATATTTATTATAATGGTAAAATATATTTATTATATATTAATATATTATATAAAAACATTGCAATTGTTTAGTATTTTTTATGTTTAGAAAAATAATGGCCAGTTTTTCAATAAGATATCATCGTCTATTGGAGTATAAACAACAAAAACACATGTTTTATGTCTGTTCCCAATGGTTTAGATGATGATCTCTGACTGAAAAACTTCACATGAGTTCGATACGTTTACTAATCAGCTAAGAAAGAAAGTGTTCCGGGGATAATATCAGATAGTCTTCTGACTATGCCTTGGTAGTATTCTTCTTATCATCAGCTGTCTTCTTCTCTGCTCCACGCTTTGCTGCTGCATCCGCTCGCTGCTGCCTTATTAGTGCAAGGCGAGCCAAATCAGCCTTGGCTTGTGCAGTCTTCCCTTCGGCATGCAATTTTTCATAACGTAGGCGGGCTTTTTGTTTTTCGATTTGTTCTCGCTCGCGCCTAGATAGCTCTGGCTTTGCTGGCTCATCACTACCAACATTAAGTTTGGCGACTTTCTGGGTTGCCTTTTTCACCGCACGATTTGGGTTTTCAATTTCAATTAAACTTGAAACACCTTTCTTGGCATCACGGTCTTCGCCTTCCGAATCATCGGATTCCTCGCTACTTGTGGGCAAAGTTCCCGGTACTACTTTTTTGGCTTTTGCTCCTCCTGTTTTGCTGCTACTGCCAGCTTCCTCCTGCTCTTCTTCCTCGCCCGATAACTCTTCACTGCTATCACTTTCTTGCTGCAGTTCTTCGATTGCAGTAAAATGACGGCTCCGACCTTTATGGTTTACATATTTACCACGTGGCATTTTTAGCTAGAAATATATGTACGTAGTTTTTATTATTAAAAGTTTAAAATTTTATTCATATGCTCTGTATGCGTATGTGGATATATATATATATCGTCGTATGTATATATTGTTTTTAGCGAAAAAATCATTAATTGGGTTCACTCTTTTATTTTATATGACTATCATCCAGAGTTGCCATTTACTCACTTGTAATTGATTTGCAGTCGATTTACACAACCCTGTCCAATCTAGACTAGGGATACCAAATGCGATTGAATTTTAAAAATACTAAGGGTCTGTTTCTGGATGAACGAATCCCTCATTGTAAAGGGTGATTTTTTAGCTATTATCTTTCTGGCAACACAGGTTTAAACAGCTGACGCTTTTTCGTGTTTTGTTTCACTGTTAAACATCTTCAGTTTGGTCTATAATTTAACCATGAATCGTCTTACAAACAAACAACGCTTGCAAATTATTGAATTTTATTATCAAAATGCGTGCTCTGTTAAGAAAGTTCATCGCGCGCTTCCATTTTATGGTCAGTTTAATCGACCCACTGAAGCGGCTATTCGGGCTATTGTGACACGCTTACGTAGAGTGCGAACTGAAGAAAATATCGCAGCTGTATCGGCCAGTGTTAATGATGACCATCCGCGAAATGATGGAATTTGGTAGTACGATATGCCCTAAATCTATAAAAATGCTGAAATATGTTTTAAACGGAAGCGTTGTAGCAAATTACAACATTCGGTTTTATGCTGCTCAATTTTTGAACTATTTTATTTATATTATTTTTATGTTCATAGCCACTTTTTTAAAAAAATGGCTTTAGAAAAAAATTATTTTCCCAAATTTATATGATAGATGACATCCAAATCTGAGAAAATGGTTCATAGCCACTTTTGAATATAAGCCCTCGATATCAATATCATTGTTTGATTCTACGATATACTATTTAGAAAGAGTTCCACTTTATATGTATAACATCCAATAGGGTATTATGTTTTTGAGCATTTGTTTGCAACACCCAAAAGGAAACGAAATAATACAAGTAATATAACAAGTATATAATATATACAAGTAAAATACAACCGCTACAAATGTCATTAAATACGCTGTATATCAAACTGCTGATCGTTATTACTACTTAAAGCCCAAACTAAATTATAATTTTCTTTACATTTCACCCAGTTTTACTGATATCGCTGACATTATAAAATTACACACCAACAACGGGACTGATGGAATTTCAAACATCAAATAAAAATCATCCAACTCAACAACTGAATATGTACCAGAGAAAGAACATCCAAATAATGGATTTCGCTATATACAAATATTAATTTTAATGTTACTAATACGTTTAAAATAAATTTCGGCAAAATAAATATAATTGAGGTAATAACGGTTAATCGATTGAAATAATAGGCCTGTTCGATTGGGCTTACTAGCTTATTATGATTAAGATACTTGATAAAGTGGCAACAAAGTTGATTCATTTAAGAAAAACCAATAGGTAACAATTGTTTTTCTTAAATGAATCAACAACAAAAATCTGGCAGCAATGCTAAGAGAGTAGTAAGCCACTTTCTTGTTAAGCGAGTAAATTCCATACAAAAATTAAGCTAGTAAGCTCAATCAAACAGGCCTGATAATTGATGTTCAACTGCAATCATTTGACGCAGTGGGCAGTCAACCACTTGGATTTTTGTTGGATCCTAAAGTAATATTTAGATATGCACCCAAAATCCACTTTGATCGAGTTTCATCTGTCAAACTCCATATTATAAAATCCAAAATTATATTTTGGGTGTAACTCTGAACGTATATTTGGCGATTTCCGATACGTGATTTGGCGGTCAAGGTCAAAAACAAACTGGCATCCCTGTGCCAACAACTCTGCAAAAACTTTTCGATACGGCAACCATAACCTTTCGATTTTTCGAACTTGAAAATTATTATTGAAGTTCGAAAATGGTGGTCCGAAATACATTTGATAAAAATAATTGAAAAAAATGTTGGATCACGACAAAACGTTTGGATCACGTCAAAATGTTGGATCAAGACAAAATAATTTTGTATTAGATAAAAAATTCAAGTGAAGATCGATTAGCTGTAAAAACGTAAGGGGAATGAATGGACAACAGACAACCAGATGAAATGTGACGAAATTAATAGCTAAGCAAATAGTTCTTCTGCCACCGCAATGAAATTGTTAAGAAAAATAATTCGCACCAAGCTGTGCTATATCTGTATCATTCTGAGAATCGAAGATCTTGTAAATGCTTAAACAATTCTTTCAAATTAACTTTCTTTTTATTCAACCTAAAAAATACATTTCGATTTTCATGTTTTTTCAGTTGGCTAGTTGAGCCATTTTGTTGTTCATTTAGTACATTTTTAGTACAAACACATTCTCTGCCTCCCTTTTTTGACAACTCTCACATATGCAGACGTCTCTTTCACCCTCATGGTTATCGCGGTTATAGTATTCGCGTTAGAGTGCAACGACTGTGGTGTTAATTTTTTCATAGCCACAATTTTACTTCTGAATAATTTTGACATGTATATTTGACGGAAGCTTCTTTCGGTCGGGTTGCACATAGTGAAGAAAATTTCATAAAAATCGTGTATAAATTCAGTGAAATACAATTAAAATACTAGAAAAACATAATTTAATGTATGTTTTAACAATATTGAGTGAAAATTTATGAATGCCTTCAAGATAAATGGTTGAAAATTGTATATGAAAAAAGTGAGACTCACTGGGCAACAGCAGCATATACAGAGAAACTACCCGAACAAACAAGGAGAAACACCACTAAATATACGACGAACGAACAGTGTCTCAAAAAGTGAGAAAAAAGACTAAGAACAAAAAGCAAAGAAAAAACGGGGGAAATACGAAACAGGAAAAATTTCACTATTCAATCGCGTTCGCGTGTGTATGCGAATTGACGGAATAGAAAATTACATTTGCGTGCGTGCGTGTGTATTCGTTTCCGTGTTTATAGCGAAGGAGTGTCAAATCGCGGCTTTAAAAAACAAATCTCAATTGTTGTTGCCCCGGGAGTCTGTCTTAAACGTAAAATAAAGTTTAAAATATCTCAGATTTTAACCATACATGTATAACAAAGTGTATAAAAACAAGAAAGATAATTGAAAAATTGAAACTAGCATTTTTAAAATAAAATAGAAAATATGAATCCTGCTATTGGACAAAGGTTCGCCGACATAAAAGTATTAATGTACTCTGATAGACTACAAACAGCGATATAGGATTACATTCGTATATTGTGGATACTAGAGAATTTACATTGAAATGGTAAATATGAATATCTTTTGTTACTGGAATATTTATTGTTTGTGATTTGTATTGTATTTGTTAATCGTCAATCTCTCCTCAAGTTAAAAAGACAAAACAGCAGCATGCCAGAGATTATGGGGAAAGTAGTAATATTCATTATGACCACTAACCCAAGTGGTTCTATGTTTTGTTATTCATAGCCTTTGCATTCTATATTCAAGTCTCTTATCTTCAATTAAAGAATTATTGTTAAACGAATCAAAAAGCATGTAAACAATGTGGACTTGTTTACCCCAGCAGCAGCATTAGTATTTTCTGACCCATAAAATACAACCCTGGTATAATGTCAAAATCTGGCGTCGTCAATAGTTCGAAAGAAAGAAGACAATAGTCGTAAACGCATGTATCGTCCCTTTCTGTACTAAAAAAAATATAAAATTTCTACCGCCATTTTTCTACGTAAACACAAAAGAGTAAAAGAGACCTCTCGCCGATGTCGTCCATGTGATCATATGTATGTCAAACTTTTTATTCTTTTAATATTTTCATAGTACATCTTCGTCTTCGCCGCTGGTGTGTAAGATATCCAACGTTTTTATTAATAAAACCAAATTTTGTACAAAGTTAACAAATTTCAACATCAAACGTTATATTGTTTATGTTGACAGCGTCGTCTCTGGGATGAAATGTATTGTTAACTCCAGAAGAGACTCTTAATGACAATATACCTGCAAGGTAGTAATAATATATGGTTGTGGGAAGTAGAAACATGAAGAAGAAAAAGTATCCGAACGGAGGAGAGAACATAAAAGGAAAAGTGGTTCAGTGCAAATAGGACTATTGGTCCTGTGTTGTTTGTGTAGCTTTTGCTATTTGCCTTGATTTTTGTACAACACCAAAATCATTGTTTTTGATGTTATTTTCTTGCATTGTTGGTGTTGCTGTTATTGCAGTTGTGGTTAATGATGATTCTTTTGTTGTTGCTATATACATTATATTCCTCTGTCCATCATGTAGTAGCAGAGCCGTCGCCACCTCTGTATACACAGAAAGACAACGAAATGTAGAAAAAGCCGAATAATTTCCGAGTTTTCATCCACAATGGACTGTACTATATTTGCCAGATGTGCTGCTGCTACTGCTCTGCTGCGTCGAGCGTCTTATGTTGAGACTCTTGTGTGTTAGAAAAGGACAACACCATGCAGGACTTGAAAAATAAAGGCAATAAATAAATGAATTTCTGTATTGTATATCATGAAATGTTGTAAATTCTGATATCAAATAATAATAACCGAGCTTGAGCTTTATTTTTTATAGAAAAACATATTTTCCACCAAAAAACAGGTGTGAAATATCTCCTATCTTGAGTAGCCAAGAGATACGGTTATACGGAAATTAATTCACAAATTTAGCCTACCACGGCTCAGAAACGAGTAAAATCTCTCATAATTTGAAAAATTAAAGTGACTTGAAAATGTTCGTTTCTATATTTAATGGAGAGTTGATAATTAATTTAATATCTGGGCTATTTGACTAATGTCAAAAACATGATGAATTTTCGATTTATAAAAACGCTTCGTCGCTTAATTAGAATTCCAACCTCTAGGAAATTTTTGAGATTAGATTAATTCAATTAGGACAATGCCGGTCATTCTTTCGTCTTTACGAAACAAAGTATGTACATGCCGACATTTTACGCTAATAACAAATTTGAAATTGAATATTGTTTTACTTTTCAGAAAGACTTTCCCGCCGAAATATGTATATATATATTTATATATATGTGAAAGAAATATTACTGCGAAATTTGGACCAGAGCGTCGATTCTGAAAGTAATGAAAAGTTTTCACAGGACCAGAATAACGACCCTCAGGTGTCTTATTTGCATTACGCTAACAACTAATTTCAAATTGAATATTGTTTTACTTTTCAGAAAGACTTTCCCGCCGAAATATATATATATATATATATATATATATATATATATAAAAGAAATATTACTGCGAAATTTGCACCAGAGCGTCGATTCTGGTTCTGTGAAAAATAATGAAAAGTTTTCACAGAACCAGAATATTGGCCCTCAGGTGTCATATTTGGCATGTTGACTAGATTAGATTCATATTTACCATATATAGATATCTGATCGCGATAAAGTCCATCGCCACTTAAATTCGCTTATATATTGAACAAAAACACGCCTGGTAGATTTTTAACACTACTCATTCATTGATAGTTCGGAGCTTATAATTTAACAAATCACTTAAAATCGCCAAAACGAGTCTAAGATCCTCAGAGATAGACTTGAGTTTAAAGATTTGTGAAAACTAAACAACATGCTGAAAATATTTGAAAAACTTAATGTATTTGATATAAATTTTAAGGAACAAATAAATGATTGGACATAGTTGTCAATCCTCACTACTCTTTTTTAATAACATTATAATTCCAGTGTTCTTCCCCCACACATTTCTGCTTACAAAATCCAGTTAAGGTGTCGACCTTATTGCCGACTACTCAGCAGTCCCTTTAACAGCTATGGTTCAAAGGGTTAATTCCATTCTAAACACTAGGAAGAGTTTTTTTCTCGGAATTATCATAACGATCTCATCGATCTATTATATTATATGAGTACTCAGGAATTACTAATATTGTCAATTTTACAAAAACTTGTTACTGGTGGTGGTCAGACGTCAGCGTTGCTGCCTTTAATGCTTTGGTGAAATTTACAATGCAAAAATATTTTGTTAAAAGTTTAGCTCCAAGTAGCTCCAAGTGCTAAACATTATCTTCTGGAATTCATTTTATTTACAAAACTTAAGAAATCCTGAGAACTTCTGACAAAACACGATTCTAATGCGTTTTTAATGAAAGCAGACAACAAATTAAATTATGAAAACATTTCCATTTATTTGGTAGAATTTGTATTAGAGAATAGTTTACCATTCATTATATGTAAGGAAAACGAAATTGACAAAAAATCGAGATACGATCTTCGCAGATTCTTTCAATTTATATCAGCATCAAAAATCACTATTAGAACTAATTGCTTCCTTTCTTGTGAATATTTATTTATTTTTATTATATTTAAAAAATCACTATAATAATTATGTTAATGACCTAAATAACTACTTATTGAATTGCGTCACATTACACAATTTACTGAAACAAATAGATTTTATAATGGCTACTCTATTCTCTTCTATTTCAGTATATCATCTATATTAATTATTAGCCAAACACTTTTCAATACTGACGTCTCCTGAGTGAATGCTTCTGAATAACAAACAACAAATACCTTGTTCAATCAATAACCACAAAAGACTTAAAAATATAAACGATAATTCCAAGACATATTTAACATAAAATTCGTCGCTTAACGTATACCCTCGAAAAGGAAGAAAAGACCGACCGACCAGCAAGAAGAACAGAACCCCAACCAAAATGTTAACAAATTTAAGCTGACTTTGAGTTTTGTTTGCTGTAAACGTATGGTAAGTAAGCACGCAATCTGTTGTTATAGTATAGCTTACTATATTGCTTATTAACGTACATACCCTAAATAAATAAGTATTTCACATCTTTTCGTTTAGTTATTTTCGCCATAAAATGCAGCCTCCAAGGACAGAATCCAACCAATTACAGCAGCAGCAGTATATGGCCACAGATCATTTAACTACAGATATGTACAACATTATATACAAGTTGCTCTATCAAAATAACTCCAGACCACAGCAAAGGATTTGAAAATACGCAAAAAGTATATTTTCAAGAAACATCATTTTTACACAACTTAACTTTTGTTATAATCAATTATTCATATAAGTGACCACGCGAAATAGAGATCGGCAAATAGAGAGCGAGTGTTTAGAGAGTATTGAGGAAGTGCAGAGGGAGGAGTGCGCCCAAAGCGAATGCAGCGCAGCAACTCTTGACGGAGTCTTCAAAGGATAATCTTTTTTACAGATTATAATTCTTTTAAAAGCCCTCCGAAAGTGTTCTTCGCTTCGCGCAGTAACGGCGACGTAAATGCAAAAAGAGAATTTCTAAAAGAAAACTTCGGTGTGTCCCCCCTTTATATTAGCCCCTGGATAAAAGCACAAATTTCAAACATATTTTGTATATAAATTACAAATTCCCATAAACCACACAATAAAATTCTTTGACAAAGGAAGAAGCATAATTCACAGACAAATTCAGCAAAATGTCACAAGAACCACCGCCCCGCAATGAACCCTATGTGGAGCCAGTCAATGGCATTGTACAGCCACCAACTGTGCCGCCACCCGATCGACCTGGTCGCAACACAAATCAACTACAGTATCTCATAAAGACGGTTATGAAAGCCATTTGGAAACATCATTTTGCTTGGCCTTTCCAACAACCAGTCGATGCCAAAAAACTGAACCTGCCCGATTATCACAAGATCATAAAACAACCCATGGATTTGGGTACCGTTAAGAAACGGCTGGAGAACAACTACTACTGGACGGCCAAAGAAGCTATTCAGGATTTCAACACAATGTTCTCCAATTGTTACGTGTACAACAAACCTGGCGAAGATGTAGTTGTAATGGCTCAGACATTGGAAAAGGTGTTTCTGCAAAAACTCGAGGGCATGACAAAGGAAGAAATTGAATTGGAGCCCGTGACTCCAAAGGGCGGTGGCAAGAAGAAACCCCGTCCAGCGTCGGCAAAACCCACATCGGCAAATGCATCACTACTTGGAGCTCCGACGACACCTGCTGGTGCAGCAGCTAGAGCTCCAGCTGGGGCCAGTTCGCGGCCGTTATCTGCCATGGGCGGTACCGTATCATCATCGGGCGGTACACCGGGATCTACGCCAGGCATACCTCCTATAGCCACAGTACCGCCACAAACAGTGCCGGGTAGTACGAACACCACCACCACAGCTTTAGCAACAGGCGCTCCCAGTACCCTACTGCCCGGGGCCAATATACTTCCAGCTAGCGGTGTAGCTACCCATGTATCCTTGGTGGGTTCGGCAGCGGGAGCTGGCGTTGTCGCAGGTGCAGTTGGTGTTAATTCCACACTTATTGATGGGGGTGTAGCAGCTGTCGGAGCAAACCCTTCGGCTTTGGCTAATACTGCCGCGGCCGTTCCTGCGTATCATGTAAATAGTACAGCGGCCGGTGTAGAAGCCGTCATACCGCCTCAACAACCAGCTAAAATGAAAAAGGGAGTGAAAAGAAAGGCTGACACAACCACACCAACTGCTAATGCATTCGAATCACCCTATGCACAAATCGACTCAAAAAGTGCAAAAATAGCAACGAGGCGTGAGTCCAATCGGCAGGTAGGCAAAAAGGTAGGCCAACGTGTTGGGGCATGATGTACACTTATGTACTTATATTTGAATAAGTATGAACGACCATCATATTATCATAATAAACCTTTGGTCTGAACATTAAGAAGCTAAAGCTAACCTAGCTGCTGTACACAGTCAGTCGGTATGTCATAGACTAGCTGGCTTAGCTAACTACGTAATTTCAAACCATCCGTTTGTGTGTATGTGTATGTGTTTCTTATGCTCTTATTTCAATTGATAATTTTGTCACATTTTCAATTTATTATTTTGAACATCATGCTTTCACCAGACACGCTGCAACGCCTAAACCTGTGGTCAAAATTTCATTTATGCATGCTTCCTCCTCCTCTTTCACCTCAAAATCTTGTTTATTTTCACAAGTTGAAACACATATGTGATTTTTGTATTGTTTTTTTCTCGATCAATTCCAGGACGCAGGTTATCCGTTGTCACCCATGGGTGTCGGTGGGGTTCCTGGTGCAGCTGGAGGAGCCGTTGGGGTTCCGGGCTCAGCGAAATCTAAAGAGAAACTGTCAGATGCCTTGAAGTCCTGCAATGAAATCCTCAAAGAACTTTTTTCGAAAAAGCATTCAGGTTACGCTTGGCCCTTCTATAAGCCAGTCGACGCAGAATTGTTGGGGTTGCATGATTACCATGATATCATTAAGAAACCCATGGACTTGGGAACTGTTAAGCGGAAAATGGACAATCGCGAGTACAAAAGTGCACCAGAGTTTGCTGCTGATGTTCGATTAATATTCACAAACTGCTATAAATACAACCCGCCAGATCATGATGTCGTTGCCATGGGCCGTAAACTTCAAGATGTCTTCGAAATGCGTTATGCCAATATACCCGATGAACCCGTGGCGAATGCGGCGGTAGCAGCAGCTGCAGCACACCATAGTTATGGTAAACATGATGCCTCCGACTCATCATCCGACGAATCATCAGATAGCGAAAATGAATCAAATTCTGATGAAGAGCGTAATGCTAAGTTGAAGATGTTGGAGACAAAACTACTTGATTTGCAGGAGGAGATGAGAAAACTAATGGAAGAAGCCTCGAATAAGAAAAAGGCCAAAAAGAAAATGAAAGAAAAGAAAAAGGCCGCAGCCAGTGGAGCTTTAGGTGCCGGTGGAATGGTACCGGCGGCAGGTGCTGGAGCATTAGCACCTGGCGGCGCCGGCGCCGCCACAGGTGTTACTGGCGCCATACATGGCCATGATATGGCCTCTGCCATAACTATGGGTCAAATCGGTGCTGGAGGCGGCAAAGGGGCTTCCATGGCACCTGGAATGACGGGACCTGCTGCGGCGACTACTGGAAAAGGTGCTAAGAGTAAAGGACAGCGCGGTCCGAAAGCAGCAAATGCTGGTGGTGCGGGAGCTGCTAATACTGGCGGTGCGGCAGGTGGAGCTACAAAACGTACCAAAGGAAGTGCAGCATCTGCTGCCGGTGGTGGTGCTGGCTCAGGAACCGGAGCAAGGGGTCCTAATAAAAAGAAACCCAGTACTCAGGCAATGGTATTCGACTCCGAAGAAGAAGATACCGCCAAACCAATGTCATATGACGAAAAGAGGCAATTGTCATTGGACATTAATAAACTGCCGGGTAAGTGCAATTCTTAAATATTCTTCGTAATTTTACAACCCCTTTTCTTTATATACCAATATTTGGATTCATTTTAATGTGTTCACTTTGTATTTTACATTTGCCCAACAGGTGATAAACTAGGACGCGTTGTACACATTATACAAAACCGTGAACCATCGCTGCGCGACTCAAATCCAGATGAGATTGAAATTGACTTCGAGACATTAAAACCCTCAACGCTGCGAGAACTTGAGAGCTATGTCGCGTCCTGTCTACGCAAAAAAACCCGTAAGCCTTACTGTAAGTTTATCCCAATGACACGCACTACTCAAGATTTACAACTGCGACAACAACAACAAAAATGTCGTAAACAACTTCTAAGAGGTTGAAACGACGAACTAAAGCAAATTGTTGTTTCTAAATATATATATGCATATATGACAAAATGTTTTTCGTTCTCCACTTACCCCAAATACAGAAAAAGTGCAGCTAAATTATCGTTGTTTTAACCCAGATTTATGTTTGTTATGACCTGTTTTTTTCTAATGATTTCATACCACCACCTTCATTCATCATCGTTATTTCCATTTTGTCATTTATAAGTATATTGCATTGATTTTTATGTACAGTATTAAGAAAAAAGCACCTATTTCCAATATCATTTTTCACACATTCTGCGCTGTCACTCACACACCATACACATACATTATCTCCATGTGTTTGTTGTATTATCCAATTCAGTTTTTTCACACATTTATTTTTTATCGTTAATTTGTCTTGTGTTAAGTCCTTTTCGAAAAAGAAAATATACACCATTGTTTTTTTTATAATAGAACGAACTAAAGCCAAACTCAATGACATTTGATGGAACATCAGTTCGTCGTATAGAATGATTATAATTGTTTCGCATAATACACGAATATATACGATGTTTCATCATTTGCCTGCGAGAGTGTTAACAAGTGCTGCACACCATGTCCACCAGTCTTTACTCTCGGTTGAGTTGAAATGAAAAAGAAAAAAGTCAGATTGAAAGTTGATATGTAGAAAAGTGTTTTCCCTTCAACAACAGGTGAAAACAATTTTAAAAGTAGTAGTGAACGTGTTAATTGGATGAACTAAATACCAAATATGTATTTCTCTTATTTTTTACTCTATGCATTTTTACTGAAATCGACTTATTTTTTAATTATTCCAACTTTAAATATCCATACATTGTTTTCTTTATTATCTGTATTATTATAGCAACACGAAAAGTTTTCTCAGAAAATATTACCTATTTAATTTGATAAATCCAAAATTTGGTGTTGGTTTTAAGTTAAAAGTAACCTATTAAGTTGTGCATGATTGATTTTTTCTTTTGTTTCAATGAACAAAAATGCTTATTAATTAAATTTATGTTATTCGATTAACAAAACAAATCTTTTCTACTTTAATTATTGTATACACGATAAAATAAATGATCATCCTTTTTATATATATTTTTGTGTGGGTTTAAATTCTAAATATTTGCTAAAATTCTATTTCATTTAAATTAGATAAAAAGCCTTCTGGTAAATCAAAAGATGAACAAATGGCCGAAAAGAAACAGGAATTGGAGAAACGTTTACAGGATGTTACCGGTCAATTAGGTACCAGCAAGAAGACAGCCAAAAAAGGTAAGTTAATCAAGAGACTCATTTGGATAATTTGTGTGAAAATTAAAATAGAGGAGTGGTCATTGCAGAGAGAGTTTTGGGAACATTTTAATATGTGGATAGGTTTTTCAACTTGTGCAAATAATCCTCATTCAATACAAATGCGTTACATTATACAAATAGAATGACTTGAAGTTGAATGTAATAACGGTACGTGAAAAGGAAACCGTGGGAAGCAATTTCACAAGCAAATTTCAATATGATCAAACTTTCGAAAGACTACCCTAAATTGGAAATTACATTACAATTAATTACATTACAAATGCACATAAATTAAGAATTAATAGGCCACACCTCCATCACATTTGAAGATGTTTTTTATGTTCAGTTCTATTTTATTTATATTAACTAATTTCATTATTCTTTATATAATTGCAGACGAATCATCGAATAAAGTTGAAGCTGTTCAACCCGCAAATCGCCCATCATCAAGCTCCAGTTCGAGCGATTCATCCTCGTCCAGTTCAAGCGATAGTAGTTCTAGCGATTCAAGTGACAGTGAAGCAGGTTAGGCCGCGTTTATTTATTTTAAATAATTTTGTTTTATAAATACTTTTTATTATTAATATTATCAAACTAAAAAGAACACACTTCCCTATCTTAATACTATTTACCTTATCCCCCTCCCCACTACCTACCAACCTACCCTATAACTAGAGAAAAAGCAAAAACAAAAACAAGAACAAGAGAAAAATACTATATTTAATTTTTACATTGCATTGATTGACCACTATTATTTTAGTTTTGGTTTTCCAGTAATTAGTAATTGCTAAACAATCCATCTCTTTTTTATTTTCAACAATAACGTCCTTTTATGGTTGCAAGCATTATACACAAAATTACAACTAATAACTGAAGATATTTTTAATGAAATGTTTATATTTAAGCCGAGATATATATGAAAATATATAGACATATATGTATATATAAATATATATGTGTATATTTATATATATTATAAACCCTCTGAAGAATTCAAAACACACACAAAGCCTTGAGTATAATTTTTGAAATTTTCTGTTAATCGGATTAATTCACGATTCTTTGTCTCCATCCATTTGATTATAATGAAGATGTATTCCCCGCTTCCCATAAAACTCATAATGAGTTTTGAGTGAGTTTAAATGATTACGCAGATTTCTGATGAACTTCCGAATTTTTTGTTTGTGAACTCGATCTGCACTTTTAATCCATCCCTAGTTTTTGTTTTGTTTAGATACGATTTAATTTAATTTACTTATTCAGCGAATTAGGTTAGTGATTTTTATTATCAAACATGTAATTGTTTACCGTATTAAATTAAAAGTTTTTTGTTAAATTTGTTTTTCTTTCCTGGTTAGATTCTTTGACTTTCTCCCCTGTAGATTTATTTTCTTTTTGAAGGGACAATGTTAACAATCTTACAGATTTTGTATGAAATCTTAAGTTTTGTTAATAATGTTTTCGTGATGGGTAAAGTTTTGTGGCTCTTAGCTTTTGATTTAGTTCGTTTTTTATATTTTTAAAATTGAAATTTCGATATTTTTGTTTTCTCTAAGATTCTCTAAAAATATGCTTTTTTTCAATACAAATGCTAATGTAAAGAAAAAATATATAATGGGTTGTTTGTTTTGTTTAAAAACTCTGGAACAAAGTTCTAGTTTTTAAGTGCAATATTATTTTGTTTCCTTCTAACTGTTATCCCTTGATCTGATATTTGCGAATGAATATAATGCCTTCAATGTCAATGTCAATATCAATATCATTAAAGGATAATGGCGAGATATCTTCTTCAACGCTGCATATTTTTAGAAACCTTAACGTCTTATTTTTTTCGCGTTTTATGTATGTAAGAGGGAAAAGCTATTTGTTAAACAATGCGTTTTCTCATTTACGAGTATCTATTATTATTTAAGAACACAAAACTTTACTTGTTAGTTGCAGAAATTTGTTTGTTACTTCTTTATTTAATTTCTCTAAACTTTCTACACTCTGACATAAACTATTTATTTTGTACTACCCAACTACCCTTCCACGTATTTAGTTCGGCTCAGTTTATGGGTGTGAATTCATATTCGTCTTACGCAGTGAAACAAATATGATCTCACACTAACAACTAAAACTTTGCTACTAAATCGGTGTAAATCTTTGAGTATATCTCTCCTCTAGTAGTCCAACAGCAGTCTATTCTACATACTAATTTTTTAACTGTGCTAATGCTTGAATCATTAAATTGTTTATATTAAAATATACATCCTAAGTTTTATATAATTTTTCTGAAGTAGCAACAATTGTATTAATTATTATTATTTCTAAAAATCAATGTGAATTCTAAGAAAATCGTGAAGCAATTGTGTATTGGGGGCAGCCAATCATTCCAAACTAATACAAAACATTTAGAGCAGCTGTAAGAAAAAAATCCAAATTGAATCAACACGTTTATTGAAAACAACCTTAACATCAACGAAAATCGATAAAAGCTACGTAAAAAAATAATTTTAAATCAAAAAATACAATACCTGTGCAAACATTATTTATACAACTATTACAAATGTAACTTTCAAAGTTTTATTTGGAGGTTTTACAAGAAGGCAAGGTGGGTGGTAGACAAACTCAAACTCGGCAAATGAAAGTGGATCCGTCTAAACGTACAATATACAAGCTTTGAAGCAGTTTAATAAACCGTCCGTGCATTGAATTTTCTAATAAGAAAAGTTTAAAAGTTAATTAGAATTGGTTAACTTTTAATTCCAATAAATGGGATAAATCTTACATTTGTTCCCCCATGGAGTGTTAAAATAAAAATATTTGTTTCTGTCCATTTTACTTTTCGGTGACTGCGACTCTATCAGAGCGGAAGAGTGTAATTCTCTCTGAAAGTGTTTTAGTAGTCTTCATAGCAATTAATCTACGGTACATCTGAGAGATGTATGTCATTGTTCGAGTTACGACTAACTTTTATCTTTTTCCAAAAGCAGCGAACTTCGTAACTTCCATCATCTGTTTGAATGCATTTAACTCAATTATAGGCTGACGCTTTTAAGAATATTGTAATATAAACATTAAGTCAACATTTTTCAGATTTAATTTTTTGTAGCCTCTAAGATATCAATCAATAAACGACGACGTGTTACACACAAGAATTTTTAGAACGGTCGCTGTGAATTTTCAAATATGGAGGTATAACCGAAATATTTAATGCACTTCCATTGCCCCTGTACTGTGCGTTTTTAGACACGTTCCTTTTTTTTGTCTCTATGAAAATAAATTGAATCACTTTCAAGTGAGTTTTGTTACCACCACCATTTCCTTCACTAAATCGTAAATATTAAAAGAATACAAACTCGCACGAAAAACAAACAAATTAATCGTTGCTCGTGAGTGTCCTCCACCCATTACTGTTTTAATACTCTACGCCGCAAAGCAAAAACAAATCATGCAAACAAAAAGGCTCGCGTTTTACTTTTTTACGTAGAAAGGTCAATTTACAAATTTCAAAATTGTAAGAAAGAACTTTTACAATTATAAATCATAATTTTTTGTTTGAAAAAATTATTTTTAGTACACTTGCAGACAATGTGTAAAAAGTGTGTAAAGTTATTATCAATATGAAGAGAGCAATGACAATTTTCATCTTAAAAAAAGAAGTATGTATACGTTGATATCTCTCTGAAGTTGTGTGCCCAAAAATACGATTTTTTCCGGGGTGGGGGGGTTATAATTTTAATACGTCTCATTTCTGGATTGTCATGGTCCTAAGATTATGTTAGGAAGCAGACGAAGCATTACACTTTTTTCAAAACTGAAAACAAACAAAAAGTAGTATTTTCCTGCATTTTATATCATTTCATTTGTTTCATTTCGCAAATTTTGTTTTTTCGTTTATTAAATATTCCAATAAGAAATTGTGAATACTAATGTCTAGATCCGAATATCATATATTCTTCATTCATCTGTATCTCCCTCTCTCTCTTAACGCATCGCTCATAATCTAATCTGTCGATACATTTTGTTACATATTTACATCTCTGGTTGCCTAAGAAAGTACCCATTTGTAGATACTTTCAAGTTTTGCTCAGAGCTTGCAGTTAGTTAGCTCTTATGTGTTGATGTCAAATTGAAAATAAATCAAACTACAACATCCTTACCCAATTTTTATGATACTTCCTAAATCTCAAAATTTCTTTTTGTTGATATGTAGCTAAAAGCAATTGACACTATACAAATTCTTCGATTGTGTTGAAGTTGTACGTTTCGGCAAAAGATGCCTACAATCGGCGTTTCCGGTTGCTGAAAATTCACAGTGACAGTATGATTTACATCACATGTCGTAATTACTGAAATACTTTATTAATAATTTTTCGGTTCGTAAAATATGTCACGTCAAATTGTTACCACTTCCCACATTTGCCCCCTTGGAAATTAGTTTTTTTTTATTAATTTATCTTCAAAAGTAAATACAAATCCTAGTCCGTGCGTTGATCCATTGTTGATATAATGAAAATACTCACGGTAGATGCAAATGCTTTTTAAAACAGTATATCAGTAACAAATACATTTGATTGGAACATAATTATCCCTTTGGAAATGGTTTCCTGTTGACATTTTCCATTCATATTCGATTTAGACACATTCTCATGGGTATTTTGCAATCGATTCACTGTCCCATCAGTTCGTACCATCCAAACCCACGATCGTTACGAACTGTTACTGTAATTGTCATTCTAGAGCAAATGCGAATTGTAAAAAACCCAAGAAGTCGAAACTTTTTTTATTTGTCAAACAAATTTTTAATTTTTTAAGATAAATTTATTTGGATGTCGAATTTCCTTGTTTTATAAAATGAAAATAAAAATATAAATACATTACATTACATGTTCAAGATGCCAATATTTTAGTAAAATGATAACCGTTGTTAGTGTGAGGTTATGTAAACGGGATGATGTGAATAACAAAGCGAGAGAGAAACTAACGTTTAATAGTTTTCGCTTTTCCCTGAACGCGTTTGATTTAATTTTTCGGCTGTCGGCTTTCCCCTTTACACATTGTTTGCACGTTTTTCATTCCTTTTTAACAAAAAAGAAACAAACAACTACTATAAAATATTTTTTGTTTAAAAGATACTAGAACAAAAAATTAATAAAACGTACAATTTTGAAATTGTAAATTAAATGAAAACAAAAGAGAGTAAAATAAATTTTTAGATTACAACAAGTTACCACAAATTTCTGTTTATTGTAAACTTAAGTGTACTACTATCCTTTTGTATTTTTATTATGATAATTTTAATTTTTGCAGCTTTCAATTTCAAACTTTTTTTTTGAAATGAAGTCTAAAGATTAAAACGGGAATTAGTTTATAATGATCCATATAAATAGACAATTTAAAGGTAATTTTGTGTTGTAACCTTTTTAAGCGTCCTTTTGCTCGAACCAATCCATTATACCAATTTATTTGACCAATTTATATTCTACATTCTCAAACGACGAATCAATTTTTTTCAGTTCTCTTTAGTCGTATAGAAAATAAACAGCAAATAAAATTAAAAAAAAAGAAAAACATAAGAAATCATTGACTCACTCAACCACCAACGGCTTAGTTAATTACATTTTACAAATTCCAAAAGAGACAAATAAAAAACATAGCTGAAACATAGATTCTGTTGCAAAAAGCAAAGAAATCTAATTTACAACATACTCAACATGTCTTCAAAATAGTAATACAACAATAATGAATAATGCAATTTACGAGTTAGATACAAAAGTTAGGGGTTTCACGTTCGGTTTGTAACAATTATTGCTCATTTATGTTTTCGTCGGTATCATCTCATATGCTTATTAAGCTGGTCTTTCTATAATCGTGTTCGTAAAAGCGAATTAACAAAAACTGCGCGGGTCATCAATAATATAGTTTTTAACTCAAAAATGGTTTGTTCGAGTTTCAGGATATAAAGAAACAAAATAAAAGTTCTAAATGTGTACGGAGAAGAAAATTTATATAATATGTGCAACAAATGTTTTTCATTTAAAACCGATTCAACTTATTTGTACGTAACGTCGTCACTGTGAGCGGGAGTAATTGGTGATCATTACACTTCAACAAGCAGCTGTAGCCATTTTCAAATGATACAAAACGAAACCAAAATTGATGTTTGCAAATAACTTCACGGAACTCATGATCCCTCACATCACGATTCAAGTTCAAACAAGGTTGGAACAGTCAATAAATTTTGTATGAGAGAAAATGAATATGCTGATGTTTTTTATGTCGAGCTGTAATAACGACATTTTCAATGATGAACCACCACCCTCCCTTCTACTATTTGTTTGAACTCCGTTAGCGGCGGTAATGATGATATCCTACGATTACAAGCACTGTACTAGGAACTTGGCTGGACATTAAAGGAAAAGAAGGAGGACGTGTAATATTTAACCTCATTTTTTTACAGAAATGTATATAAATTTTCTTCAATGTATCTACAGAATTCCCATAAAACTAACTTAAAAAGAACAATTTGAAAAAAATAAAGTAACAAGCAAAATTTTTCAAACAACAATGAAAAGAACTTAAGTTTGCAAATGCATTCATTTATAAAAAGTAAGTTTTAGTTTAAGTGTTATGGAAAGAAACAAACAACAACAAAAAACGTTAAAAAACAAAAGATAATACTGAACAGTGTTTAATAACATTTACTTTACCTTTTATATATATATTTTTTTTTTAAAGTTAGGTTATTTTCTAAAACACTTTAATTGTTGTTTAGCATTAAAATACAAAACAAAAAACACACAAAAATATTTTCAAACAAAAATATATACATAAATATTATTTTTATAATTAAAACCTGTTTAATTTTTTAACAAATATAAAACTTAAAATATAAAGTATAATCAATTATCATTAAAAAATAATCTCTAATTACAAAACAACATTTAAAATTCATAAAATATGTTCCCATTTATAAAAGGGAATGGAAGGGAAAGATACATAAAAACACTCGTATATTTATGGCTGAAACTGAAATGAAAATCCATAAATTTAAAATAATATTAAATAAATTATAAATCTAAGATTAATTATTAATAGTAATTAAAGAAAACCCACATAAACCATACGAAAAATAAACGTGTTTTCAATAAAAAATAACGCTGCTCTCCTTTTTCAAACATTTTCCAAATAAAACAACAATGTAGGATATTAACAGGAAAGGGTCTTTCTTTCCTATTTGTGGTTGTTAGATTGATTATGTTATTCGGATTTGTACGTTGTAACAACCGCTAAAACCGATTGTTGCGGTATTCATTGCACTACGTTGTCGTCGTCGCCGTTCCCGCCGCCGCTCCGTCGTCGTTGCTGCTGCTCCCATACAATTGCTTCTTGATTTTCTGTAGATAACTATTCGTGAACAACATTGTATTTTTTATTGATTTGTTAAAACAAACAGGTATTTAAATTTAAGTTATGTAAAATTTCACACATATATTTCATCTATTATATTTGCTTCTTTTATTTACTAAATAATTTCTAGGAGAAGCCGAAGGTCCACCGAAAAAGAAAAAAACCCGCGATTCAAATGGTAGTAACGTAAGTAACTATGATCGTTTTTTTTCTGACTTGTCTCAATGTTGATATATGTTAAAACATGATAATATATGTATAAATGTTTTAGATATTAGTTGTGTATCCCCCAATTATAACAGATTCCATCGTTATTATGTTATTAAAAAATACTATAAAGGAATGCGAGCGAACATACAGTACAGTAGTTACAATATGACGCAAATCGTCGCATAGCAGTATGAATATTATTGTCCAGAAAGGAAAAATAATTTAAAACAAAATTCCTTTAGTACGCAAAATAATGATGACCAAAAAAGTATATTTCTCCTTAAACGAATGTTGATCATAATTTTTATATATTTTATAACCACAACATTTTTACTTTGGTCAGTAACACCTTGAAATATAGATCTGAGAATCGTTTACTGTCATCTAAACTAAATAAGATAGGCGCGTTGAATATCCCCAAAATATTTCGCCTATATCTTTTACTATCGTGATTTTACATAACCGGTTTAATATGTATATACATATATACATAAACAGTTCTAACGCGACGCTTGGACAAGAAAATCAAACAAAATAAATTCTTATTTTTCGTATTTATTTTTGAATTGTTGTATTTAGTGCGCAATATAAACAATTGGCCTTATTGGCTTTTGTATTGTGATGTTGAAATAAATGAAATGAAATGAAAAACAGAGAACGTAAAAATTTTTAAACAATTTATAATAAAACGAACGCGATCAAAAACAAGTACTTTTGAAGCTGTCCTAGAACTATACAAAGTTCAGCCATTTTTTGAGAATTGAGTATGTCCATAGATTTGTGAAATAGGAGAATTACCTCTTAGATTATTAGATACAATACGAATACGGACGCGACAACTTAAAATACAGTAGTAATGTTCGTTATGGCACTTCATCATTTAATGAAAATAAAACAGAACAAATTAACTTTGAGTTTCATAATAGTATTAGTAATCGAAATAAAATTAAAAGCTAATTTTTTGTGGACCTTTTTTGTGAGATGCCCATATTGCGTTTATGTCTGAAGCAAATTTCAAAAATACAGCATTTTTGCTGCTCAAAACGCATGTTGTGGAAATTCAAATTTTGGACATCACTGAACTAATCCAACGTCCATTTCTCTTTTTTGTTTTAAAAGAATCTTGATATCATGCAAAAATATATTACAATTATGTCAGTTAATAAAGTAATTAATTACTGAGACATTATGGAGTCATAATTAGCCACAAGAGACAAATAAATATGGTTCGAAAATGTCCTATCCTTTGAATGTCCTATAATTTGAAGATATGAGAAGTTTTTGTCTTTGTTTCGTAGAAACAACAACTTCCAGTAGACCTCGGATATTTGAGGCCGTCCCAAATGAAATTGTACTACCTTAATTCCTGTACTACGTACATGTCGCTTATGATTTTATTATTTTTTCATTTGCTTGTGCTTATGTGTAGTGTAGTCCCTTGAAATTGTATTCCCCTTCATAAATGCATACACACAGATATATACATACGTACATGCATACATACATACATAATGTGTTTAGTATCCCCTAATATTCTAACCGCTGCACAAAACATTTTATAGGTAAATAATACAACTACATCAACGCCAACTAATGTGAGTGGTTGTGGCGTTGTTGCTGCTAGCGGTGTAACAGTGACAACGACCGCGGCAACGGTAACGGCAGCAACGACTGCCGTTCAATCACTTAATACAAATACTGTAGCTGCTGCAACAACTGCAGGTTCTACGGTCATACCACCCGTCTTAAGTACACAGCAGCAGCAACAACAGCAGCAGTTATCGGGCGTAAATAGTCAACAAACGAATGCTACCTCATTAGGAGTAGGAGGAGGATCGGCAACAGGAGCACTTGGTGGCAGCAGTTCAATAGCGACTTCAACAAATGCACCAGCAGTTACAGCACAACAGCAAGCACCCGGAATGAGTAAGTCATCGAAACATTGCGCGAGCTACACACATTTTGTTTGGTTATAGTGGCTAATATTTTGTTGTTTTTATTTTTATTTTTGTTTTCATTTGAATTGTTGTTTATTCACCTCTACCAATTGTCACGCACACACGTCACGTCACGTCCTAATGAATTTGTCAATTGTTTGTTTGATGAATTATCATCGCCACCACCATAGTGGAGGTAACGACACCAACATCAGTGGGAGCAGCAGCAGCAGCAGCAGCAGCTAATAACAGCAACACATTAGCTGCCGCGGCAGCATTAAATAATAATAATAATATCAATCCTAATAAAACACCTTCAGTCACGCCTACATCAGCAGCAATTCCATCCGTTCCAACAACAGGAGCAGCATCTACTTTAGGTCTATACAGTAGTGTAAGTTCTGCGGTTGGAAGTGCAGGTGGTGGTGTTGGTGGGGCTAATGGTGGCAGCACTAATGGACCAAGTGACTTGACAATGCCACCAAATTCTGCTGTTGGTGTAAACACGGCGACAGCTGCTACTGCCCTTACAACTGCGTTGAGTGGTGGTGTTGCTGCAGTCACTGTGGCCAGTACCGCCGGTGGCGCCAGTGCTATTACAAACACGAGCAGCAGTACGGGCAGTGGTGGCGGAATTCGCATTGCTAGCAATTTACACAAACTGCCTACAGATGTGGCTGATACACCAGCCAGTGTCGGTGGTGCAGCAGCTACGTCGCAGGTTACTTCCGCAGCCTCTCTGGCAGCAGGTCTTAAGCAAATTCCACAATTCGATGATCCGGTTGAACAGTCGCTTGCGTCGTTGGAGCAACCGTCACTGTTGGCGCCACCACCAACCAACAAAAGTGCTGCTGATAATTTCCTAATGGCTGCTGCTGGTATTAATGCGGCTCATTTAATGCAACAGCAATCGACACAGCAGCAACAGCAACAGGTCTTTGGAAGTAGTCAACAACAAGCACAATCCAGTCAACCACATGGCGGGGCAAATAATCAACATCACATGGAATTTATGAATGATTTGCTGTCAAAGGGAGCAGCAGCAGCTGAGAATGTATCTGGCATGAATGGTAATCATTTTCCGCTGATGCAATTCGGTCTGATGGAGGGACTGAACATGATGCAACAACAATTCCAACAAGCGGTTCAGCATCAACATGCGCACAATAACGGCTACAATATGGCAGACGTTGCGGCTTCCAATGCTCTCGATAGTCTCGGGTTAGGTTTGGGGCTAACACATGGGGGCGGAGCGGGGGCATCCTCAATATTTGACCAGCTGCCCGGACGAAACGATAATCATTTGCTGGCCATGATGATGAGTGGCGGAGCAGCTGGATTGCCTGGTAACTTGTCTCTAGGAGGGCCAACTGTTGGGCCCACGATACCGGGTGTGGGCGGAAAGAAGGATTCAAGTTCGACCAGTAGTAATGGTGACCAAACGCAACAACCCACAAACAAACTACTCATTACTCCCAAACCCATCGAATCTATGATGCCTAGTCCACCAGATAAAAAGGGGCAACATCCACCGCAGCAGACGATGGGTGGCACGGTAGTTCCACCGCCCCAACAATCGCCATCCGACTTAAAAATACCCTCAACAACAGCTGCAGGTGCGGCTGGCAATCAAGCCATTTTTGCCCAAGCATTCAAGGCGCATGAACCAAACGTGAAAAATCCCAGCTCATGGTCAATACTGGCGGGTTCGCCGCAAAACACCCCAACTTCGAACAAAACCAAACCTGCCATGGACTCATTCCAGCAATTCCGCAACAAAGCCAAAGAGAAGGCCGATCGCCAGAAACAACTGGAGGCCGCTGAAAAAGAAAAAGAACAGAAGCGCCAAAAGGAAGCGGCCGAAAAAGAACAGCAGCGTAAGCAGCATCCCAAACCTCCGTCACATTTGGTAGGAGGTAGTTCCAATTCCAGCAGTAGTGGCAACGGTAATGGCAGCACGGGTGGCAATAGTTTAGCATCAAGTCACAGCGGGTCTCATCATCAGTCAGTGGCTGTCTCAGGTGGAGTGCAACCACCACACGCCCATGGCGGTGGTGTGAGTACAGCACATTTAGCTTCGTCCATAATGGATGTTATGGAGAGTGGGAGGTAAGTGTTTTTTTAGCATCGATCCTATGAAGCAATTATTTCTACTATAGATTGCTTTCTTATTTTACTAGAAAAAGTGTACACGATGTTCAGCCATCATTATCACGTGTGGTTGACGATATCAAAGCTTCGCCGCAAGGTTGTGGTTCACCAGCAGGCACAGCACAACAATCACCACAGGATCGAGCTGCTGCTAAACGCGCTGAATTGAGACGTATGGAACAGGAGCGAAGAAGACGAGAAGCGGTAAGTTTTATGAGTGTAGCCTATATACGTTTAATACATCTATACCGATAGACGAATGTATACGATCGAATGTTTACTGACTTCGAGAGCAATCTCAAATTATATGCAAATTTCGGTAAATTGAGATTGAACTGTGGAAATATACAGGCGTGAAAAGACAAACAAATACAAAAACCAATCTAAATTCGCAAAATCGTAAATACTTCTTTACTTACAACCAGATTATGGATTTCAGTTTTGCTAATTCAAATTAGCGAGCACAGACTTGTTTAATGATACTAAATGTCTATAACTTTTGTCATTGTGTCAAAATCTCTACATACATGGATTTATTTAATACAAGGCATAATAAACATATATATAAAGAATGCACATCTTTGGCGGGTGAAACTTCTGTGCATTGAATTGGCCAATTGGCCTTCATTTTCTGCACTCATAATTACTATACATTCGGCTTTTGTGTTTGCCTATCTCAATTTATACATTGGACTGTTTTTTATTTCAAATTCTTATCTAAAACATTTACTTTTTCAGAGAGCTGGACAAATTGACATGAATATGCAAAGTGATTTAATGGCAGCGTTTGAAGAATCACTTTAATATATGGCTAAATAACTTCCATATGGAAAACTGTTGAAATGTATCTCCTCTTTGTTGTCATAATAAATATTGGATTTTCTAATTAATTTATATACATACATAAAAAGAAAGAAAACAATACCCCAAAAAGGAAATAAAATTTAAGTTAAAAAAACATCTACTTGAAATGCATATGTCTATAAATGTAGAGAAATTAAGTAACAACACTATAAAGTAAAATTTACGAAATAAATTATTTATAAAAACAAACAACAATTATAATATAAGGAATGCTGCGCTAAACAAAGCTGCGGTCAAACACAATCACTACTAAATTTAGTAAAAAAGCAAATCTAATTAACAGACAGACAGACAGACACGCATGAGATATGAGGTCAACGAAAAACATCAACTTTTTTAGAAACAATTTAGAAAGGAGAAGAAGGAAGCAGTCACATGGAGCAATTTCTAATTTTTATACATTACAAAATATTTTTTTTTATTTTTTTTAATAATCGTTATTTAATTATATTACGAAATTAATAGATGATGATGAACACAATATTTCAAACAAAGGTAAAAATTAAATGGCATAATTTCCTTTATATTATTATACATATTATTATTATTCTCTTTTCTAAGCGTAAACAAAAAACAACACTTTAGATTTAATTAAATTATCTTAAACAATAATTATAATAAACAAGAAAAATTACTATAAATATTGTACTAGTAGTTAGTAGTAAACTACTTATTGTAATAATACTATAGTAATAAAAAGAAAGTATGTAATAACAACAATACAAACAATATAACAAATGTAATTATTAATATTATTATTATATATTGAAGAGGAATAAGAAGTCCAATTAAATATATGATGATACAACATTATTACATACCTACTACCTACTTAAGTATACATACAATACATACATACATATACAATAGACTTGGTTGGAAAACTTATACAATTTACTCAAGTGGTAAATATGACCGTTTCTCTTTTATTATATTTTTTATTTACTTGAATATTTTTTTCTGTTTACCATCGGAAATAAAATCATAAAGAAATGAAATATGTTATGTGAGAAAAGCAAAAAATGTAGCATAAAAAATTAATGTTTTTTAATTATAAAATAAATACAATAATAAATATTAAATAATAATAATAAAAAAAAAACAAACACCAATAAAGTAAATAAAATCCGAAGAACAGATTTAATAAAATAAATTTTAGAAGAAAATACCAAAATATATTCCTTTGATTTCTGTCAAACACTTTTAAACCGAGGACATTCGAGAAATGTTCACGCTTATCGCGAATAAAAGGGGAATTTGTTCACGTAGAATTTTCTATTCCCCTGTAGGCTTAATATGGTAATATGAGTATAACCCGGGAATAGGTTTCACTACTTTACGTTGTTATAGAAGTAACGCGATCAAAGCTAAGTACCAATGCAGAATAAGCTTGAAAAATACCATAAATCACGATTGGTAATATGACGAAACAATTTATTCCCACGGAAATTTTGTTCGCGATAGATGTGATTGGAAAAAGAGTAATCATTTTGATGGAAATAGTTCAAAACTGTATAATTTTGTTGATGGCGCTTACGTCTTTTTGGCAAATAAGGCTAGATATACTAGTCAAAAAACATTGCATTCGCTTAATTGCCGGTAAAAACTCGTACATGAGGAATTTATGCGTTTAATGAATTTTATAATATAAATTGAAGCGACCTTCGATATATTCTGAAAACAGTCGTTCAGAAGAACATTTGTGATAGCTCAGATTTATCATTGGTCCAGTAGCAACAGTTTGCTGTATGTTGGGAAAGTGAACGAATACATACATTTTGGGAAAGTGAACGAAAATATCCGAATGTGTCGTCCTTCGTCTAAGATATTTTTTTGAGGAGAATTGTTAATTTTGATCATCAAAAATCAAATGAAAAAAAATATTTATTTACCATATATTTTACAAAAGGACTGTTCGATTGGGCATACTAGCTTACAATTAAGAGACTTGATAACGTGGCAACGTTGCTGCCCATTGGTTTTTCTTAAATGGATTAACAAGAAAAATCTGGCAACACAACTAAGAGAGTAGTAAGCTACTTTCTTGTTAAGCGAGTAAATTCCATACAAAAATTAAGGTAGTAAGCCCAATCGAACAGGTCTAAAGTCAATTTATAAAATACAAATTACAAATCGCAGGTTACTGAACCATATTGCGATAAAGTTAATTACAGAGTTAGATTTGATTCATTTGAATATCGTGTTTGTGTAAGCTTTGTTCAATAGCCACCAGTTTGTTAGGTTTAGAGCAGTCTAAGAGTGTTGACAGAGGTTCATTTTGCTTGGATAAGGGACATTCCGCAAGGATATGCGAAATGTTCAATATGTACCTTTTGTTTTGGTTTAAGATCACAGGTTGTGTCAAAGTTTTCAGCACAACCCAAAATGGCAAGATAGAGCTTTATTTCTTACAGCTAAAAGTTGAGCGCACGTTACATCTTCGGTTGCTAATATTCTAGATTACATATTCTAATCTTTGAGGATGATATAAGTTATGTTAATTTATATTAAGGCTGTTTTTCTTTAAGCCGGGATAACAACCTGTGATAACAAAAACGTTAATAAAGGTTTTTTTTTTGCTCAAAATAAAAAATTATTTTTTCACATTGTCGCCAACTACAATATAAATATTTGTATCAAAACAAATTTTCAAAAAAATTATTTTGAGTTGACTTTTTTGGACATAGCCTCGACGACGGAGAACGATTGTTCACATTAATAGTGAAATGTTTATTCATTTTCCTGTCGCTTCGAAAACTTTAAATTCTATCTTTTTCCCGGATTTTAATTTTTTCATATGGAGCTTGACAGGGAAAATTGCAAAATTGCCACTTTAGTGGCACAACGGTAACACTGGTTGCAGCGGTTCAGTGTTTTTGCTGTCACGATCTGGCATCCTCTCGTTATGTCGCCGAAAATGTAAACAAACGTACTTCACGATCTGGCATCCTCTCTCTTATCTCTCTCACTCTCTGTGCTCTCCTGTGGTGAAATCAGCAAACTCACCACTCTCTCTCATGGCTGCCTTCATTCTCTCTCATTCTTAAATTGCAGATTCTTCCATTCTAATCCATTCTATACTCCCCTATACTCAACTCTGCGCTCTGCTTCTACTCCTTTTTTTAGCAACTCGCAACTCCTCCCACGTAAAGCTCCCAAAGCTCGCGCTTAAATACGGTTAAATGTGATTGTGATTTTATAAATTAGCTGTAGATAGCTCAGCTGTTCAGTTTATTGTTTATTATTGTTGTTTGTACAGAAGAGTAAACATATAAAAGGACATCGAAAATGATCAAATAATAAGCGGTGAAGAAAAAAAGTTGATTAGAATCACAAGTGTATATTAGAACAAAATTGAAAAATGCTATAAATTAGAGGAAAACATTTTTAGTGCAAACAACATCCAAACATTATTAGTCATTTGAGTTTTTCGTTTCGATACGAGTGCCGGGTTTGACTTAAAGTTGATGTTGAGAAAATTAAATTGTGAATCGTCACGAACAATTATAACTGGACTACAGTGTGTAATTATAGTGCGGAAGAGGAAATTATCAAAGGACATATAACGAATGTAAGTACATAGTTTATAAGTATTTAGGGGTGTCAAGAATCCGATATGCGTTGGCTTTGAAACAACAAGCCCAGAAATTTTTGCACATTTTCATTAAGATTCGGACAACAATCGAGTTCTTAACACCAAATTATTTTCCTTTTTACATTTGTTTACTTATCCTCATTCTTCAATATAACCTATAAAAATTTCATGGTCAAAAAGTTGTAGGCGATGCTTTACCTTTGGAATAATAGGACTGTTTTTCTTTAAGCCGCGATAACAAGATGCAATAACAAAAATATTTTTTTTTCGCAATGTCGCCAACTACAATATAAATATTTGTATCAAAACAAATTTTCGAAAACATATTTTGTTTTGACTTTTTTAGACTTAGCATCGATAACCATAATTTTGACGTAAACAAAATATTTTTTTCAAAATGTGTTCACAAACACATTGATATTGCTGTTGGCGACAATTTTAAACAAGAATTTTTTATTTTGAGTGACATTTTAATTTTTTATTTAGGCTTTTGGTATCGCATCTTAGTTATCCAGACCTAAACAGTTTATGTTGGGTGTACATTAGGACTGGTAACACCAAACAAAATAATCTCAAGTTAGTGCTAACCAGCGTTTATTGCTGCCAATTATAACAATAACCTTCAGTTAGGAATAACTTGAGTTTATTTTGTTCGGCGTTACCGGCCCTTATTTATTCTATTACATTTGGTTACGGGAAAAGGTAAATGAACGATGCTTATGGAATTTTCGTGTGTTGTGTTGGAAATTATATCAACAGGGGCGTAATTCACCCATATAACATGTCGAATGTTTGTTGTGTAGTTAGTTAGGGGTTTCTTGGTATCAAATGTGGGTTGTAGATCTTGCAAAGCTTACAGATCTAGCAGAGTTTGCTACACCACAACAACAAAATACAAAGAAACGTTATTTGCTAGGGTTTGTGTCATTTGCAAGACTAAAACCCATAGCTACCCTTGTAGCTCTTGCAAATTCTGCAAGTATAGAACAACTGTGTGGCTAATTTAGCTTTTAAGCTACATTGCGTCTTTTTCTTCTTTACATTAAATTTGCAATCAACTGCGAGAAAAAGACGTTCGCTATTCGTAGCATAATCGTAGTAAATTCTGCAAGGGTTGCAGAATATGCTACCAAGAGTGAAAACCCTAAGTATAAATTTAGTCCAAAGTAACTTTTGCTTTGAAATTGCCTATTTGAAGTCATTATAAGACTACACTACAAAGAAAAACAGTAGTGTGTGAATTAAGTCCCAGACAGCAGATCTTTTACTCAGGGATCTTTGTTGCGGTTAATTATGGTAGTTGAATGATCAGTAATTCAAATATTCTTTCTATTTACACAAACCAAAATCTATAGAAGTTAATAGCATTAGTAATAAGATACTCTCAATCTTATTACTAATGCTTTTATGTACAATGTCTTGTTTGGGTCGCTTAAAATTAATAGAACAAGATGTTAATAAGAACGCTTGGATCGTGATTAATTGACAGTTCTGCTTTGAAAAAACAATTCACAATAACACAAAAAACGCCAAAATACTCTTGCTAGTTAAATGTCAATTTCTAATTGGAAATTTAATCTAGCAAATCGAAAACAGCCTTAACATGCCACGTTAACAACTTGTCGATATAGGACATTTTAATAAAATGTGATGCTATTTGGCTACCTTATATGGAGCAAATGATAGAAAGTAATGAATTGTGTTTTTGTTTGTTTTTAAAGAATTGTTTATTATTTTATAAAAAATGTGTAAAAACTATTAATAGAAGGTACTTAGAAGGTAGCTTATAACTAAATTATCTTAAAAGAGAATTATTTACAGGAGTAATCCAATGAATTGGGTTAGTCAGTCAACCGATCTACAGCTAGATAATAATTACATACTACTACAGCACAAGAAAGTATACGATATGTCACAGATATGCTTTTTCTTAAGGTTCAACGTTCAACGCAAACAAGAGGAGGCGGGAGATGCATTTCCATCTCATTTACATTTTTGAAGTTAATGCTGCCAATTGAGCTTTAAGTGAGTCGATTTGGCATAGCAATTCGATATTTTGGCGTTCTAGGTATGCAGCACGAATAGCAATCTCGTCCTCCTTGATGCGACGACGATCACGGGATTTCTTAGCGGCGGCATTGTTTTTGCGGCGGCGTTCATAATAGGCGGCATCTTTGAGAATCCCACCGGAAGTGGACACGGAATTCAGGGTATGGTTACTGGCAGTTGTGCCAGTGTTAGTATTCGAATTTAGAGCGGCGGATGAGTGACTATCGTGGCCGGAATTGGAATCCGAATCGCTGGATTCCTCACAATGTTGACGTTCTTCATTCTCGCTGTTGTTGCTGGAGGAACCCTCATGAATGCTGCCATTGCGTGAGTTTGTGCGACGCATTTTGGGATTGGTGACTGTGCGCGAACCGCCATTCGAGCTGCGGATTTGCTCCAAGACGCGTTTGCGGTATTCAGTATAACGTTCAACACGTGGATTGTCGAGGAGAACATCTGTAGCCGCAAAATTGGCAGCTATAACCAAGGGATCACGTGGGAACGCCTTGAATGGGCGGGTGTTCTTAGCATCGAGTGATGATAAACCATTAGTGCTGCTAGTGGGTGTGGTTGCTGAGTTGGATTGTTGTTGTTGCAAGGGGGACTGAGGCTCGGCCAAATCTTGTTTCATGGAAACTGCGGCGGCAGCTGCTGTCGCAAATGTTTGCAAAAGATTGGTATTAGCGGCAACGGAGGCTGTTGGTTGAACTGGAGCAGCAGGAGGTGGAGTGGTAGACATGGGTTCTTGTTTGATTGCGTTGGGGTAATATAAGCCGGGATACAAAGAAGCTAGACCAGCTGGAAGTGTAGCTTGCGGCTGTTGTTGTTGGGCCTGAGCTTGGGCCGCATACAAAATATTAGCTGGCAAAAGAGATGCGGCGGCGGCTGTGTTGGATTGTTGAGCCATTAGAACAGTGGGAGATCCAGCGGGAGAACCTGAGCCAAAACTGGAGTTGGTGTGATATGGTGAGGGAGTTTTCGGTGGCGCTTCAGACGAATCGCAGCGACGTGATAGATCTAGAACTTCTGCAGCTTGTGGGACACGAACGGCTGACTGGTGATGAGGCATGGCTGAGTTCAATAATTGCTGTTGGAGTTGTTGCTGATAGGCGTAAGCCGAGTATAAATCTAAGGCAGGCATTGGTGGTGATGGTGGCTGCAAATGCATTGGTTGTTGTTGGTGATGATGAGCGGCGGCTGCAGCTTGTAATAAGCCAGTGCGATCTGAAGAGAGAGACAGAGAAAATGTCGAATATAAGTAATCATATTAAAATAAAAATATATCAATAGAAAGGCACGGAAGCGCCCTTTTCGGAAGTAGCCTATTATATTTGTTAATGTCGAATACTAACCGTTTTTAAAATCCAACAGAAATTGGCCGGACATTAGTTGTTCGTGAATCATCATTTTGATTGATATATGTTTTTGTTGTTGTTGCGATAGTAATCCAAAACCAAAAAACTTTGATGTTATAATCCTTCTTAATGATTTTACAAGGTGTATTTAGTAGGAAGGCCGTATATTTTAGAATTTTCTTTAGGAATATTCTCAAATATTGCTTGTTCTGTTGTTCGATGATGTGTTGTATTGAACAGAGTTCGATGTGTACTGATTTGGAAATGCATGCGACGCAGCTTATATACGCAGGCCCGATGCATTTCTCCCACACCTACGCCTGCGTTGCAATTTCATTGACAGGCACCACTCAACAAGGATGTCATAGCCCTCTCGCTCTTACCTGCAGCAGTAATACCCTTTGTAACTCTTTTCCCAGCCACCACACCGCATCTGTCTAGCTCTCACTCTAATGTATTGGACCTCCTCGTACAAAAGCAGGTAGCTAACTGCTCTGTGACAATTTCAATGAAACAAAAGGGTAATGTTCTGCGACTTGACCATCCTCTCGCCTCTATTGAGATAAGGGTGGTTTGAGTGTTGAGAAAAAGAGAGCGAGAGAGAGAGGGAGAGTGCATATATTACTATTCTCATTGTAAATGGTAAATGTAGTACGTAGTACACACAACGAATGTTATCATCCATCATAAACACATAGAGAAAGTTGTTACACAAAATGAAAATGATAGTACGAGCATGCATACATACTACATAGTTAGCTATGTATATCGTTGGAGCATAATTGTTTAATCAATCCAAGTCAATATTCATATACGACATGGGGTATGTATTCTTGGTACATATCTCAGTTTTGAAATCTTACATCGATTTCCATAATTTCAAGCCATTTTGGAAACTATTTACGACTTCTACACTTTGTGCATATTTTTTCTGAGAATATATTCAAGGATTTTTAGTTTATTCTTGTGCGCCCTTTTGAGGAAGAGTTTAAATGAAGTTAATGTACGTGACGTAGTTTTATGACATATTTCTTCCAATTCTTCCAATAATAAGGTATTGATTGATATTTATTTAGCTCAATATATTTTCAATGTAAAGAACATATCTGCAGCTATAAAATAAATACAATACATGCCAATGTTCCAATTGTATTTTTTTTTTATTTATTTATTATGAATTACAATACAAAGTAAATTTATATTCTTATTTTTGGGTCCAGGGATTGAGCCGGGGTGACTAAGACCATTGTAGCTAGTTATTGCAGCGAAAGACCAGAGCCTCTGGTGGGAATCGAACCCACGACCCCCACGCTGATAGCCGAGCACGCTACCAACTCGACTACCGGGGCGCTCAATTGTATTTTTAATTTACCCACATGCCTAATGGACCACAGAACACCTTAGGTTTATCTATTACATATATATTAAATAAGTTTTAGTGAAAATGGCTACTTGCTTCCGTTTGGCCCGGTCATTCTAAGATAGATGGGTGCAAATTCGATCCATATAGTTTTTCACATAGTGTTGATCTAATAGCATAACATAAGTATGAATTTGTTCGAAACAAGAAAAAATTATAATATTTTGTATTGTAGTAAATCGAATTAGAACACTTAAAAATAACGAAAATAACTAACATTTCAACATTTTCTAATCTCGCTCCAAATGATTTGATTCGCTGATAGATTTAACCATTAAAAATATTGAATAATAAATAAGGAACCACATCTGAGTTAGATCAAAAGTCAGATCAGTGATCGCGTGAGATCGAATATGATGATGTATATTTTTACTTCAACATTTTTGTTTCGCACAAATGTACAATAGTTTTCTCAACATTTTCAATAAATCTTACACTTAGAGAGGGACTACCAGAGAGAACTGGGTCTGCTAATGTCATGTTGAATTTGAGATTAGAGTCGGAACATCACATTTCCGTTCAAAAAATTGTTGACTTTCAGTAGTAGACCCTCCCGAAACCAACATTTATTTGTCTCATACACTTATTTTATCGTGGGTGCCAAAGGCTCCAGAATCTAGACGTTGAGAATTGTTTTAGTCTTAGAACTTGTTCTAGATATTAGTAAACTTAGTTAAATTACTGGTCTAGATGTCTAGAATAGAGAAAGTAGAGACTAGTTAGAGTTGCTATTGGTTGTCTAAACCTGCCAACAGTCGGTAGCCACTTAACCACAAAATCGAGACTAAATATTGTAAATTCGTCAAAACATCGTTGTCTGTTACTTTAAATGCATTACAAAGATATCTACGTTGCAAAGTAACATAAGTATAAATCAAAATCTTCAAGATTTCATATATAAAATGCATAACTCAACGTCTGAGTGTCGCGTCGAGATGCACAATCAAAAATCCTTCGGTCCTCCTTATAACAACGGAGTAGCCAAAGACGGATCAATAGGTGGTTGGACAAAAAAATCAGTTATGATGACGCCTAGCTGAAAAAGACAATTCCAAAAAATACGCTCTCGTATTTGCATCGGCAGTGAAGACAAAAGTAAATATACAAGGACATCGTTTTAATACCCCGATGGCGAGGACAGATCATAACCCATCACAAGGGCGAAGGTTACTTCACCTAATGTCTGCTCACTTGAGTGGAACCTACGGAAGGATAACACTTAAGAGGCAGTTGGTAATCTGAAGTTAGTCTCTTTAGCAACGATAGGCACTATATTTCCCATACACGGGGACACTAGGACACTACCATGTTTCGTAAGACATGAGCAAAATATTTCCCTATTTCATGGTATACTCGTACACACACTCATACAGACAACTAAACGGATATACATGCATGTGTGTGTATTCGAATTCAGTTTAAATTGAAATTTACTTAAGTAAAAGATTTACTCGCAGCTAAGTAAAGGATTTGGACATCTAATGGATTTAGAATATGTGCGGAGCAATGGCTTATGTCATCTAGCACCTAGCTAAGCCGCACACTTACACACATGCACACGCACACATACACAGCAACAAGTCGAGAAGTGTCCTTAAGCAGGACTTATTACCCGTTTAGTTAGAGCGTCTAAGGCAAACAATGTAAGCGCGTGTGATTAAATCCTTACTTAAGATAGTCGCTCCGTTTAGTGTTAATAAGAATTTGCGAGCAATGTCTTGTGCATGTATGCATGTTTCGAGTATAAAGGATTTGCAGGACTTTAATGAATAAACAATGACACTAATCACGACAGTTTAACTCTGTCCATACTCTGGTAGCAGACACAGACATACACACATATATGTACATACGTTTGCAAAATTCCTAATATTTGTTTGTTTTTATTAAATCCTTTTCAAGTGTTGTCCTCATCAGAACTAGTCGCACAAATCTAATACAAGTTGTGCTGAATACACAGCACAAAGCGATATATGTAGATGCATATTCCCCTATAATATTGGTATTTTGTATTTGGGGAATTTTACTGTTTACATGGTTGGCGTTGGGAATGCATTTTTTCATCTTGCATTTCATGGGAATACAAGAAGGCTTGTAATATTTTATTGCGTTTTTATATTGTAATCTTTAATAGTAAGATCTTTGATGTGGGCTGGAGTAATGGTTGACAAACCACTGACGAGAGTCTGGTTGAGAGGCTAGAGTTGATATTAAGACTGTTTCTTTAAGCCGGGATAACAAGCTGTGATAACAAAAACGTTAATAATAATTTGTATCAAACCAAATTTTGAAAAAATTATTTTGTGTTGACTTTGATGGACTTAGCCGCGATAACCATAAATTTGACTTACACTGGATAATTACACAGGCTAAGTCCAAAATTTTTAACACAAATTGCATTTGGCTACAATTTAAACAAGAAAAAATATTTTAAATGAAATTTTAAGATTTTATTTAAATTTTTGTTATCGCAGCGTAGTTATCCAGTCTTAAAGAAAAACAGCCATATTGTAATCTTTATAGGGGACCAGACTAAGGCATGTTATTCCAATTGTTCCGCCAGCGAAGTTATGAAATTTTCCCAATTTTGTGGAAATCCAACCTACGTTAAATGTTATAAGCGGATTTTTATGTTTCTCCTCGAAAGTCCCAAAAGAAAATAAACTAATTACCTCTATGAATGAGAAAATTTGCATTAAAATGTCAACGTTGTGTTAGTGTATATTTTTATTAATTAATATAAAAAATGAAAAGTTATGACTGTTAAAAATTGGATGCTACGGAGTACTATGAACAAATGAGAATCCGCTCCATGCAATAAGACTAAAACATTGTATATGTTCTTCTTACTTGAAAGTCCTAACACAGTTAAAACGCCTAAACCCCAGGGTTGTCGTCTTACAGTTATTACTTTTTGATCATGTTTTGTGTCAATGTTACTTCCATCGATTACGGTTTTGTATTTTTTTCAGAAACATTGAGTGAATAAGTTTAAGATTTCTATAAGTTATTTTTTCTTTTAGGCGAATAAATACTGGGAGAGTTGATATTAGTATTAATGAGCAAAATGTGTTATCAAATCTTTAGGTATGTGGTTCTAACTCTGAACTTTACATACAAAAAGTATCTACGTTTGATTTGATGTAACAGTTGGATCCGTGCAAAACGTTTTTCGGCGCTTTATTGAATTCGCCGTTCTTAATACACTATTGAAATGAGTTTATGAATCTTAATTTTTTTATTAACATACTTAAAAAATCGTTCTAGCACTGTATACATTATTATTTTATTGCGGAACATAATTATGATTAAATGTGGAATAAATAGTAAGACCTCCTTCTTTCGTAATAAAATATAGCTTGGATCCGTGCAAAACGTTTTTCGGTGCTTTATTGAATTCGCCGTTCTTAATACACTATTGAAATGAGTTTATGAATCTTAATTTTTTTATTAACATACTTAAAAAATCGTTCTAGCACTGTATACATTATTATTTTTTTGCGGAACATAATTATGATTAAATGTGGAATAAATAGTAAGACCATCTTCTTTCGTAATAAAATATAGCTTGAGACTCAGATATGATAATTTTAATTTTCTTGTTGGGAGAGTATTCAAATATTATGTCCTATACATATATTCCATCAACTATGTATATGTACTATTTCTATAGTTAATCCAACAAAGTTTCCCAAGTAGCGAATTACTAAAAAGCAACGTTTCTTCGATTAGACTCTGGATTGTTGCATTATTCTAATTTTATTCTGTTGTAGGTAAGGTTATAAATTGTGGACACTTTATTGCTGAGACCAATAGCGATATTTTTGTTTTATCGCCATGGATATAAATCGGCCAAATGTCCAATAATGCTGTAATTAAACTCTAAAAGCTGACTCACATTCCACTAACTAGTATCGGGCTGATAGATATGACTTAATTCATAAACTCCACTCTCACCTTTTTTCCGATGTGCCCATCATGTCTTTATAACTTGTTTTTTGTTTTCGTCTTCTGTCAATGAAATACTCCTTTTATAATTTTAAAAATCGCCTAATCTCCGGATCATAGCCTTTAAAAAACCGCAGGGATTAGTTTAATCCAATCGCTAATCCCCTTGTGGTGGTAGTTGCAGCGACTAAGCGATTCAGAAAAAACTTAGTCACTAACTAAAAATTTAGTTAGTAACTAAAGAAGGGAACGAGATTTTTTACCTGAGCTGTGGGCCTTTTTACAACGAGACCGCGTTATGGATGAGAGGCCGGCCATGGGCGTGTTGGTAGCCGTGTAGTGTAGACACGACACGGCGTAAACGTTGTATGTGATTTGATACTCACATCAAAGACAACCATAAAAAAGAGTTACTAACTTCATTTATTGCATTGACCTTAAAATTCGGGGAATATCCTTTTCCAAAATATACCGAAATGTGACTAACAACACAAAGTTATCCAAAAGTTATGACTTTTTGTCATGTTTACTCGTTAACATGCAATTTCTGTGCAATCCTTTCGGTTGAAATGCAGTTTTCGACAAATAACTCGCACCAACTTGTTAACCTTGTGCTAAGCGGACGTATGGCCGCTTTAAGAGTTCGCGTATTTTTTAGTGACCGCTCTTTAGGTAGCCGATAATTTGGAAGTGTGGTCATAAACCTTTGAAAGGACATTTCGTTCGGCAATAACAAGACGTCATAAAAACGGGTTGGTTGGTTTAGTTCTGTCCGAATGTACGGTGGTGTTTTCGCCAGACGCGTTTTTTAACGCAACCATTTTTTATTGCATAATTTTTTAGCGTATTTTTTGGGACGTGTATGCCTGTCATATAGTTTTTTAACATTTCGTGGAATCGGCGAGCGAAGAGCTCTTCAGCCGCAGGTAGTTGCGTTTTTTAACGATCATAAATGTTTGAAAATTGTATCATAAAGGGTTTCATTTTTTGGGCAATCCTATGTTTGACTAGGTATCCGCGTACTTGTAGTAATAATTAAAATTAGCGACTAATTGACTACGAAAGGGTTCGCTTATCCCAAGAAAAGGGGTTTTGTTAATTTACCGAGTGTCGAGTGTAAATGCGAGCGTGCATACGTATGTTTTTTAAGTGATTTCCTGGAATTTGTGTTGATTTTCTAACTTCATTTAAAGGATGTATGTAGTTTTTTAGGAGAAATTCTAAAAACGGTGCACAAATGTCACCTTTTCGTTTTAAAGGGCAGAAATACAATAGAGGTACATACATACGTATATACATAACAAATACATATATGTTACTATATACTCAACATGCCACAGTTATCGATGATGATTTTATAAAAAAATTGTTCATCGTCCAAAAATTGTTCATTGCGTTTTCTTTTTTGCAAAAAGTATAACGGCCTTTTTCCTAACAACGCTATATTCTGTAGTTTTTGGTAATACGAAAATGACCGTAAAGGCATTTCCCTCTGATAGGGTTTGATTTTTAGCTAAACTAACAATTCAAAAACCGTACACAAAATCACGATCAGAACATAATCGTGCTGAAGACTGTTTTCGTAAACTTTATTAAGACGATTAAAGTCTCCCCCCAAAGAAATGGAAATTTTTCGTGTTTTTAAATTAAGCTTTAAAACTCTTGTTCTTCAGATGAAGACAATATTTGAAAAATTATCATTTTGGTTTTGATATTCTGTAACCGATTTTATTTTGTAAATGTTATATTTATGTAAATTTAAGAAATATAAATCTTTGTATTGTAAATGTTGCAAACCATAATCAATTAAAATCTATATTGTTTTTAGACTTGACATTTGTTAGTTGAACACAAAAATTAGCGTATTCATATGTATACAATACATCAGATTTTATTATTTATTTTCCTTCTGCTGTAACCGAATCACGTCCCTTTTCTTTATTAAATCATCTACATTTATATAGTTTTGCCAATAATTTCAACATAAAAATTAAAGTATTTATTTCTGTTAAAAATAAATTTTTCGTTCGCGAGACATTGGCTATACACTTGGGATTTAGGTACTTTATTCAGAATATCTGTCAAATCAAAAAACCAACTGATTTCATTGATTGAGTAGAATTCGATAGATATCAAAATCCGTGGATACCGACCAAGATGTCCATCCATAATCCGTGTTTATTAAATTAAATTATTTAAAATATCAATTCAACAATGCAAATTATTTTTATCACGTCTAATTAAATAAATAAATCGACCAGTGAAAGGAAATCATCTTGCAAATTCATATAATATAAACATTCGATTCGAAGTGAATCCAATGAACAATATGTTTCTATGCCAAATATTTGTAAATTCGAAGTGTAAGCTCGTATTAGAAAAAAGTGAGCACTTGGTGGTAAGAAAAAAGTCAGAGGCTTTACATTTGTTGAAATGATGTGGACTTCACTTCAAAAATATTTAAAATATTTTTGTTACATAGTGCCATTGTTTTTTACTGATATTTGAGAAGCGAGTTGTAGTTCTCATTCGAAGAATGACTTAAAGAGTTCGGGTATTTTGTTGAAAAATTGCTGCGAAATCGCGTTCGTCACAGGCCAGAAACCATGATAAAAGTAGTTTGCAGCCAAGAATAAAAGTCACCATGCCATTTGAAAATAAATTGTAATTCTATAAAATGTAGAAGCAAAAAGGTCCTGAGCAAGTTCAAGGACTTGAAATGTCAGTTCAAATCAAATAGGAAAAATATAAAAATCGCTTAGAGTAACAAGCGAACATTTTCTTACCAGTTGCCAAGTTGTAATTAATTAGTGTCAATTGGCTTATTTTAATTACAAATCTTAGCAATATAAGTTCGATCAATTTCAGGATTTCAGACTTTCAAATAAATGTTTTCGATTGAAAATAAGAGCTAACTAATTGCACAAGAAACTATTAATTTTAAAAACTTCATGTGATAAGAAAAATGTGTTCTAAAAAGGTTAGTCTAACAAAATGAATTGTTTCTGGTGTAATTAGACATCTCTTTTCTGGTATCAAAGCCAATATTTTGAAAGTTCTAATATCTAACAATACTGTTAATATAAAAAAATACTTTTATGCGGGCTGTTTTTCTTTAAGCCTGGATAACAAAGCTGTGATAAAAATGTGAATAAAATGGTATTTTGTCAATCAAGGGGAAAAATAATTAATGTGTGTATCAAGAACATTTTTTAAGTATAATTTAATACTAAAATTTGTAAACTAAGTCTGGATAACTATCCACTGTAAGTGGAATTTATAGCTAGACTTAAAGGAATTTGTCAGTAAAAGAAAGCAAAAAGTCTGCTGTAATTGCAGATTTTCTGCTGAAAAAGAGATAGCAGATTTGTATCTGCTGAAATAGCAAACAGCAATAAAGAAAAAACGTTTTCTTGAAACTTTAAGCACATGTACAGAACAATATAGCCAGTTAACAATTTTATTAACAATACTTTTTAGAATAAATGTTATTATAAGGGAATTTATTACCACTGAATGATATTGTGATTGTCTATTTAATGATGCGCATATTGCTCCAAGCTAAAAAAACTAATTCGAGCTAAATTCGCCGTCAATCTGAAAGACTTTTAAATTATAAACGCTTATTTTCTATCTATTTTTATAATTAATTATCAGCCGCCTTTTTTGCAGACTGCAATCACTTTAACAGTGTGAATGCTGATGCATGATTGCAGAAAAACTGCTGTAATAGCCAGCTGGTAGGCAGCAGACAATCGCTGTTGTTAATAACAGACTTTGTTCTTTAACTCTTTCAGCGGCAAAGATTCAAGAACAATTTTACCCCCTTATGCAGCTTTAACTTTTTTCAATAACCATCCACTGCGTTGCACAAAAGTTGCTTCACTGACCATAAAATGTACATAAAATACGCAATTTGCACAAAACGAAAATTTCTCTGAGAACATTATTGCTTTATTGTCCCGTTATGAAGAGCGGTTCAATTTTTAAACCTTTGAGACTTAAGTGATAACGTAAAACATATGTGGTACGAAAAATGTACCATCGTCGCGAAAAATATGGAAAATATATGGTACAAAAATTAAACCAATGCCGCCGAAAGAGTTAAGTGTATCGAAGCTAAAAGCCTTATTTTCGTTCGTCTAGGACGAAAGATCAAAACATCACTCAATTAAGATCCAAAAATACCAACATAAAATTATTTTTGCAAATTAGTTTTAATGCATCTATATTGTAGTTCGCGACAATGTAAAAAACTATTTTTATTTTGAGTAAAAAAGACCTTTTTAGTAGTTCGCATAGAATAATATTATTAACTTTCGTTTCTGTACTTGCAAAATATTAAAACGCTTTCCTCGCATTGCGCACAAATGACAAGAGTTGTTAAGTCCGTTTTCATTTCAGCTAAGGAAATGTTGTTGCTAGTTGCAGACCAGCTCAATAGACTTAGCACACAAGACTTATTTTGATATATTCATTAATGAATGTGCGTGTATTCGCAAAAATCAAATATGTTTTTGTTTCCTTTAAAAACGCACGTCTTTTCAACAGAATCGTTGTCAATTCTCTAGAATATTTACTAAAAAAATAAACATTTCTCGGATAGACTCAGACATGTTGACGGTTTAAAACCCGTTTGGCTTTAGTGGATCCTTCGTAGATACACACATCCATATATCCTTAGGGTACACTTGATTATATGTAAGTCCTCGTTTTGCTGTGGTGTACAAAAAATCCAAGCCAATACAAACATCAGAGAGAAGACGCTAAAAATCAATAACTTTTCATGGCTAATCCAGAGTTACAATGTCAAGATGTTACCGAGTGTTATGGACGATTATGCAAGTGATTAAATTTGAACACGCAGATCAAATGGATGGATCACATGGATGTTTCAGCTCACTAATCACCTCCTAAGCTTAAAAGTTACAAGTGTTCATTTGCCATTTCTGTGGCCATCAATTAGGTAACAGGTACATGGACGATGCGCATTTAATCGGGGCTGATTAAAGATGTGTTGGCATGGATAATTCCAAGAAATCTAAATACCTGTGCTCAGGGAAACAAGGAGCTAAAAAGTCATTAGTTAGATGTGTTCGTTGTAGATTTAAATGTAATTCGTGTAAATGCATGTTTGGGAAATGCAGCTCTATCAAGTCCGCATAAAATATCCGTCAACTGTACACAAAGTGAAGTCCTAGTCAAAGCTATATTGTATTTAGCTGTAGACATGGTCCTGCTGATTAGGATGAGACCTTGATACGACTAGGAAGTAAGAAATGGATGATGTGCGACTTTGTGCCGGATTCGACATTCTAATGGAAGCCAATTCGTTGTGGTTCAAATAGCCAACATGCCAGCGAATTGGCACAGGTGCAGCATCTTCCACAGAGTTAAAGGAAACTTCGATGAGTTTTACTAACTACTACTACTAAGGCTATCTCCTTTGTTTTTATGTTTTTTTCTTGGTGAAACCACTGCATATTTAAAATTGTCAAATTGACAAACGTTTAAATGGTCCCTGTACCATGTCACAGCTAATTTGTGCTCAATTTATGCATAACTAATTCGACATTATTTCAGGTAATTTCATGCGCATCCACCAAACTATTTACATATTTATCTAGAAAATATTACTCCTTTCCAAGGCAAAATTCGTACAAAATTAGCTGCATTTTGTATCAAATCCTGGCGACAACGCCTCTAACGGATACACACCACACCACCACACACCGATTCCTTTGTCTTCGATGTACGATGAATGTTTTCGGTAGACAAGGTCAACATTTGGGCGAATTTTCGAAATGTTAGTAAACGCCCCGTCCGATGAGAGCAAGAGTTATGACTGCTAGTATGTATGTATGCATGTATGTATTAGCTGCCATAGATATCCCTTTGACAAAACACCAGAACTAAGCCTCTCCCTCCATTGTCCGCTTGCCAGTTAGTTTACAGGAAATAAAGAAAACATTAAAGGATTTTGCATAGTTTTACTCCTTCTAAAGAAAAGGATTAAAAGGATATGTAACAAATTATCGAATGTAAATATTTCTTGTTTAAAGAAATTTCAGCAATTTCAGAAATTTCCAACATTTCAAATGAATCACTGTCGAAGTGGCAATGTTTTGTCACTCCTCCAAGGGTTTAAAGGCAATGCCTTGAAGGTATGCATGTGATAGTGATCGCTTCCGGAATTGTTAATTGGACACGAGCTGACTGACACAGCAATTGCTGTGGTGTGGTACTCCATATGTGGAAATGTGTGGAAAGCAATGACATTATTGGCCTTGACATTCAATAAATGCCCCTTCATGTTATCACTATTAAAAACCGCCAGTACATATTTACTTAAATGCTTGTGTGTATATGCATTTCCAAACGATCTTGGAAATATATGTCCATCAATTCGTGGGAAATTTGATATTGATTCATATTGATATTGACATTCATACATAGATATTAAACACAATCGAAGTCAGCTACAGTCTCATTATTTGGATGGAATGTGGTAAATATTGAAATAAGAACAAAAATCAAACAATATTCACAGACAATTTGGCGTCTTTTGTTTGTGCCGAAAAAGTTCAAAAACCTTTATGGACGGACACTAGACACTCGTATGAAGCAGCTACAATTCCTAATCAGTTGTACGCCATAATCCAAATGGGAAAATGCTTTAAAGTCATTCTATATAATTACTACACTGGACGACAGTAGGTTTTATACATGAATTAATCAATGCAGAACACATTTCTTATAAATATCAGCAGATAGACATCATGTCGGTATCATACAATTGCTAAAAATCAATTAACTCTTTCGCCCCCAAAGTTGCTTATAAGCAACATCACGAATTTGTCCTATAAAATCAACTATTTTCAGAGTTAATAATTTTTATTTTTGTATACATACATATGTAACAAATATTATTTAAAAGAGAAACAATAAATTCACTAACTTGGATCTACGTAGGAAGGCGAAAATCAAAGTTAAGTCTAAATTATCAATTATTTGATTTTTTTTGGAATTAAATTTTGACGGTATATGTTCTGACATTTCATCGGGGACAAAAAGGTGTATTTGTTATTCGAAGTAATACATATTTAAGATTATAAAAATGAAGAAACGTATCAAAATAGTTTTTATTTAACAGGAATCTGCAGGATAATGATTTTAGTAAACATCCTGTTACTCATGTCCTGTATGAATAAGAAACCCCAAAACTAATTAGAAATCATATTTAGCCAAACTTCGTCAACGAATATATCGAATTTTCCGTAATTGTCACAGAAAAAATGCTGGGCTCAAAGGGTTAATTAATTGAAACTCGGTATACTTTTCTATCAAAAATAGATGAAAAAATTGTACCATCACAGGCCATACACCAAATTTTGACAATGTAGAGATACTGACAGAGGAGAGAAATTACAATAGAAGATACACTCTTGAGATGTTACATATTATTGACGTTCTTTCCAACAAAAGACTTAACTACAAAACTGACACAGATAAATGCGCCAAAATCTATCGTTACACAGTAGACAAATACAGACGATCAAAACTGTCATCAGTAGACGAAAGCACGCAAAACCGCTCGGACTGCAGATAATATTATACATATAAAAATGTAATTATCCATAAATTTGTTAAACTTTTTGGAAAAAAAAATTGTAATGTAAATGTGTAATTCTTTTTTGTGTATAGTCACCCCTGAAGATGATTGAAGATTTCAATCGAAATATTGGGATTAAATAAATAAATTATCAAAAACAACAACACCTGTTTTTCAAATAAAGCCTACAGCCGAACAAAACTAAAAGAAAATTAAAATTCATGTTTATAAACATTTTACTATTTATTGTTACATTTGCAATGGAGAGGCACATACTCTGAAATCTGTGTAAAGTTCCCTCTCGAGCAAGGTGGACAAATAGTAGCCGGTTTTTCAAATTGAACAAAAAAGAAAAAATAATAAAAAATCGTCAAACAATTTAAACAATACACTCTTCGCGAGAGTGGCATGTTAACCCTCCAGGGTTTCATTACATTTCGTATTTTGTTGAAACATTATTATTTGAACGTAAGAAGTAAGGACTTGTTGTACTCCAAATGTCAATGTCACCGCATCATCCACAAGTGTGACTCCAGCTTCGTATTGTGCCTTTTCGTGTTTCTGTGTAGATCCTGTATTATTTTAATTATTTTCTTAGGTAAGCATTTACAAACAAATACTTTCCCAATTGAAGTATGGGGCGTTAGGTTTTTAAAAACCTTCTAACCTTCCATTGACCATTCTATAAATAATTCAAAAGTTTTTTATGTGGTATACAGGGGAATTGTGAGCTCTAAATTCAGCCTGTTTGGAATGAAAACCCTTGAGTGTCCAACGTTATCTATAAATGCTATATACATATGCATGTATTCTGTGTAGTATGATTATGTGTCAAATGTACATATATTTATGTATCTGTGATATCAATTACCCCTCAAGCCAGACTATAATGGTGTAGTTTTTTTCTTTTTTTTTTTTGATGGATGTACTTTTTGCGTCCTTCAAAAAAGGAACAAAATGACCCTAATTATAATATTGTCGTATATAAACCGCACTAATTGAACAATCCGAGGAATTCTTCGGCATTTGGAGATTTGACTGGCCCTAGACCCTGTCTTTTGGCATTCATCAGTGCGCAGATACACAAATGAAGCTGATGAGACAATCGGCATTGGACAATCTTTGCGGTCCACTAGATTGGCTTAAATTTCCGGTTTTCCGCTCTGGCAGTCCTGCACACTTGTATTGATCCATGCGGCGACACTCTCCTTTGTTCATCGGAAACTAAAGTCCGATGAGTGGTACTTGATATTTGCTGGTACTTAATTACAGCATCCAAACCAGGTTTAACATAAATGCACCAGACACAACACATTTAAAATTTATTTCAGTTTTTGTTCCTGCTTTTGTGAGAATAGGCGGATGTGTTGTTGGCGAAAACAATATAGGATAACGATAGGATAACAATTAGAAAAGGATTTCTTGCGTGTGTGTGTTGAGTGTCTTTTAGTCTTGGCCTACACACAAACGAAGTTGCTGCCAAAGGAAGAAATTAACAAATGGTTAGTTTGGTTGCCATGCAGTTCCTTTCAAATCCTTTTCAGCTACATGTTAGCATTGTTTAGGGCTAATCCTTGTAAAGACCACTTTTTTCCTCTTTCATAAAAAGTACTTCCGTACGTTTGTACAAGTAAATGGCAAACATTTTGCATATTTTGCCGGTCATTTTGTTCAGATAACAACAACTAAGAACCTCGGCTTTGCCTTTTTCGGAAGTAGTTTCTTTATGGTCGGAAGAAAGGAACATACTTAACAGCAAGTGGCATTTGCATATTGAAATTGTAGGAATGACGAATGTCTGTACGAGTAAGCCATTCATTGATTCTACGTAAGCCAAATAATATTTATTTACTGTCATTTGCGAAAAGGTTTTCTTTGCAAAATGGCCAGTTTCGAATTTGGGATAAAAGTCTTCTTGCCATTTAGGTTTGTGAGATATGCAGAAGATTACATGCAATGGATCAACGAGTCCATTTTCTAAACACTTATTTAATTTGTTTGTATCTGAGACACAGAATGACAGGGTTTCATTTAGATTTAATATTTCATTTATTTTTTTAAATGAAATAAGACAAAATAGTTTATTGCCTAATCTTCTTTTTGTGGATATTTTATTAACGTTGGATAACATGTGTCTAAGAAAATAAAGTAAAGTAAAGCTACTCTCGATAGAAAGTAAGGTTAAATACCCTGAGTAAATGAGCCACTAGACCTGTTCGACTGGTCTTACTAGCTTAATATTTGTATGGAATTTACTCGCTTAATAACAAAGTAGCTTACTACTCTCTTTGTTACCGAGTAAGGTGGTGCCAGATTTTTATCTCTGATTTATTTTAATAAAACCAAAGGATAAAAATGTTGCTACCTTAATTATAACCTAATAAGCCCCATCGAACAGGCCTACTGTATTACCGGCATATTGTTGTTGCTTCATTCCACCGTTCCTATAGGAACTCAATTTCAACTCAAAATAAAAACGTGTTTTTGTACGAATTTAGAATTTAAGAATTTATTAAAAAATGGACAGCCTTAAATGTTCTTCAAATTTGTCGATTAATTTATTTATTTTTTACTTTTCGATTTGTTGAGAGTGCGCAATTCTTATGGGTTGCCGAATCAGTTGTTCAAGAAAAACGTTGCGTCGTCAATGAAATGTTTTGGTGTACTCTTGCTGTGTGCTTTATTTTAAATGTATTTCATTAATTTATTTTACTTCCTAATACTATTGACTGGTATTTATTCACCTCTATTGCGAATAAAATTTCCGCGAGAACGAATTGCTCCCTTAAATTTTCAATTGTTATTTATGGTAATTTTCTCAAGTTTCTTTGCTTTTTAACTCCGATTTTATCGCTTTATTTTTATTACACAGCAAAGAAGGGAAACCTACTTACGGGTAATATTCATATTATCATCTTACGCCTGAAGGGGAATAGAAAATTACACATGAATAAATTCCCCTTTCATTCGCGATTACACTCAGAAAAAAGTATGCCACGGATTAAGTAAATATGTACTAAAACTGAGGAAAATTAAACTTCGTATAGCGCTAATGCAAAAATTTATCACATCAAGTACAAACTTTTCCTTGAAAAATAAGACATGCTTTGAACTTGATCCCAGTTCAACTTTTCCTCAAAGCAAGTAAAATTTACTCAAACTGAGGAAAATTTTTCTTCAAATCAAGTAAATCTTTACTTAATCTGAGGAAAATTTTTAAGAAATATTACTTAAATCGAGTAAATTAATACTCAAACTGAGGACAATATTCCGATTTTTTTCCTCAATCCAAGTAAATTGTTACTGAAACTAAGTAAATTTGTAGTCATGCCAAGTAAATTTATACTCAATCTGAGGAAAATTTTCGGAATTTTTTCCTTAATTCAAGTAAATTTGTACTCAGCCTGACTACGACTATACTTGATAATTGCAATAAATTTTTTCGCTTCAGAGTATGCAACACTTATATGAAAAATGACAACATGGTATAGTTCTCAAACGTTTCATCTTACTTATACCATAAAGAGTTGAGATATTCCACCATGATTGCTGCGGATGCTAGGTAGGCGCGTTCGCAGTGATTGTTTAGAGTAATATTTGAAGTACTTATGAAGAAAGTCTCGGCTAACGAACGAGAATTGCTTCTTAGACTACTATTCACGTATTTTTCTAAACACTCTGAAGTATTTTTTATAAGTTCATTTATACTTGAATGTATGAGGAACATGGCATAAATTTAATTACACTTATTTACTTTATTTGAAGTAATAAACACATTTTTAAGTAAAAACATCCTATCTGGAATTTTTCCATACAAAAAAATTCTGCATTATTTTCTTTCTTAAACACTAGTAAATTTTCTTCCGCACAAGTATGAATATACTTAATTGTAAGAAGTTTTTACTAGATCCAAAAAAATGTTTTTAAGTAAATTTACTACACTATTTTGAGTATATGTACTATTTTTTCTGGCTTTGAAATAAGGAAAGTGTACTCATATCTATTTAATTTTCCTTCTCGTAAGGAAATTTTACCTAATCTGGAGTAAAATTGTTAAACTAAATTGGAGTATGGATTTTACTCAGATTTAAGAATGCTATTTTTCTGAGTGTACTTAGAAATTCAAGAAATGTTTATTGGAGAAAAGAAGACAGAAACTGATTGAAAAAATAATAGGGCTGTTTATCTTTAAGCCTTGATAATAAGCTGCGATAACAAAAACGTTAATAAAAGTTTAATTTTTTTACTCGAAATAAAAACGTATTTTTTCACATTGACTTTTATTCTATTTTATTATAGCCTTGTCAAACTGCATGCGAAATCTAGTTTAAACAGCATAAGATCGATTTACAAATGTCAGATGCCATACAAATTTGACATTTGAAAATCGACCTTATGTCATTTAAACTAGATTTCACATGCAGTATGACAATACTATTACACTGGATATTTATCCAGGCTAAGTTCAATATTTAAAAAAAAATATTTTTTTAAAATTTGGTTTCATACACACATTGATATTGCGTGTATGAAAATAATAATAATATAAACGATTGCTATGATTGCTACTTTTTATGTGCTACCACTATTATGAGCTAAGATATGAGAAATTGAAGGACAAACTTAATAAATGTCAGTATGTTAGGGTTCTTCTAAATTCTTTGAGAGGAGCAAAACAATTAAATCCTGTGACTATTTTAATGATTATTTCGCCTTCTTGCAATCAACTATTAATACTATATAAATAAATTTTAATACTAATAATAATACCCAAAAGAGTAGTGAAAGCTTGGACTAAACTGAGAAATGATCGGTTACTAATGTTGTTTTGGAAGAGAAAATAGGTTTCTCCAAATATTGGAGAACACATGTAAATTATATTTGGCTATCTGTGTCACATGCACACTGTACATGTCTATTCGATATACATAGCGTTCATAGTTCATATCCGTGGAAAATCTACCGCAAATTCTCCAAGGACTTCCTTAATAAAGCAATACCAGATTCTTCTCTATAAAATACCACACAAAAACAGGATGCAATATTTAAAATTACATACATCACCGAGAGTAACGAATCGACAAGAAACGATCTCCAGCAGATCTAAGAACTCTACTCAACAAATGACAACAATGAGGAGAATCAAAGGATTTGCTACTTCCTTACGCTCATGTCCTCCTCTCTTGTACACTCATACACAGATAAGGAATGCAATAGAGAGTTTGTATGAGAGAAAACACGCCTACAAAACCGAAACATACAAAAAATATATTAAAATACGAACACACCAACAATACATTACAAATATTTCATGGGTCATCCATTATCAGGGGCCCCTATCAACATTAGCATCCATTCATTTAAATTTACTATGTGGGAAATAGTGAATTTGTCATAATTTTGGCCAGTGGCGAATAGAATAGATTTCATGATGGATAAATATGACAATTAAACAAAAATCTGATATAGAGATTATATAAAAAACATGAAAAATAATCCACTTATTGTACTGGGAAACACTTTCGTGGGCATCGATTACTTTATCAAATAAGGGCTCTAGTGAGCATAGTAAAATCCCCACTTGCTTTGATCTTATTTTTGTATATAGTTTCAGTGATGGCCACAATGCAGAAATGACCTCAATATCGGTATCCAATAAGCAGTCATTTCCGCCAAGAGTGTGATCAATTCCACAAGCAACAAGTTAAATGGGTGTTAATTTCGAACGGGCCAAAACGCCCACTAATATGACGTGCCAATTATTTTACGGTAGTTGTGCATAAGGCCTCGAGGAGAATATGTCTGTTAAAAGTTAAACGACGAAGCCACTAAGACTCAATGTCGCGCTCGAAGAAAAATTCGCCGCTGCAGCCCTTATTAAAGTTGGCCCTTTAATATTCCGTATTCCGTACTTGTATGGAATGAATGGTGGAGAAACCGTTGTAACAGTTTCCATTGTCTCATCAAAACGAATACATCATTAACTGTCATTTCAGCCGATTAAATAAATCCACACTTCATTAAAAATGCAATGGAATGAAATGCCACCACGTTATTACCCAGATGTTGCCGTACATGGAGACTCCGGCATCCTTGATTAACAATCATATTCGTCAGATGAGAAAAAATAACCGTTGTTGGATGACACTTTGCCATCATTGTCGCTGGGATGTGTGCGAGATGTCAATTCTCATAAGGCTCTCCCACATAATACTTCATTTATGTGAGGATTTGTGGGATTTCATTGTTCCATTTCTTTCCTTTTTGTTCATTATTTGATTGTAACACAACTCTTTTCCCACCTTGAATGGCCTAAATACCGTTGTTCTCGCTTTTCAAATATGTCAGCACTTTGGGTGCCGTTAGGTGTTGGCTCTGCTGTGAGTGACATACTGTCGCAAAGGTGTTTCCCAAAAAATGCCTTCGATTGTTGCACATTGACTGCGATATGAATCGAAACTCTTTTCCGTATTTTACGGAAGTTGCCAAAGATACGAGCACACGGGCACACACAAAAACCTAATCTTTTGCGCACTTTTCGGTTTTCACATCTCGCTTTGTGGGTCTTTTTATGGAATTCCATCAATTTTGCACGTAAAAACGTTTGTTCACTTCTGCACAATAACGGTTTAGTCGGATTAGTGTCCGTAATATGAACTCCATGGAGAATCCTTTCTTTACACCTTTCAGATTGTAGGAGTTTTGTCATCTCTGCTTTGCGTATAAAGTGCATTTAACACAAATCTAGAAGATTAGTTTGTCATTTAAGCCTTTTTTGCTAGAGCATCATTGTTGGACATAGTTGTCCTCTTCCGTATGCAGGGAGAGTAGTTTGTGTGGCATTTGAGTCCTTTTTGTTGAATTTTAAAGATAACAGTTTCTGTGGGTGTTGCTAACTGTAACTCTTATGAAATGGTTTGAGGAAGTGTTATTCACGTGAAGTAGGTATCATACGTATTCATACATACATACCAATGCATTTGTGTAGCAACATAAGTCCAACAGATGAGCATCGTATCCTTCTTTTGCGAAGAACATTACGGCTAAGAAAGAGGAAATCTTTCTTAATGAGAAACTCTTCAAGAACATCGGATCCAAGAGGTTACATTTTTTTAGTGTGAATATGGCAGAAGGCCTTGGTTAATTTGACTTTGACTTCAGAAAACCGCGCAAGAAAAGGCCTAGAAGGCCCAAAAAGCACGATCCGCGAGTGATAATCATACCCTAAAATCGTTAATTGAATGCTCGTTCCGTTTGTGGTACGTTGCGATATTCTGCTGGAACGACATGTCGTCCACGTCTCATTCAATGTGGCCCATTAATGTGTAACGTTTGTCTTTGACGGTGATGACATCAACAATGCACAGGGTAACAAATGGCCGAAAGTCCAATTTGTATACCCTCACTCTACAGAGTAGGAGGGTATATATCATTTGGTACAGAAAAAAGTGTAACGCATTGAAGGAGTGACTTAAGATCCTAAGTATGTTTGGACCAAATCCGTTTCACAATATTTTAAGATGTTTGAGCCATGTCCGTTTGGCTGGTTGGTGTACACGATAACTCTCGAAAGGAGTTTTTCCCAAACTTAGTTTAAGTTTGAAGATGGGCGAAATTGCCACGCTCCTTCGGATACCTCCCACACAAATGGTACATATTCCTATGTTAAATAAAAACCAATGAAACTTCCACACGGATAGTCGGAATTAGCTATATTTTGGTATATGATAAAGTTTTTACAAGCACTTTGAGCGTGCAAGATATGGCGGGTTTTGCCAAGCCCTTTCTGGTACCTCGCACACAAATCACCCCAACCTGCCTAAAATAACGGAATACTCTGAAATTTGACATTTGATAATGCTTTTATGGACGTTTAATACACTTGAAATATGGACCATTTTCAATTTGATTTTTGAAAATGGTTTGATAATCGTATTAAACCTAAAAAATATTATGCTTTAGCCATGCCCCTTCTAGTACCTTCCACATAATTGTCTCTACCACAGATAAAATTAAATGCTTTATAACTCCTATACCGGTGTCATTATGACGTATATTTGATCATGTTTTTACAATTATTTACGAATGTGAAAGCTGAGTCCAATTGCCACAAACTTCCAGTACCTCCCACACACATAATCCGGCACTAAGTAAAATTTAAATCCTTCCAAACACATGTTCTCGACTTATATATGTCGACCGACTGAAACTTAACTTACTTGTTTTATATAAATTTTGATGTTAAATGAAAGATAACTATTTATTTTATAACATCATGTTTCAACAAAATATTCAAGATGGATGTATTTTTCTAAATAAAGGAATTATTAATTATTATGGGCCGACCCATTTAAAAAATCAGAACTAATGCCACATATCTAATGCGAAATTTCAGAATTCTATGATGGTAAATAAAAAGTTATAGAGTTTTGGCCGTAAGTTACCACTGCGCAATATTGTTCTCGAAAAAGAGCCCATAATCATCATCATCCAAAAATGTTTCTTCTTCTCGCAATATTGGAACAGCATTAATTGGAAAATTCATCTGTAAAAAACATTCACATTTTTGCCAATATCCGGACGATATCAACAATCAGTTCCTCCAAGAAAGTGGTGGGCTAAATTTGGACAACCAAAATGCTGGTTGTTCGGCTCTTGCTTTCTTTACCAATATGTGTGTACCCACCACAGCTCTAAATATACAGCCCCAATACGTCTGTATTTTAAGAATCAACTGCTTTACTAATATGTACTCGTCAATGGGGTCATTTTATATCTTCAGACCCCATAAATTGCGGAGACCCATAGGCGGCAAATACATTTATCAACCCTGAAACCATTCTTAAGTCTGCGAACTTGACTAATCAAACACAATTTAGAGATAATAAAAGCGACCCTGTCTTACATATACTTTCAGCAATGTCAAAAAAGTATATTTTGTGTATGTTTATTAAGGACACCAGCTAGGAATGCTTTGATATATTACTAAAGAGCAAAATATTAGTTTTTATTTTATACCTGACATGTGGTGAATATGTAATTAAATAAATCATTATGCGTAGCGATAGTTGATTTAAACACATGATGTTCTTCAACTTATAAAGCATTATCTTTAAAGATTCCACTTTTCCTTAACATTTTGCTCATACCCTTCCAACCAATTCGATGGAAATCCGTACGCCATTTTTACGCACAAATATTTACTCTATTTACGAATACATACAAACGCTTTCATTTTCATCCCCTTGTTTCTGGTCCTTCCCCTAAACACCGCACACATGAATGAAACAAAGCCACCAACCACTCACACACAGATCCCAGATAAACGAACGGAGGAAGAGAGTATTACGAGTTTTTGTAGAGTTTCGTAGTGAGCTAACTCTGGAGGAGTTCGGTAGTTGTGTTATAACATACACACACATAGCTGCCTACGTACATATACATTGACAGGATAATACATAATACAGGAGTGAACCAATCATGGGCAATCACACGTTTGTATGTACATATATTTATTAAATGAGTTTGAGATTGATGTGTAGTTCTAGTGTCGAAATATCGGCTAGACTTATTAAATCTTTACGATGTTGGCGCTCCTTTTTTCAAAGTGAGTTTGGGAAGCGTGGGATCCACATTAGCAAGTCTATATTCTGAATCTTTATAATATTGTAAGACGATCAGGCATGCTTGAATACGTGAATCATGCTAAAGTGTGAAATACACTAAAATATGTAAAATAGTTGAAATGAAATCAAAACGAGCAATGAAAATAATCGAATATATATAAAAATAATGGGAGAATGGGGGGAATTGCACGTCTCTAATATATGAAATACTACACGGAGAAAAAATTTTATTGTATTTACCTACAAACATTTATATATTTGGTACAAGTATTATATAAACACTGAAAGAGTGTTTCTTCAAAACATTTATGAAGCAATTTCATAATAGGTTTTTCATAAATTTAGTGAATTTCTTTTTAATATGTATGAAAAATCTCAAATAAAATGAATTTTTCATAAACATTTCATAAAATAATATTGTTAAATTAGTGAAAATTAGTTTCATAAGATCAAAAAAAAATGTTCATTGTATTAAATAAAAAATTCTTAAAGATTATGAAATATGTCATATGTTGTTTTTATGAAACGTTCCATAACTTACAAATAGATTTTTAGTGTGTTGACTTTATTCGGTTGAATGCTAGAATTCGTATTTATCGTATGTTAACACTGACATAAGTATTTTGTTCAAAGACATATTCATTGCATCGCAATGGTGATGTGTATCGACTGGTTAGTTAATAAGTCAGACCTTTTTTTGCTTTTTTATATCGGAAACTTCAGTATAAATTATTAATAGACTTGTTCGATTGGGCTTACCACTAGCTTAAAATTAAGAGACTAGATAAGGTGGCAACATTTCTATTTTATTGGTTTTATTTAAATAAATCGGAGATAAAAATCTGGCACGACCTTACTCTGAAACTAAGAGCTAAGCTACTTTTTTGTTAAGCGAGTAAATTCCATACACAAATTAAGCAAGTAAGCCCAATCGAACAGGACTAATATTTATGAAACTTTTCCATAAAAATAATGATGTTTAATTATAAAATCTATGCAACTTTTCCTAAACTGTATTAAGAAAAATAAAGAACATAGTCTGTGAGAAATGTTTAATAAATTCTATGACACTTTTCATTGATTTGTGCTTCATGAAACTTGTTTCATATATTTTATGAAGTGCTTCTTTGGCGACTTTTTAATGAAAATTTTCACTGAGGTTATGACAAAATAACACGCGAAAACCGAATCGGTATATAGGGAAGAATCTTAGTAAGACATTATTTATTAATTATAAGTAATGAGATGTCATTACATGGTAATGTGTGTTGTACTTACCAAACTCGTACTGGCCTGTATCCATTTGCCAATTGTTTGTATCAGCGGCGTGTGTATGTATGTATGGACAGCACAGTGATTTGCCAGAAGAGTAATTCCAAGTTATCATTGAAAAGAAATCAAAAAATTGCCATCTGTCCATTTATCAATGGTACGAACGTGTGACCACAGCTGATGGCTGATAATTTTATGAGGTTCTTCAATGTGGACAAAAATAAATGAATCTTTGGGCAAAAACAAAAACACATAAATACTAACGTACGAGTACATACAAGAGTAGCGTACAGTTTATACAATGCACTACAATGGAGTGAGTTCTAACGCCAAAGGGTTGTTAAATTATTGTGTGCCCAGTGCGTGCGGACGGACGAACGAACATGGGGACAGACATCTTTGACATACATGATGAATAATTTGGTCATCTTGGTGGCCAGCATTTTGGTGTCGTTATTGTGTTTTGCCAGAAAGGGTTGTGTTGTCCTGTAATCCTTTTGCCGGGGGTTGATTGTTTCCTATTATACGTGGTCTTGAATTCGTCTTCTTCTGCAATTATGTACAGACATAAATACGTACATTCGTGCGTATATTGACCTTATGTTAGCGATTGTGGCCGCAATTTATTCGTTTGGTTAGTTTCCCACCTCACATCCCCCAACACTCAGCATTCTTGACACATTTAGTGCTGGCCGAGACATAGCCACCCACCCACCAAGTTGAGGCGTTAAACAAAAACCCAAAATCGAAATCGAGTTTTCTGCACAGACATGTCTGTGTCTATGTCTATTGCGGTCGTTTTGTTTGTTGTATAAGGGCAAAGGGAGGAAATTTAATTAGATTTTTTGCAATTTATTTGCTTCTATTTTAAGCAAGTTACTGTGGTAAATCTTATATATGTATATACTATGTGTATACATACATATACACATGAGTATGTATATGCAACATGGACGTGGGATCAGTTAATCATATACAATATGAACTGGGTATAATGCGGATATAGACAGTGCCTGTCTTCCTCTGATTCTTATCGTGCTAAATCCTTTCATTCTTAAAGGAAACAAACAACAGATCGTTCAGTCTTACCAAGATAGGATAATCAAGAAAAGAATACAAATAAACAAATCCACAACAAGAATTGTTAAAAGCAAAATATTTTTATGATTTTGTCGAATGAGACAAAAGGACATTGTTTCGATCCACTTCCGCTGTGGCAACAATGCCTTTTCTAATGATTTGTGGTCGAAATTTTTGGCCACAAAAACAACTTTTTTGTTAGGAGTACATATTCCTTCCAATAACGATGGGTTGCACTGCAGAGCCGTTGTTGATTTGACATTAGACCAAATAAAACCGCGTAAAATCTGTACTTTATTTGTTTCACTGCAACTCTAGACATCACTGATCGAATGTATTGTGATGTTATTCCCATATTCCATATATCTTATTCTTCCTTAAATTAGTATAATACTTTTAATACAGTTTATAATACAAAATTGTAGATTACAGAACTTTCTCCAAAACGTGTATATATTTTATAAATACATATATAAAAATAGAATTATGGTATTTATACATTTATATAATATATACAAGTTGTGGAGAAATCGGCGTTAGAATTTATTATACATGTCTAGCGAAGGAAAAATACTACTAACTAAAAACCTTTTTAAATATATTGTATATAAACAGCCTTATTTTTAAGGTATGTTCTTCTCTTTCATTTGATTAACACGTCTATATACATTGGAAATTAAAAGTCATATAAAAAGGAGGAAAAATCATTAAAAAGAAGTTTTTCTACATACGATCTACAGTTTCATAGTCATATGGTCTTGTTCAGATCCAATATATATATATTTAGGTTGGACCATGTAACATTTTAAAAGTACTGAATATTTTTTCAAATTTTTGGTTTTATTGGAAAGGTTGAACTTTGTCATTTTATAGTGGAACACAATATTATTCATATGACTACCACGTCTGGGTCGGCAGTAACTCATCCGATCAACCCAATTTTTTAGTACAGCCCAAAATCCACACAAACCAGTGACTCGTTATGGATGCATTGGCTTTTCAATAGTCCCGTGTGGGTTTTCTGTACCCCATATGTGGCAATTTTGCTTATCACCGAGATGAAAATGAGCTTCCACGTACATTTCTTATAGTTTACGTTACATACTCACTACTTTGGAAGTAAGTTTTTAATATTTCCCAATTGTTTTCGAGCGTATAGCACCCCATTTCGCAAATATCAAACATAAACCTGAAAATAAAAATGAATGGTAATTGGTAGTTCAAATTTTAAATGGTCCACCCTATATAAAATTGTCCCATGGTGTAATATTTGCTATCATCTGGAAACGAATATTTTCCTTCGGCCCTTTTACAATAGCAAAAAAGTGTATCGTTTGGAGAAAAATAATAATTCGTCCTTTCAGAATACTTTAGGTTTAAGAACAACGACAAAGAAAATGTACATTAATTTCAACACTACTAATGAACTTGGTATGTCCACACTTAATTGGATCAAACGTTTTAAACATAAAATGAGTGCTAACACTTAAAGATTGTCATTTCATCAGACTTTCTGATTTCCTTTACCGACAAATTCTTTTTCGTGTAGGATTGACCCATTTAAAAGATGACCGATGAAAAATGTTTCCACATAGGCTTTTGGTGTTCGAGACGCCTAATGATGGAGACAGTCCCAAAAACATACGAGTAAGTGAGTCCAGCAATATGTTAAGGGAGACCATTGCTTTTTTTCATCATGCAGACACTGGCTATTTGTTGCTTCCTCCAGCCCATGTAACATAATACTCCATCTGTATGTAAGCGAGTGGGAATGTAAAAATGTATAAAATGATTATAATTCACTTTGTCGCCAATCATTAATCATGCCCTTAAGAACAGTATGTGACTTTGGTCATTTCCATTCCAAATTACGAATTCCCTAATAATCTGCTAGCATTAGTAGTTTCAAAAATACTGTATAAAAGGATTGTTTTGTGTTCCATGTGGACGACCGGAACAAAAATTCATTAGTCAGCATAAAATAGAGGTCTCTGTTTTTTTCTTCTTGAAACATTTAAATAACATTTGGCACATGGCAATTCAGAGAAGATTCATTAAGTATTCACTTAAATACTCACGCAGTTGCAATCAATGCAGGCATGGGTGTATGGTCAACTGTGTCAATTCAGAGTGGCCACGACATGCATACGCTCATTCCCAATGCTTACAGTCCCTAAAGGTCCTTCCTTTCACTGCTCGTAAGCATGCATACGCTGTCGCATGTGCAGCTGATCTGGCAAACATCCACACTAGCAACGTTCAAACAAAAATAAAGGGATTGTGAAAGGATTCCAGAAATAAGGAATAAAATTAAATAAACAAATACACGAGCTGTGTGCCATGAAGGAGTCAACGAGAGAGAGAGAGGAGCCGTTATGAACGCTCACCCAACAATAACATTTTTCTATCGCATCAGCTCTGCTCAAATCGGCCCAGTATTGAAATGATTGCAGCTAACTTGGTCTCGCTTACCATGCATTCCATATTGAACACATTTGCAGGATCATTAATCTCGAGGGGGCGTTTACACGCGTCGCGCGCATGCTCTCTGGAAAATGGAAATGAATGGTGAGGGAGGGAATTGCGCACACATGCACAGATGCTTAAGCAGATCCCTGCTCATAGAGCAGAGTCGTCGCCGACAGTAGGCAATAAGGCTGTATTATACGAAGTCCATGCGTGATCATAGAAAATCCACTTATAATGCTCAACATATTTTGTGAATTCAGATGTTTTGGCTTGACTCCTTATAAAAATACATCCAAACGACGTCTTTTGTTTTGACGGATATCTTCGGGGCAATATTAAGCAGGGGTAATCATAATAGCGGAAAAGAGGCACGTGTGATCCATGTTAGGGAAAACTCGATCGTTCGGAAAACAAACGATTCTTGGATATTATGAGAATATAGTCGCTATGCGTATGTTTTTCTTCGTCTTGTGAACATACAGGAGGTGGCATGTATCGGGGAAGGAAAATGTAGTATTTTCCACAGGCCCATATTTTGATAAATACTCTGTACATATGTAGGTTAGCCAGTAAGCTCTTGCACAAGTAAAAGGACCGCGATTCAAATGATTTCCTTTTTTCACTGGACCAAAATTTCCAAAATTTAAAATGACCATGTTTTAAATGTACCCAAATATGGACCTAGATCGGTTGGAATTACAAATTGGCGAAATCTGTCCAGAGGAAAATTTTCCTTACGCTCACAAATCCGTTGAAAACGGCCTTGATGCACACAAACTTGGCGGCCATTTTTTGTCAATATTTAATTTACTTATTGGAATCATTCATGCTTAACGAAGAAAGACAATAAGTATTCTGAAGTTAATCTAAGTTTCTTATTCTAGATGTTATTTTCAAACCAAAAGAGACTGTGCAAAAACTATATATTAAAAATCTTAAATTAACACTTAGTGACAATTTGTTTTTTTTTAATTAGATCTCTGACATCTATGTCGTTGATAATTTAACAGATCTCTAGCGAATATATTTGGATGGGTGTGATATGCTGAACCTCAAAGCTGGATACCATATGTCCATATCAGATTTTAAAATTGTCTTGTATATGAGGATAAGTAATATTGAAGATCTCTTATTGCGAAATGTCCAACATAGTGGAGGGTATATAAGATTCGACCCGGCCAAACTAAACGCCCCTTTTACTTGTTCCAATGTTGGTTGTAATAAGAAATGTAATAAAATGTTGAAACGTTATGAAGTCAATATGAAATTTTCTGAATGTTTGCTTCTTGTTCGCCTGCTGTTTTTCCGTTAACAAGCCTACATGATGGCTTGCTTCACTTGTCTCACAACCTGTGACGTGTTGCCGCCTGTGGTGAGGCTCTTGTGCCAAGGCCTTTGTTGTATTGTTAGCTCTTGGTTTTTTATGGAATACAAGGAGTTAAAAAAGGAATGTATGACAATCCTCCTGAGGTGTAAAAGACATATCACTGTTAACATGCATATTAACCACCGGCAAAGATCCTTCCACATGCCAAATGTAGTTTTGAGTAATCGGTTCTTTAGAGATCTGTGGTTTCACACAATGCACAATGCCCTCAATAACGAGCTAACAATAGACACATTGTTAGCGTAAATCTAATTGCCAAATAATGTGGTTTTTGTTTCTTCTTTTTTTAAATGTTTGCTAGGAAAACCAAAGGCAGTCATTGCATTTCAGCAGTGGGAGGTGTTGTCTGTGAGAGTTAATCTTGATGGGAAAGAAATGACTGATGGGGTTATTCTCTGGAATATTGAATTGGGAAATTGTTGGCAGCTCGCAAATATTCATATATGTGCGTACATTTTTTGGCAGAATACCATCTGTTCAGACTAATCATAGGCCTGTTCGATTGGACTTACTAGCTTACAATTAAGAGACTTGATAAGGTGGCAACATTGCTACACATTGGTTTTTCGTAAATGGGTTAACAGGAAAAATCTGGCAACACAGCTAAGAGAGTAGTAAACTACTTTCTTGTTAAGCGAGTAAATTCCATACAAAAATTAAAGTAAGCCCAATCGAACAGGCCTCATATTTAAAAAAACGTCCTTGATTTTGTTTTCAGCAACAGAAACGTATTCTCATTGCAGATTTGGTAATATTAGAGGGAGAATAATTAAGAAATTGAAAGGCAACGGTCCTTACGAAAAACTGCGTTAAGTAAACATCGAATTTTACTTATTTCAGATAATCATAAACCAGATGTACATATTGGAAACAGACTCCAAACGTTTTTGAGTTTTATTTTCTAAACTTCAATTTCTCACTTCAAAATATATTCCGATTTTTCCGAAATAACACATGTAAAATAAGTTGCAATATCTGGTTAACCTGCTGCGTTTTCAGCTTACTAACATGACGAATAACCCCGGATTTTTGAAGGTGATGATCAGAATTAGAAGAAAGTATTTAGGTGCGATAAAGAAATGACTTTCAGTCAGACGCATGACTCAAATGCAACCGAGTGATGCAGTGTTTCAGCAATGCTTACTTTTCTTTAAAAAAAAATAATTCTTCCGATTTGAATCCAATTCCATGTACCTCCATTTATCTACAGTTTGGGCAAAACAATCGTTATAGAATCTTTATTAACTCCAACGAAGCTATTAGAAACTAATACTTCATTTTTAATATCTTGTTAACTAAACTTCCATAAGGTTAACACAGCAAACCAATATAAACAATACAGTACTCCATAAATGCAATCTGCAACTTATTTGAGCACACGTGGCCATTGTAGCCTAAAATAATAAAGCAGGATACACACCATTGTCCTTATTGAGTAGGCGACTGCATCCAAAAAAAAAAATATTTATTTAAGATCTAATATTGAAATCATTCAGTCATTTGTAAAGAGTTATGACAAAACCACCACATGTCCATGCGGAAGACAGTTCCTTACAATAATACCATCTAGCAATTCACAGAAATTGTTGTTATTGTTCAAGTAAAAAGGCACGACAAACTTATTTAAATACTCCTTCTCTGTAAGAGTATCCTTTCTGTTCGTAAACATATCCTAATGACGTTGGTATAGCTGTTATATCCTTTGGATGTTCGTCCTTCTGCATGTGTCTGCCAAGGATTATGATTTAACAAAATGATCTCTCAGCGAGTTGACTTTTCTCGTGTCAAGCAGAGAAATGCTAATGATCGTCGGTTCCGGTTGGTTTAGAAGAACAAATTTCTCTTCGACGATTTGTAATTGTAACCAATGAAAGGACGATGGACCACATGCAATTTGCTGGCATGTGATTAATGATCATGTGTAGTAGATGTAGGTTCGTTCCTTGTTACTCTTGGCGCAATTGCTATGGCATTTGCATTCCAAAAGAAACCACTGCTAATTTATTCATTCTCTGCCTGACAAATTCGTGGTAGATTGTGATTTGTTCATTCGGGGAGTATTGGTTGTAATGGCTAAACTGTTAAAACTTCAAATTGTTGTCCTTTTGTCCAAATGGTTCTTTCTCTCATATCAAACTGTTTTACTGTGTCGAATGAGTCGTGCTGGGATTTTATTGTCCAGTGGCGTTAATATATCGATTGTATTTGACTAAACTAACTAGACCAGCACGTTTTATTGTGATTGGTGGTCTTCGTGCTATTTACTAAAGCCTGTCGTATAAATTTGTTGTTGAAAGGTACAATTTTTATCTCCATTTTCATCTTGTTATCAATTAGAACCAAGGCTAGTCCTAATGTGATATAACCGAATTGTTTCCAGACTCTAACTGAAGTCACTGTGGAGCTTAAGATTCGTCAGACCAACTCAATTTGCATTTTCCTGAATGAAACCAGTTTTCAGGAATAATCGCTTATCTCAAAAATCAAAATGTTTAGAAGACCCAAAATACGTTTCTTTTTCTGGTGCATTTCATAGTAAAGTCAGAACATGTATTACTGTATAGTTTTGCATAAAAAAAGCTCAAAATTCAACTTTTTTTCTTTCAGTTGCATGAAAAAGAAGCAATTAATCAGGAAAAGTAGCTAAGAAAGATTTATTTGAATCAAATACAAATTTCTTATAGTTCATAGAGCTAACAAACGGCCAAAAGTCTAGAACATTTTTTTGTTTTTTTTTTTTTAAATGAATTTTGATGCCAAATGAAAGATAACTGTTGAAATCAAAGAAAGTAGACGAACAAGAAGCTCCGTCCGACTCTCTGACTCTTCTGACAGTTACGTTCGATTAAAATGTAAATGGAAGAGAGAATATTTTTCGTGTTTTTTGTTTAATTGTGAATGAACTAAAGAAAACAGCACAAAGCAACGACAAACAACGTTAAAATACTAAGAAACTGTGTCGTATTTTACTCGAATTTTGTGAACATTTTACTTATTATTTTTTATTTAACTAATTGCAAAAAAAAAATTATTGAAAAATAAGGCAAAAATTATCCTATTCTTCTTTGTTGCCGGCGTTCTTAATTTTGAAATTTTCAAGTTATTTTGATTGATTTCTGTCAAAACCGATGACAGCACTCTCTTAAATTTTATTTTTCACATTTTAATCTAACGTAACTCGCTCGATTTTTAAAATGAGTCGGACGGAGCTTCTTATTCATTTATATTTTTTGGTTGAAATAACACCATCTCATATCATCTTCAAAATTGTAGTTGGCATATATTCTAACAAAAACCTTTATTTACAACTTCGAAAAATTAGTAGGCCATGATTTCTGGCAACTATTTTGATGCAAAATTAAGCATACAATGTATACAATGTTTGTGAAATTCGCATACGTAAAAAAATAAAAACGTCCAATATTGATTGGAGTAAAATTATGAGAGCAGGAGGGTGAATAGGTTGTAACTAATCTTAAGTTGCAGTTTTTTGCAATATTTTCATAAGAGCCATAGAACTTTTTCGAATGTGGAACCTACACCACAACAAGAAGAGACGTGAAATAATCACAATAATGGTCGAAAATATTGAAGAACATTCCAACAAAATATTCAAGAATAATGTATTTATCTAAATAAGGGAAATTTCTCCATTATTAAAATGTGGCACGCTCATAAAAAAAACACAAAAATAATGCCACATCAAAATGCCAAATTTCAGAATTTTATGATGGCTATAGGGTTTTGGCAGTTAGTTACCACTGTGTACTTGTGTAAATTCATACTTGCGTTGAAGAAACTATCCAAGTTTTTAACAAAAAAAATGATGACTTTGCTAAGAACTTTTAGAAAATATGAAATAAAAATGGGTATATTCCTAAAATTAAGTAAATGTGTCTCCTTAGATTTATGTCAAATACTAATGAACTTATAAAAACTCGTCAATGTCTTTAAAAGATACTGGAATACTGGACAATCTAATTAGCAGATCTCGTTCGTTTGCCGACACTTATTTCTCATATTCTTCCAATATTATTCTAAGAATCAATGTCCTTTGTGACAGATATGTTGTCTTTTTATGTAAGTTTTTAGTTATAGTTCAATTGAACTTATTTTAAGTTCACAATTTTCCTTATATTGAGTAAAAAATTACTTGGTATGAGGAGAAAAATTCAGTAAAACGTTCCTCAATTTGAGTAAACATTTACTTGGTTTGAAGGCAATTTTAACTAGAATTATGTTGATATGTAGGGCTATACAAAGGTAAAATTTTTCTAAATTCGAGTCCAATTTAACTCACTTTCTGAGGGCAGTGTAGTGAAAATGAAGTTGTCGAGTTCATGTAGTATTCCAATGATACATTATTTCTGCTTTTCTGAACATGTTCTGTCCTGCTCATAATCCCGTGCCAAATATAAAATTCCCATGTTTCAATTTAGGTATTGTGGGTTCTGTGGTTCAACCAATATTTGTTACATTTGCTAATTTTAATCCTTCGGTGTCTATTCTCATCGATGGTACCGTTACAAGTTCATTGATCCATGATTAGACTAATTTTTAAATGGAATTTAAAAATCGCATGTATGGATTTGACCATGGGAATGCACATGCCCACATGTTTTGCCTGCTCAACAGAGAACTTTTGTAGGCGTGTGCTTTGAGCGATCCGCTCACTCTACTCACGGCTCTTAAGCTATCGCCAATGGATTTTGTTTGAAAGTATGAGTACGTAACGAAAGGTAAATTTTGTAAACAATTGTCCTAATTAAAGCCTCCTCAATAAAATGGGCCAGTCTCTCTTAAACGTTCACACACATACACTCACGCACACATTCGAGAGGGAGAGAGATCAGCGAATGTAAGCTGCCTTGGCCAGGTAGATGTCGTTAATACGCGCATGCGCGCAGACTAGACATAAGTAATTGTAAATCCGGTAGCTTAAACGAGTTAAAGGAACTTGAGCGGAACTTAATCCCATAAATTTGGGAAAAATACGATTTTAATCAGGTTAATTCAGGTAAGTGTGCTGCGCAAAAATTACGTATGCCGCCGCCTGTGCTGCGCTCGGCGAGAGCGAGAGAGATTAAAGCGAGTGGGATTTAAAGAAAATCACACTCGTACTAGAAATTATCTTAGCCTTAAAGAGGCATGCGGCGATTAGAGCGCGACATTTTAATTTAATCTCGCCAGACTAAAAGTGGACTTAAGCTAAAGCAGACGCTCGCTCCTTCGATTCCTAACGGGGTGGATCAAAATTGAGCAAAATGCAGTCTGATCCAGTTTTTCCTTTAAATCCGTCTAAATACCCGTAGATTAAAATGTTCCAGTTTAATCGCATTGCTTGTTCAATAAGATCAAGATTACCTTTCATTACAAAGTTTCATGCAAATCTCTGGCGACATTTTGATATATGTAATTGTAAAATAATGGATTTCGGCCACTTTGCCAAATGTTTAAAACCATAAGTGAAGTATTGGAATACAATCTAAAAGTATACATGTGGGTAAGTAGCTGTAGTACATTTTGTCATTCGGTTTGTAAAACCATGTGAATAGCTCTCTGTAGAAAATCGTGATGAAAAATGGTTAAAACATAGTCGATCAAGTACAAATGTCGTGAATGCAGTAATGAAGTTTGTAACAAATCGGAATATCCATAAGAGATCCCAAATAACATCACTTTTCAACATGTTAAAGGATAATATGAAAACCACGTGATTACAGTAGCGATTTTTTAGGACACTTTGGAAACAAACAAGTTTGTTTGTAGGACCTTTTAAATTTCCTAAATAGAATAGCCATTTTTGGTGTAATGGACTACGGTCAATCAAAAACTCAATTTTCGATTTTTTTGATGTTCCGCCCTTTTGCATTTTAGGCGACGATATGTAGTATGCAAGTCTCATCTCACCACAATAATTTTTTTCCTTTAACGTTTTACATAAAACCAAACAAATCTTCCATATACATACATACGTATATATATACATAAATATTTTCGAATTGATTATTTAAAATATATACAGTGGATCCAAGAAGTATACACTCATAGTCATAGAAATATATTTTGAATAGAAACGCTCATACAGATTAATCTTTTAAGATGATATAGGTTTTGCTAATTCATTTTAATTAATGCTAGATTCCACAATTAACAGCAAAAAGTAAAAATAGTGAAACCTTATTTAAAGTAAGAAGAATAAATACAAAATTAATTCAAGGTAAGAATAAATACATAAATTTTATTTTTTTGAAGCCTACGATGCACTTTTGAAACATTTATTTAACGACTTTCATTATTTTTCCTAGTTTATATAGTATTAATATTAAATGAGTCAATACTTTTTGGAATACAGATTCTTACAGCGAATTTATTATGAGGTTTTATTACATGAGGTTTCACTATATTCATTGCTGTTAATAGAGGACTCCAGCATAGCGAGTGAATACTTTTTGGAGCTACTGTACATTAGGATGGGTCACCAAAAATGATTTCTAATAATTATCTGTAAAATATTTCGTCGCTGGATCAAGCAGACTGTTAGCTAAACGCTCCTGAAAACACCTCTAAAAATTATGTTTTTCCATTTTTCTCTGATTTAATACATCCTTGCAAATACTTTAAATATAAATTTTTACTCTTGTCTTACAATAACTCATTGGTCGAATTATTGAACGTTTAGATTGATTTTTTTGTGGGATTTCAAAGTGAGTTTTAATATTTTGTAAAAGGTGTTATAAATATACGGAATAAATATCTTGCAAAAGATGAATATCGGAGGCAAAATGACAACGCTGATTTATTTTTTGTGAAATAATTTAATGTAGGAGATGGTTTTCAGAGTCAAAATCTACAAACTATTTATTGTTTAGTAAATACTATCACCAAATACTAGTTGTCAAAAAACTACATCAAAAATTTCTATAAACGTCCAATAAATCGATCAATAAGTTACTCTAAGACAAGAATCAAAATGTATATTTAAAGTGCTTTCAAGGGTCTATTAATTCAGACAAAAAATTTGTACAAAAGTGCAACATAAAAAAATTACAGGGCAAGAACATTATTTTTAGGTGTGCTTTCGGGAGCGTTTAGCTTACAGATGGCTTGATAGACTGCGACCCAGCCTACTTTACATATGAAGGTTATCATGAGACCTTTCTTTCGTCAGTACCAACCGTTTTCAAACAATCCTACTAAGATCGCTTTAAAACAGTGTTATTAACGAGATTTCCACAGAAAATGTAAATAACAGAGAACATAGCCATCTAATTGAGATTTGGCACGACTTTTGAAGTTTTTCCAATTTCTAAAACACCAGCTTCGTCAGAAAATGAGGCTACGTATGAATTTTGCAAAAATATTTATATTTTTGACCTTTTTAAAATTGGAAATTCATTTTGGCAGATATTCGAACTTCCGTCTTAAAGTGTTCGAGAGTTTAAATGTAATCGCTGCAATAGCTTACAATTAAGAGACTTGATAAGGTGGCATGGATCAACAAGAAAAATCTGTCAGCAACACCAAGAGAGTAGCTAGATACTTTGTTGTTAAGCGAGTAAATAAATATCCAAAAATAAGCTATTAAGCCCAATCGAACAAACCTGATATATGCAGTGAGAAACCAAGTAGTGAATATCATTGTCTATCAACAGAGAAAAGGGAGAAAACGTTAAATTGATACCTTTAAAAAATAATTGACTTTGAGCTCAATTAAAATATTAACGAATTTATTATTATTTTGTCGATATATATGTTGTGGTTCTATTCCCGCTAGAGGCTCTAGTCTACGCTGGACCCAAACTCTTAATATAAAAATACTTTGTCATAATGCTAACTTGTAAGCCTAACAAATAAATTAACACATCTTTGAAGATACATAATGACCGATAAAAATCCTCATACAAAATATTAACTTTTGAAGAGTGTTGCGAATTTTTTATGAGCTACTTACACATGACATGGAGGAATCAATTGCTCCTACAATCTACAGAAGCACTTTTAAAAACATCTGATAAAAATGGTGTTATCCCGTGTTAATAGACTCCTAAAATAATATTCTAAGAACCTTGTCACACTGCATGCGAAATCTAGTTTAAATGGCATAAGGTCGATGAACTGGAAATTCCTGGGAAAGGAAAGTCCGAAACGAGTGAAACATTTTTGCGAAGCTCAACTTTTCGATTCGAAATATCCACTTCTGGCAATAAACTACAGGGTAAAGTGTACCCATGTACTCGGGATTTTGGAAAACGCTACAAGATGTAGACACTTTGAGGCGATGTTCGTATTCTGGAATTTAAAATATATAAAAATAATAGTAGATATGTATATCGAATCAAGGAACAATTTCTTATACATATGTATAATAATATTCTATTTTTTATTTTATTTGTAGAACAGTTATTGAACACGGCACGGTGACGGCTAACTATAAGGCGTATTGAAGCTATACCGCTGGAAATGATATCGAGCTAAAGAGCATCCAGGTGAGTTGTTAAGAAATACATATTTCTGAAAAAAACACGAAATATACCTAAAGAAGAAAAATTGGTAGCTCTTGTAAATATCTCCTTCCTTATGGTCGAAAAAAGGCTTGCATCAAATGTTTAACTCTTTGTACGTGAGACTATTCTGTACAATGTCCCTTTACATAAGGACACATACTGGCATGTCATCATGTGGGAAAACACTATAAAAACCGTTATGGACAGATAGAGTAGAGTCTACAGTTATCATAATTGTCACCTGACTTTAAACAAACACAGGAAACAAACAAAAGGACACTTTCTTGTCTATGTATGACCACTATGACTTTTGCAAAATACCAAAAAGAATTTTGCCGCCAATAAGCAAATGACCACAAACGACAAACGGTTCCGTAAACAATAAAGGGCGACACAATGTATCTGACTAACGGCATATGATTGAGACATTATGGCCGTTGTTCCTGATCTTAAGGACGATGCCGCCGATACGTTTTAACGGGAAATTGTCCTCACATGAATACACATCGTAATCAAACATCTTTACAACATTTTTGCATTTTTCTTCATATTTTATCTTCCTTGGGCGCATTTTACATTTTGCTGAGTCAATTCAAACAATGGTCAAATGAAATGCATGTCCTTCTTCGGTATAGCATCATCGCTTGCGGTAGGATGTGGTCACACACGAATGTGTGAACGTTTTGTGCGGCTCTATACAGGGACATATTAGTTAGAAAATTGCGATATTGTTTTTAGTTAATGCATGAAATTTCCTCAGAAGATGCCTTTATTTTACTTTTGACAGATTTGCTCAAAATTGCCAAGTAATCGCTGGCGTGTTAAATATGATTTGCTATGTCTTTGAGATGTTAGTTAATTCCTCATAAACGACAGTACCTCATCGGAAATCCATTAAAAAGGAATTTCTGAAAATATATACATACATACAAAAGTATGCATGCAATTATTGGGAATACAGATTGGTCAACTCAACGTTGACTGATTCTGTTCAGAAAGTAACCAACTCAGTTTTGAAGAGATTTTTAAAATCCATTTCATTCAGACATGTTGATTTAATAACGCCTATTTTTGTGGAATATTACACAGAGAAATAATCCAGAAATATAAGGTTCATAAAAGTTAGTGTCCCTAATAATTGGAGGGAGGGGCGGGGCAAAAGCATAAATATTTTGAATGTTTAACGTGATATAAATATATTTTCAAATGGTAAATTACAACTGATTTCGACTATTCGTATGGAAGTTATATCAGTTTTCTTTTTACCATTTGTAAGAGCGTGTCAATTTCGTCCATCTCCGAACATAGACTAAGTTTGGGAAAATTTTACTATGTATGTGCAAAGTTTGAATAAATTCCTTAACTCCCTTCGAATGCAGGCTAAATCCAATTTTTTTTTTAATTTTTTTATTTAGGTTTTTGTTATCACAGCTTAGTTTTAGTTTTTTTATTTATTAATATGAACAACGACAAATCAAAAGAAATTTCAAATTTGCCGATTTTCATTTTGTTAATTATTTGAAATCTTAATGCTGTATTAATATTTATTTAACAACATTGTTTTCTTTGTGATTCAAATTTTCAAACTATTAAAGTAAGTCCCCCTAAGTCGCATATATGTATATTATTAACTCCTATGAGGAGCATAAGGCCTCAAGATTTATATAGTTCGTTATAAAAGTTGCTTATAACTTTTGATTGTATGGGCCGATCATTTCCAAAATTTGAGAGAATTTAAGATAAAGGCCGTAGAATCTAAAAACGTATAGATCTTGAAAACATGCTAAGTCGATTTAGCATACTATTGTTTGGAGGTGTCGAAATATTCTTTGCGTATTTCAGCACGACTTCTAAGGATTGAAATTCATTTCCAGCTAACAACTTTCTCGTGTTTGTTTAATTTATGTTTATATATCGAGGGCTTATATTCATAAGTGGCTATGAACCATTTTCTCGAAAATGAGTTTTTGATGCCAAATTATTCTCAGATTTGGATGTCATATAAATTTGGAGAAGAAATTTATTTTTTTAAAGCCATTTTTTTCAAAAATTTCTGATTTGGCTATCTACTCACACGTTAATTTGTGACTGCAAAAGTGGCTATGAACATAAAAATAATATAAATAATATAGTTCAAAAATGGAGCAGCATATAACCGAAGATTCGAAAAATTTTTAATCGTAGCAATTAGTAATCCTCTTTAGATTAAACTGTAGAACAATGATTCATATTTACTCTTAAAATTAAGGAGTAAATCAGTTTTTTCGCTTGTTCATATCCACTTATGAATATAAGCCCCATATATATACATATATATTTTTTTTTGAGACAACACCAAATATTCTTTTGTGTTTCACCATGTTGGAATTAAGAACAACCGCCATCTTCAATGAGCAAGCACCATCTTTATATGGCCCTACACATATGCAATATGTGTATGCATGACATATACTGTCGAAATATATTTATCATGTAACTTCTGTAATTGACTTTTATAGGGTTGATTTTCAATATTCATGATGAAAAACTAAAGAGGGTTGTTGCTCAACACATTTGTGGTGTGTATATATCGCCATGTACATATTCTTGTAATAACATACTTTTCTACATATGTACATTAAGCTGGTTTCAAAAAAATTGCGGATGTTGCCGGATAAAAGGAATGTTTGGATTAATTTATTTCTGCGTTGTTCTAAAATGTTTTGATTTATATTGGAAATAATCTCGTTAGATTTTGAATAATTTTTGTAGAAATTTATGTTTTACAAACATAAAGGACATAAAGGACTAACTCGTGATGTTGCCTTTAGAAAACATTGGACATGAAAGAGTTAAAGATAAAAATTCAAAATTAAGTTTTGGGACAATATTAAATTCAATATTAATTAATTAGATGTTCACAAATTTTACAGCAGGATGGAAGATCAGTGAAACGCTTCTTTGTTTTGTAGATGGCGAATAAGTCTAGTTTTAATACTAATGATCTAAATACATTGTAGACAGTTATGTGTATCCATAATTACCCTCGATTGTAATTAGCCAAGGCATTTGAATAGCACGAACATCTCTCAGCTACCGAGGATAGTGTTAGCCTCAAGCCAAAGGCAGACGCAGGCCATTTGTGTTCATTTTAGCTCAGCCAAAACAAACAAAAAATCCTCTTTTTGCGGACTGTTGCCATTTACTTGGCGAAACATAAAGTAAGACGTAATCGTTGGCTGTTAAAAAGAGGCGTATGGGCGAGACGAAAATCCTAAGACTGACAAAAGCAAAACGACAAAAACTCATTTACCATCAAATTGGCAGGCAGGAAAATGTTATTCAACGAATAATGAACATGCAAAAAACTAAGAGAAACCGAGACAAGGGAAATTATAGGTAAACCACAAAAGATTACATATTGAAAATGCTAAAGCGTAATAATACTTACGAAATCCTGTTTTGTTATTATTTCCACGTAAAGAGGGACGCAGGATACAATGTACAACGGCAAACAAGCAACAAATTTTAGAAAGACATTTTAAAGGACGGAAAATAAGAGATGCTGTTGACTTAAGATTACGAGAAGAGACAAAACAAACAAAAGGAAAAGGTAATCTCCTTGCAATGACATAGACAACACAAGTGTTGACAAATAACCACCAAGTGACTGCCAGAAAAATTGCACAAAAGACAAAAGAGGCATTTATACTATAACCCCCCCCCCCCCCCCCCTTTCAAGAAAACTATGCAATTTACCACAAATTAAAATAGTTTATAAATAAAAAATATGATTTAACAATATTTGAAAACATACTTATTTATGTAAATTTACTTATTTTTAACTACATGATTTAAATCATAAACTCCTCGGACACATTTAAGTTTAACGCCGGGTACATCTTGAACACGTCCCACACGACATAAGACAATATTGTGCTCTTGTAAATTGTGGCCAATGCCCGGGATATAAGCAACCATTTCCTTGCCTGTAGACAAACGCACGAGGACACATTTACGATTAGCTGAGTTTGGCTTTTTAGGTTTTTTGATTAGCGTTTTGAGAACGACACCTTTGGCGAATGGTTTTCCATCCAATGGTTGACGAGGAGGACGAGTCTTAACATGAGGCCCGGTACGATGCATTTGATTTAGCGATGCCATTTCCCGCATTTGTAGGATGGAGTTGTTGAAAACTATAAGAAAAGAAAAATACATTTTATAAAAACAATCCACTTTTTACGCAGAACAATAAGAAATGCAAATTTTAATTGTTAGTGAAAATATTCGATGTTAATCGTTACGTTTTTATTCTTTTGTTTTATATACACTTGCCTTCGCTTTTATACTCACACCCTGCCACCCTTCAAGTGTGTAACGAATTAAAGAAATAACCTTTTAACATCACGTCCGTCCGTCAAACCCATACAAATTATCGAAAAATATTGCTCATTCAAAATACATTTAATCGAAGTAACAACTAATTAAATTATAAAAATGGCGAATCTACCATGTCAATCATTGAATCCATGTGAGATACAGACAATCCAGGATTTCTTCCAATTGATACTCTACTAATTTATTTAACTTCATTGATCTTCATAGATAATTATACAGACTTATTCACTTCGAAGTTAGCAAAAACGTATAAATTCGAGTAGTGATTGTAATCATTTCACGAGCGTAACTACACTAAATATACTTGAAGGAGTTGTAGAAGTTCCATATATTCTACACAATAATGAATAGAACAATGCTCATGAGAACGAACCCCATCAAATCTATTCTTCTTTTGTAAAACATTTTCAAGACAACAGAAAAAGGGTCAATTTCAATTTCAAAAATGAAACTCATTTTTATATGACTAGCTGACAATAACTATCAATCACACAGGACCACAATATTGAGGGATAGAGAAAACGTCATTTGGTGGCAATTATTAAAAATCTTATGCGTGCAAATGCATGAAGACATTTTCCTATTGACCACCATCACCACTACAATGGCAAAAGATTTTTCACAGAGATTAGCAGTAAACGAAAACACCGAAATCCACATTGATTTGTATGGCAACAATTGTTTCTGCTCCGCAGACAAGCACAATTCATATTTTCATTTTTGATCAGTTCTGACCTGGCCGGCTGACTTGCTTTTGTCAACATACATATGTATGTATAGCCAAAAAGAGTGAAAAAGTATTGAATTTTTTTCGGCGACTCTTTGTGTAAACATTCCCTACACCGTCATGGCTTAAGCCGTTATGTATTCGATTCATGTATTTCACGTACTCTTGGTTACTATTTACTGATGTGGCATCTGTCAAGCGTATTTGATTAGAACATTCGATTTGATTTGTCCAAAAGCAGTCATCCCTTACTTTTGGGATATACGTTTGATACACCTTCTTTTTGCACGCGTCTGTCACACTTTCCATTGTGGTGGTTGGAGGTTTTGTTTGTGGATTTTAGGATATATGTACATACATATACATACGTGTATGTGTGTATATAAGGACCCACACAAATATTGATCGAAGTCTTCAAAATGGATTTTGTTAAACAGAGAAGCAGTAGTTGTGGTACTATTTGGATTTTTTGTATAGCCTATCTAGCCCCTATGTTGATCTTTATAGGAAGTATATTGTATATTGCACACACTGCAACGATCGGATTTTTTATAAGGATTCAAAAATATTATTTTTATATTGGCTGAGAATCGGTTTTCATCGGTCCAAAGTCTATATTGATGTATTGATGTTGTGCTTTCAATTCGAAAAATCCCGATGATCGGTAACAGAATAAATATGCAACACAAAAAATAATTGCTTTCGAGACCTAAAAATGTATACACAACATTTTCTATGGATATGTATATATTTTTAATTTGTTTATTAAAATATTAATATTATTAATACTTGTTCTATAATTTTGATAGTATAAGTTAGTATAAGTCATATTAATTTTCAACATTTTCCCTACAAAACAGATTGACAGCGCATAATGTTCACATATGAACCGTAATGAATTTTGGTTTATTGATTTTTCTTCGCTGAGCGCGAAATTCTCTCTAAAGCAGTGTCTCATGTGCCTATTATCTGAAACCAACGCAGGTGTGCAGATTTTTAATTATAATGTAGCATTTACATCAATTTTAATCCTCCATATGCATAGCCGCCACATAAAGGCGTCAAAAATTTTAATTTCCAGTTTTTGGACCAATTCTGATATGTTTCCCATTCTATTTCATTGTTATGTTCCATGCAAATGTGTGTGGTTGTCAAAAACTTCCATTGTCCATTTGTATCCCTTTTTTCACATGTTCTATGTTTGCTTTTGTGCGTTTTTGTTTTTGCAATAACACAAAGTGCGCATCTGAAGGGATTAAAACCATATTAAAATTCCCATACGCACACAATAGACAATGGGTGGTCAATTCGAATTTGAGTAATAGTTTGTGTCATACGAATGCATACGTGTGTGTCACTTGTGCGGCCCTATTGTGTCTGTAGTAGATGTGTTTATTAATTTTGTTGTGGAAACGTTTGTGACCAGTTCAAAGTGTTTGGCAACTGTACCATGGATATGTACTCAACTAACGCAAAAACACAGAAGCATGGAAAGAAGCCAAAGAGATATAAAATGTGAGTAGGAGGTGAATTTTGTTTAAAGGCCGAATGGTTAATAAAATCTTCAAACTTCATCTGTCATCCACACAAATTATGTTACTCGTCAGTACCTTAACAAATTATTTTATTTATTTGTTTTTATTTCGAAATTGTACATTTCTATCTTAGAATGGACGCACATAATTTGGTTGGGTTCCCTAGAATAATTAGTTGACAAAAAGCAATCGAAAATGCCCTAATTGACGTCACAGTGTGGTATCTTAGTAAGCAGTGCTTGTGTTAATGTATTTTCGCGTTTAGCTAAATTTATTCCTCTATAACTAATTTTGTTTTATTTTCTATACTAGCTGACTCGGCAAACATTGTTCTGCCCACATTGATTACATCAAGATGATTTATAGGAATGAATGAAATGGTTTAAACTATTTTTTCTTAATATATACATCCAGCGCCAAATTTGGCCAACAACTAAGTATTATATGTTGTATATTTCTATACATATACATATGTATACGGGATTTGAGCTAGATACAAATGGCTACCTCGCAGTGCTTATTAGAACAAAACAAATCGGAGCACCACAAGGACACATTGTGCGAAACCCTGAACTCCATTAATACGAAGTTGTATCTTGGTTCGCGTCAAAACACATACATACATAGTAGATACCTAATCAAATATGCCTATGCTCCCCTAATTTAGAAAAAGGGTTGATAAATGCAAGCATTTTATTTAAAATTTGCCACATCATCCATTTGGAAGTCTCTACAAAGAGTTGTTAAGGGGCGTTTGAATCATTATCAACACCTGCTTGGCATCTAATAAAAATGATCGTTAATGATTGGCGTCGGCCAAACGTGCTTCTGAAGTGCGCCACAACCACTCGAAGAAACGACATCCCTAAACACAGATGTTGTTTTTGACGACAAAAGTACAATCGGTTGAAAATGGAGGATGATTTGGCATTTATTTGAAGAAGTGTATACAAATCAAATATTGACAAAAATAAAATTATAATTTGTTAAGGTATGGTGCCGTGATGAAAGACATGTACAAGTTAAAGCGTGGCACATCCCTATTGAATTATTTCGGCAATCGAGAGCGGCAGATTTTTTTAAGTCGACAGAGTTGGTGGACATTTTTGTCGTGACACAAATCGTGTGCTTCTGAAATGTCTAACTGGCTTTAGAGCCTCGAGGATTATGAAGAATTTCGGGAAAAGTAGACTGTGTCCTATCAGCAGAAAAAACTTTATTCTGTTAGACTATGGTTTTTTGTACATTCTGAAAATCGATAATATTCATATAATCAGCTATAACATCGAATATCGACATTCAAATTATAGTGTTCGCTATAATAATCAAACCCAGGTTCATTAAATATTATGTAAACTGCGTTTCGACAAAATAACATTACATGCAGCATGAGATAAAAAATCGGCTTTTCCGCAACTAAAATGAAAGCTTAATTTGTTCTATGAATACCGCCGAAATATTATGGCTTTGTCTTTTAGCTTCTAAAATATGTATATTTATTGCCAACGTATCCAACGGTGTCAAAATGTTTAATATACATATGTAAATTATTTGAGATTTTTACGGTAATTTGAAATTTATATGAAATTTCAAATTTATGTATCGATTTTAATTTTTAACCAAAGTTATAATCAAATGATTATATAATATTTTAACACAGTTGGACGCGAAATCGATCACACTTTGTTCTCCTACTCCATAGTTGGCGAAAATGTGAAACACTACCGCCGTTTTTGGGAAAAACGTGATTTTTAGATGTTATGTATAAGATATAGCCGAATTATCCAAAAAACAAGAAACCGCAAGATTTTTTCGACTTGATTTAATAGTTAAGCAATGTGTCTGTTTGTCCGTATGTCTGTATGTTCCGTATAGGACGCCAAACCGGTGGACCGACAATATTTTAAAACTATAAAAAATTACTCATTTTATCTTCCAAAGCATACAAAGTAGGGTAATAGGGAAGAATGAACCTGTGCAACGCCAGGTACAAAATACTAGGAGAACTGTGTACTCAGTTTTCCATTCGCTGATCTTTTCTTCTTTTAGCAGGACTTTTAATTCCTAAAGGATAAATATGTTTTAATAATTTACTTTCATGCTTTTGCGCTTCATACGAAGGGTATCAAATGAAAAGAGAATAATATCTGTTAAAATAAATAAAATTTCATGCTTCTATTCTTTAGCATTAACAACAATTTCAAATTTCCCTCTTAAAAATAAATAAACTCAGTAAAAAATAACAGTTGAAGAAGCGAAAAAGATCCTCATCACGTGATCAGGATATTGTGAAAAGTCTATCATCACCAATGAATTTAACATCGAATTATAATAGGAGATATCATCGCTCCTATTATAATTCATCGCTAAATAATTTACAGAATTAGAAAGGACCCTCTTTACAATCACATTCCATTTCAATTCTACTCAGCTTGCGTTGCTAATGGCGTGCTACTACAGCATTCTAAGCATCTCAGCTATCCTTTGTTTTGATTGGTATGCAGAATAATACGACAAATTGTACATATCATGCAGTACTAATAAATAATAATGCAAATTTCCTCCATACGAAAAATTCTTCGTGAATAAGAAAATGATATTCATAAAAATGGCAAGTTTCTTGCGAGTTGTTTAAAAAACGTCGTCAAAAGCATGGAATATCCACATTTGGATGTGCTTCCTGTGGAAACACTTCATCTTGTGCTGTAAAGGAAAAAGCCAACCCACATCCTAATTTGTTTTACAAAAGTACGAACTTCGAACTGATTTTATTAGAAAAACTTATACAATACTTATGGAACGTGTAAAAGATACACCGTAAGTGGATTTCAGTCCGAACTAGACCTAAGTCTCCAGCTTTTTCTAAAGCAAACTAGATGTGGATTTCAATGATGAAATCTTTTCTGTATTCAGGATCAACAATTAAGTACACACACAACAAGTTGATAGTATAATACATCACATGATGCTAAACTGCTCCTACATACATTTCTGTTTCTGAATTCATTGTGCTGCCATTATGTTATTATTACTGTGGACAAAAATCAATCTCGAAATCTTTAAAATTAAAGGACATTTACATGTGACACTTGTTAACCACAGAACCTAGTTGAAGAACATGTACGGCCCTATACGTGGAATATTTATTAGATCTGTTTATACTAGCAAAGTAGGAAATCGATGGAAAATATACCGGGTCGTGTACGGGTTTTTGTCACCTACCTTGAGCTGTCAACTGTTTCGTAACGTTGAAGGTTTGCCTTAAGAAATTCATTTCGACTTCCTTGTGTAGCTAGTAGCTGAAACGAATTAATTATATTAATTCAATTATAAAGTTAAATCAAGTCATGGTCACCGAATAATTCAAAATAGAGTTCCTTACCTTTCAATTTTTAATACAAGTTAAAAAATTAAAAATTCACTATACCGACATAAACACCAAAGGAACAATGTTTCAATTGTCAGAAAAGGAGAAACGACAAAAACAAAAATCAGCTGTTTTTGATAAATAGATGGCTACACCTAATTGTGGATGACATTAGAACTCACGTGTTCATATACAGACTACCAAAATATGTCGACGCGTCGGAGGGGGAAGAAAATTATGAAGAGAATGTGAAAATATTTCATGAAGAATCAAAGAGGCCTTAAGATATCAAAGCAATTTTTTCCAAAATATAAATATATATACATATATTATTTCGCAACCACATACTATGCAGTTCAATTCGACCTCACGGACGTAACGACGACAAAAAGCGTCAAGGCGTCCTGTGCTTCGGCCACAATTAGGATCTGCTGACTGCAACTTTTATAAGAGCGTTGCCAACTTAGCTCTATTTTAGTGCAACAATAAATAAATAGCTCTTTAGACACAGAAAATCTTTAAAATAAGGTCGTTTACACTTGATTTAACCAAATTTTCACCAACTCTTGTATCACTTTAAATCCACTTTTCTGAATGAATAAACGTGTTAGAACTGGAAATAATAGGCATGTTCGATTGGACTTACTAGCGTACGATTAAGAGACTTGACAAGGTGACATCATTGCTGCCCATTGGCTTATCTTAGATGGATCAACAAGAAAAATCTTACAGCAACGCTGAGAGAGTTGTAAGCTTCTTTCTTGTTAAGCGTTTAAATTCCATACAAAAATTAAGCCAATCAGGCCTAATAAAAGCGAAACTTATTTACTTCTTTCGTTTTTACATGAGCTAGGTAATTTTTTGTTTGGGGTTTCGTATTTCGAAAAATTATGATTTGAATCTTTTTTATATTAGGATAGCATTATGAAAAAATTTAAAAATACGGAAAAAGTGAATTTTGAGCGTATATCTTTTAAAGATAACAAACTTTTATGTATCGAAATAGCAAAAATGCTATTTGAAAAACGTGCGGTTGTCAGAATATGGCCGATTACCGAAAACCCTTATTTTAAAGTAAGTCTATAGTGTAAACTCACTTTAGTGCGATTTTTTCACAAAAATCCACTCAATTTTCAATATTTTGTTTTGGCCATTTCCACTTATAATTTGTGTAGTCATTATAAATTGAATATTTTATTTTATTTAACTATTGTATTAAAATATATATATATATGTATAAAAGATGGTAGTTTTACAGAAATGATTATTTGAATATACTTGTGTAGTATTCTTCTTCCAAATCATATAAATCCATGGCCATCTCATCGCGCAATTTCATTAACTTCTTATCGCAATCCCTTTGAGTGGCTCGGAACAATTGCGAGTTGTTGGCAATAGCCTCGTTGACTGAGTGAAAGTCATTCAAAATTAAATATTGTTTAATGTCGGAAACTAGTTTCATTAACGATTCACCTGCCCTTACTGAAATATAATGAATTTCCAAAATAACATGATTTCATTTATACAAGAAGGATAAGGATAATAGTTACCTATATTAGCTGCTCGAACTTGCATTTCATATGTGTCCTGCTCACACTGTGTAGTTTTCGATATTTGAGAATCGCCCTCGCCTCTGGCAAGTTTGATAATTTCTGTAAATGCAAATATATTACTTTAACGATATATAGGGTTCAGGCAAACTCAGTCGCCGTCTGTGTAAAAAGGCTGTAAGAAAAATTTATTGATTCTGCTGCAATACATTTTTAGGGGATATTCACTTGTAATCTCTTCTACTTTAAAGGGGGAAGTTTAGAGAAAAAAAAACACCTGGCAACACTGCACACCTTTGACAATTTTAATAAAATGGCGACGAAAATCAGCTGTTTATTTCTCTTTGTGTTGTTACCACGTCAGTCAGTGAGAATTGTCATATTTTCTATACAATAAAGAATAGAGAATAACCTATTAGTATTTACAAAAGAAAAAGAAAGAAAATTGCCTACACACAACGTCATAGAGTCGGTGCACGAGAAAAGTTTAATTAAAACAAATTCAGAAGATTTAAAAAATGGGTTTGCTAATTTCAAATCTCCTCAACAATTTCTTAAGCAAACAAAATGTGCGTATACTTATGGTCGGTTTGGACGGCGCTGGTAAAACCACCATTCTATACAAACTAAAAATCGGTGAAGTTATCTCAACCATACCTACAATTGGATTCAATGTCGAAACTGTGGAATATAAAAATATTTGTTTCACCGTCTGGGATATCGGAGGCCAAAAGAAAATACGCAACTTGTGGAATCACTACTTCCCAAACACATCGGCAGTCATTTTCGTTGTTGATTCGTCAGACGTCCAGCGCATGGACGATGTCAAAGAAGAACTACATAGTATGATGGCCAATGAGGTGTTGGCGAACTCTGTGCTACTAGTGTTTGCCAACAAGCAAGATTTGCCAAATGCCTTAAGTTGTGCGGACCTAACGAAACAACTGGATTTGCATACTCTGAAACAGGACTGGCATGTCCATGCCACCTGCGCCACCAGTGGCAAAGGTCTTTACGAAGGTTTGGACTACTTGAGAGAAATGTTGGAGAAGAAATAAACCATTCTTATCACTAATTCATTGGATAGACATCCGCATATATTTCATAAGTTAATTTTAAATGTAAACGCAAATAATTTTAATAAATAAGCCTCTGTATAATCGGTATTTATAACACATTGCAAATAACTCAAGGGGACACCTGGAAGCCAAAAGTTTTTGGGACGTTTTTCATTTTTAATAAAATGTTTACTGTTAACTGAAGATAACGTCAAAGTGTTGTGCAGATTGTTAGAACATGACTCATTGCACACAGAATGAATAACATTGATTGTGAAATGCTTAGGTTGTGACATGAAATCCACGATTTATCGCACCACATATTACTTGAAGCTATGATGGGACTGTGAATACCTTTAGCAAATTAAATTTAACACATTATCAATGCGCGAAACATCATGGTATTGATTAGTATCAACGAACAAACTAATAGCCTATCTGTACAGTTGAATTTATGCAAATAGTGAATCCTAGGCTCAGACAAATAAAATTTAATAAACCACACATTTACACACATCTGCAAATATATTGTATCAGAAGATGATGGCGCTCATAGACCACATCCCGTGCATAAATGGAGAGAAGAGACTAATACGATGAAGCATGTGTGTGGTCCGCAATTCTTAGGGAATTTGCTATTAATTTCTACGTTGACACGTCAATGATATTCAATTTCATGCAATGTTTTCTGCACCTTATCGCAACAAACACATGGGAATTAAATAAACAAATCATGCCGTTGCTGATTAAAAGCCGAAAGTGACGATGAAACCATTCCATCCAAGCGTAAACGATCAAATGTTGCAAACTATATGTGAACATTTGGGTCGTCAGTGTTACAGCCAAAGAGCAGAATACATTGGAGGTACTACAATAAAAACCCCGGTTTTCGTAATTGATGTCGCGGACTTCTACAGATTCCTGCAGCGCGATGAGCTGATATGTCCAATATTCCTGAGATATGCAAATAAATAAGATTTTCCACAACCCCTACCGATTATTTGAATTTACAAAGTCTAACGCCCCATCATCGTTGTGCTATACAAGTGAAATGTTGTGATATATTGAGGAGGGGCTTGAGGAAAAATGCAATGTGGAAATTTTTGTATTTGCTTACCTTCAAAATTTTCGAGCATACTTTTAACATCATCTTTCAGGCGCACTTGATAAGATTTCAATAAAGCTTCCTTAGATTGTGGCAATGCACGGTTTGGGTTCATTTCCCGTTAGTTAAATAAACAATAAACGAACGCCGGGTACTCAAAAATAAGAGAAATCTTAAAACTTTTTGACGGCAGATGTAAACAATGAAATCAGCTGTTCAGAACGACTGGATAAAATTAGACGGTCTCACTAATCAAGAGCGACGCGTGCTACATCCATTTTTAGCAATAATAGTTGTATTTACATAAATCGCCATATAACCAGAATAGACGCCGAAGATGTACGATTACGTACTAATCAAAATGCGCTCCGTGTCAAAATTAATTTCGGTTGTACGGATTTGTTTTAGAGTACCCGAAATACGGCGACGTACATGATAAATATTAACGAAATCGATTGATTTCGCATGCAGTCTGAAGAGGCTTTGAAGTATTAGAAAGAACTTTTCTTCGTGAGTTTATAACGCTCGTCAAAAACGTTTTCCCGTTCTCGCTTTGTATTAGGTTGAGTCGTAACAACAGAAGAAGAAGAGATATAAATTCAGTCGATGGTAGTGTCAAGTCAGTTGGTTTTTTAACAATACTGTTTTGGTATGTTTTTCTATTTTGCAAATTTAATAAAATATCTCATTAACGTTTAATATATTTACATAAAATTAAAAGCAATGGCCGCTGCTCGCCGTGATATTGCTCCATTTCTTCAACGTGTGAGGTCATTTTTATTGGGCGTAAGTTGAAACGACATCACGAATTCTTTCGTCTTGTTTTGGTTATGTAAGTCTCGGAAGGATGTACATAATTTGTCTCTCCTTTGCAGCGTGAACACACTTTGGCACTGCGTTTTGAAGATGGATTAGCCGATCGCACTCAACCTCCTCCAGAGTTACCCGTCAGCAATTTAATGTCTGATTGTTACTACCATGGTAGGGATCCTCGTCGAATTGTCGCTCCCCCAATTGATTTGGTGCAACAACAAAAAATGTTGGGAGGCGACGCTAAACCGCCAGCAACCTTACCTACGCCCGGACGAGTATATAAATGGGATTAAGTGAGATAGCAAAAATAAAGCAAGATAATCTTAGATAATTTCAAATATCTGTACGTTTATTTGTTTTAATATCTTCTTCTAAAACCCATTTGCCATCCAGTCTTAGATTTTAATACCACGCTTATTGTTGGTTGAACTTCCTCGCCCAATGGCACCAATTCATAGAGTTGTATGGTTCTTGCTAGGAAGGCTTTCATTTCTAACATCGCAAAGCGTTGCCCTATGCAATTTCGAGGCCCAGCACTAAAAGGTACAAATACGAAGTTATTCTTGGGCATCTCACGTTCGGGTAAGAATATGTGGGGATCAGCAAAGTAGTTTGGGTCATTTTGCATTGTCATTAAACCCATTAAAATACTGGTTCCTTTGGGGATACACTGACCTTCTGTAAGGGAACAAAAATAATTTTATGAAGCATTCGGATATCATCATTGGTACTTAAACAAAATTAAAGCCATTATTGCAAGTATATATTAAATGTCGAGGGATTATATTCAATAGTGCCTCTCTACAAAAACACACTTTTCAGAAGAGCTAAAAAACTGTTTCAATCGCAAATAAGCAATGTACTTAAAAAACACCCTAAATAAAAAGTTTACTGAAATTCGCGTTGTTTTATGGTAGATAGGCAGTATTGCTTCAAAAATTCAGAAAAATAGTAGGACCTGTAGTAACATTTGAATCCTCAAGGGGCCATTCCTAGGGACTATTTTTAGTTTTTGTTTTGTATTGTATCCAGATCTATATAAACACCTAATCGCCCAAATTTGAAGAGGCCTAGTTTCACCCAATTTCCCTAATGATCGGAAGCTGAAGAACCCACTTTCTCCATACATGTTTCTAGGTGAAATATAATGTGGTTTGTCTAATTTGAAGAATATCAATTACAATATGTGGTTTCTAGAGAGGAAAAAGTAAAATCGAGAGCGAAATGTGTAGATAAGCCGCATTCATAATATTAATAAATAAGTAACTTTGTAGATAGACTACTTAAAAATGCGTTTTCAATTGAATTTTTTGCAGTGATGCGTCATTAATGAGTTTGGCATAAAAACATTTTTCGTCAAAATGTAGATATGCATTATTGTATATAAGCTCTCGATTTTAAGTTTTAAGTTTTATCTACTAGATATACTAAATGAACATTTTTTAAGAGTAAACATTTTTTAATATAAACTCGATAACGATATTAACAATATTTATAAGGACATTTTGTCAATAGAATTGAAAATATACCATTAACACTTGTACTATAATTTTTGATCAACCGATCATGCCTTGTAAAGGTCATAATTTAGACGATTTGTTCGACTCTAGTCGAAAATATTTTACAGAAACAGGGGGTTAATTATAATTGGTCACTTACTAGAATTACAAAGAAATAATTGAATTCAAGTCAGTCTTGAATTTTTAAAACAACCAAATGTGTCTAGCGACATCTTCAGTTTGTTCTGAAAACATTTTTAATGCATTTTTAGACACACAAAATGTTTACACAAAAACGAGTTACGCAAAATGTCAATAATTATTAATGAAATTGTACCCTCAAAATAAAAAATTAATTTTGGGTTATAACCTTTTTGTTGAACAGGTCCGATATACATACTATTTTCATACATACATATTACATCATCATACATCCTTACCTACATATAAGTCATTCATTATTTGCCTGCCAATAAATGGAACTGGGGGATACATGCGCAACGATTCCTTAATGACCTTTTCCATATATTTCAAATCCATCAGTTTATTATATGTTAGGGGGACATTCACATCAATGCCTATGACTTCCCTCAATTCTTCGTAAAGCTTCTGCTGAACCTCTCGTTCCCGCGACAATGCATATAAAGTAAACCCGATACCGCTTTTGGTAGTATCATGACCTTCAAACATGAACGTATCCACTTCTTCCCGTATATCTGTATCGGATAAAGCTTTTCCATCGATACTGGTAGAAAGTAATACATCCAACAACGCCATACGTTTTTTGTGGCCATAAGTACAAGCTGGGGTAAATCATACAATTAGTATTAGTTATTTGTTATGAACTAATTATATCGTTTTACATATGAATACAATACCTTCCGCTGCATCTTCCGACTCAGATCCGTTAACTATTCCAGGCTGTAGATTATTAAGCATTTCCTTTCTTCTTTCTTGTATAATACTTTCCGTAAATCTGTGTAAAGCTTCCATAATATTTCGATATCTTGCATAAAATGTCGGATTAAAGATTTTCAATATAGTCTCAGATCTATATGCAACTTTAACAAAACGTTCCAAGAAAATATGCTGCATCCTGCCGACAGTAAAAAATAATTAAGATAAATAACGAATGACTCAGAATGACGTACACTAGACTGGGTCAGCAAATAAATTCCAAAATACGATAAAAAAATGGGGCTCGTAAAAAATTTAACTTGCTTCAAGATGAGCTATAATATTCCTTATCGCATTTGGGAATTTTTTATGGAGACTTGCCAACAGTTACAGTTGTCAAACTCCATATAAACTGACAGATATAACTGATGGTTAGCTCTAACTCCATGTTAAGCAGACTTGGTGTAATATAGCCAAGATAAATATCTACTTTTTACTTACTCAATTAAGTTCTGAACATATTCACATTGGTCGTCCGTTTGAGCGTTTATCTTCACACCCATCGCCGTTTCACATATCACATCCAATGTCGCCAAAGCTATGTAATGTTCAATATCCAGAACGTAACGCTGATAATTTCCTCCCCCAGACATTTCCTCAAAACTTGTCGTTTGCTCGGAAGCATATTTGTTAAATTTTTGGGCACATATTATCGCCTGTTGGTCAAAAATTTGAACGAAGTTATCCAAAATTTTAAAATGAAATGCCGGTGTTATTGCACGTCGACGTGCCAACCATTTGGGACCATGACTTATTAGTAGACCCTCGCCCAACCACTGATCCAACAGGGAGTACATACGATTCTTTCTTATTTCCGTCGGGTGGCTCAACAGTGCCTGTATATACTTTGTATCGCTGACAAAGAGAGCGTTTATGTGAAATATCCAAGTTTTCACTACACGTCCGTAATTATTAGACATATGCTGAGCTAATTTTAAAAGTTCTGTATGGATGAAATCGGTGCCATTTAGGACTGACATATTAATTAGAAATATGCCGTAATTTACCATCTGGCTTCGTTCCCACATACAGCCATATAGCGCCAACTATCGGCATATTAAACGGCCCCGGTATATTCTTAAAAATTATATTAATTCTTCTTTTCCAAAAATAATCCGCAATTATTAGAATAATGACGATTGATAATACTGCTAGAAGCATTTTAAAGCTGTTTGTTTCATTCGGAGGGTGAATAAATGACTGTTTTTCTCATTCGGAGGGTGAAATGACGACTGTTCGTGTGTAGACATGGTTCAGATAAGTTTACGTTTGATTGCACATGGTGCCCTACAATCCGTTGAGGTCGACATTTTAGAAGTGTAAACAAAAATATAACGAAAAATTAGTATATCACGAAGCAAAACTAGTCGCAACATTGAACTTAGTCAAAACATTGTAATCATCCAGTTTAAAGTGTGTCTGAATCGTAACCGTTAAACTGATATTTCTGTTAATAAAAACCCGATAAAAAGGTTATTTTTCAGTTAAGTGATTTTGTAGTCGTTTTTGATTGATAAGATTTTTTAACATTTCGCTTGTTCTTTAGGTGTGAGAATGGCCGTTTGTATTTAGTTTAGATTAAAGTTAAGCCGTTCTAAAGTTGAAGTTGTCTAAGTCAGTTTCTGTTTGTTTTGCCTCTCTTTGCCACAAGTCCCTTTCTCTCTAAATTGTTAGCAAATCTTGTTAATACTTGTACTAACATTGGTTGTGAATAATATAATAGTAGGTAAGTACAAATGTGTATAATGACTTATTCGAGATGAATGATTTGACATTTTTTGAATGTTAGGCCTGGGATTCTGGGGGAGAAAGGTTTTTTTTAAATAGACAGGCAAATAGAAGTGATTTAACGATGCATCTCTTTATATAATACCATTTAGTGTGCAATAGGGAATTGTTAATTGATACGTATACATTTGCGTGAAACTTTTAAAATTACGACTTTTCACATTCAACGTAAATACTTATAAATAACACCGCCCCGCCGGTACACTTGTATTGGTTTAATTGCTTCCATTTGTATTGGTTTAAGCAATCATTTCAAGTCTGGATGAAATATAACGTGTTGTTCCAAATTTCATCAGAATCAGTAAAACGATGTGGTTTCTATAGCAGAAAAATGAAATCGCGCTGGTCGAGATATATATGAGGGCTATATCTAAATTAGAAACGAATTGCTTCGAATTAAAATGGGTTCGAAATGGGTTTTTACTCGGAAAAAATCCCTTGTGCCAAGTTTAATTTGGATAAGATAATAATTTTGACCTGTACTTTAATCATAAGATCAGAAGGGTAGACGGACATTGCTAAACCGACTCGGAAAGTGATTCTAAGTCTTTTTTCTCTGAGTGTATCACATGGTTTCATCATTATTCTTGTATATTTTGATACTTACCTCCGGACTTATTCAAGAGAAGTGATAGGGGCCAATTGGATCCGTGGGTGTGTGAAATAATACATCAATTTATCGACGACGTACCACAACCTACAGCTACTCCATTTATTGTTTAATTTATTTTGAAATGAAGAATATGGTAAATAATATTTGAGGCACCATTTTTATTTATAAATCCGTGGTTTCATGCCTAAATTCACTCCTGTTGCTGAGCGTAGCACTAGACTAACTATCGGTTCGAACTCGGGTCCCTGCGGCAGCAATTCGAAATGTCGCAACACCATGCTTATAGTCGATTTCATTTCTAAAATCGCAAATTTCTGTCCAATGCAATTGCGGGGGCCTGCACTGAATGGGACGAAGGCGTATGGATTGGTTTTCTCGGTATTATCGGCAGCGAAGCGTTCAGGCCAAAATTCTTCGGGTTTAGAGAAACACTCGGGATCACGACCAATGGCATATATAGACATGGAAATTGTGGTGTTGGCTGGTATAGTTTGATTTCCTAGAAGAACATGAAAATAATATGGTAAACGAAGCGCTTGTATCCTTCTATACACTCAAAAAATGAAGTAAAAATTGTCCAAAATTAAGGAAATTGATATCTATTTCACACCCACCCAGTATGTCTTTATTTAATCTGGCTCTCTGTATGCCTTTACTCAATATGTTCGTCTCTAGACGAACGAATCGTGTAAATCATATCATTTAAATTACAAATTTTTAATTAATTTTGAGTGTATCACAAATTGTATTAACTTTGCCCACATCTACCTACCGATTTTAGTATCTTCAGTAGCTAACCTTCCAATTAGTGGAACAGGCGGATACAAACGCATACTCTCCTTTATAACACATTCCAGATATTTAAGCTCTTGCAAATTGCGCATTTGAACTGACTTCTCTTTATCGGGACCGATAATTTCTAAAATTTCGTTAAATACTTTTTGTTGTACTTCCGGATGACGGGACAACAGGTACAGAGTGTTCGATATACCACTAGTGGTCGTATCATGACCTTCAAATGTGAAGGTATCAACCTCTTCTCTTATATCTTTATTTGTCAGTGGCTGCCCGTTGACTGTTGACTGCAGGAGAACATCCAAGAAAGTCATACGTTTCTTCAAACCGATCGAAGAGTCCAGTTCATCTGTATATTGAATATAATTCAGTTAATTTTGTAAGCTTGATCAAAGCGGTATGTATTTGCCGTACCCACTGATTCATAAGTCCCTTCGTCTTTGGACTTTATTAGTGCAGACCTTCTTTCGTCGATTAATTTCTCCGTGAATGTGTGCATTATCCGGATATTTTTGTGCAAATTGATATATGATCTCGGCGACATCAACATAAATGTTAAATCTGAATATTGAAATGGCTTCATAGAACGATCCGAGGCTATTTGAACAACACTGAGGAAAGGCGACAAAGGAAATAAAATAAATTCAGTGGAATAGATGTCAAAGTTTAATGTTCAGTTCATAATTCTTCTGTGTAAGCTATCCGTAGATTGCAGTCACGCACAAATGACTGAGAATTTACGTTAGATCCCAACTTTTGGGGAAAATCTATCTATCTATATAAAAATAAATGTGGGGCTGTATGTTGCGTATAGGACGCCAAACCGGTGGACCGATTCGTCTGAAAACTACTTTACTGTATCTAACTTCTGGACAGAGAATGGTTCCAGGATGTACTAGGTAATGATAGGACAAGCAAAAAATATTTTAAAACTATCAAAAATTACTCATCTTCCAAAGCATACGAAGAAAATGAACCCGTTCAACGCCGGGTACAAAATACTAGTGTTTTATAAAATTGCTGGTTTTATATTAAATTGCATTGTCTTTGGCGTTAACATAACTAATTGTCTACATCAAGGACAATACACTTAAATATAGACACTCTCTCATTCACGAATGAGAATTTACATCAGCCTGCATCACTTGATAAAAGTTTGCATATAATTGAGGCGGAGGACCAAAAATCCTTTTATCGTTCAAATGTCTGGCATTAAACAGGTGTCCTCATATGGGGAGAGAGGGCGGTAATGGGTTAAATCTACGGACGATTATACAAATGATTCCATTTGGAAGTTCGTGTGAATTGTACAAATCACAACATATTGGGAAGGAAATCATGCTAAAATCAACTTGGTTTTCAAATGTTTCCGAATTGTTATTCATAAATTTAAATGCAAACAATAACTTTGGAATCTTCGCAATCTACTAGCCTATATACCGCATACATACCTTGTCAATGCATTCACGTAGGGTACATTCGGATTATTTTGGGCATTAATTTTAACGCCCATGGCCGATTCTGCTATTATATCTAAAGCTGCTACACATATCACCGGAAAAATGTCGAAATAACTTTTACCATCAGCTTTATCGTCCAGCTTTTTAACCATGATGCGGGATTGCTGATCGAATGTCTCCACAAATTGTTCCAAAATTTTGAAATGGAACGTTGGCGTTATGGTCTTACGTCGTTTGTGCCATTTGGAACCGGTGCTCAATAGCAGGCCATCGCCCAGCCAACACGATAGCATGTCGTAGAAAAACGATTTGGTAATCAGGAGTTGACTACTAAGAATATATTCGAAGAATTTCACATCCTGTACGAACATAATGCACCTATTTACGACCCAAATGCAGCATACTTTGCCGTATTGCCCTCGGATTTTATTGTAGAAGTTGACACAATCTGGTGGATGAATAATATATACATTAATATAAGAATGTATATATATATTGTACTTTATAAGCCTGTGGTTCCGCAAAATTAATTGCTTTCAACTGGCAAATTTAACACATGGATGGGAAACGTGATTGGATGCTGCGTAGTACTACTTCGAAGAGCTTCGAATTCAGTCCAACTTAACTAGGCTATCAAAACATGCATTCGATTATCCCATTCATATTATTGAAAATCTTTATGAATCTGCTTAATAGTATTACATTGAATGAAATAAATAGCCGGCGACTATCTCATAAGATAAAAATGTATATATATATTGTACTTTATAAGCCTGTGGTTCCACAAAATTAATTGCTTTCAACTGGCCAATTTAACACATGGATGGGAAACGTCATTGGATGCTGCGTAGTACTACTTCGAAGAGCTTCGAATTCAGTCCAACTTAACTAGGCTATAAAAACATGCATTCGATTTACCCATTTATACTATTGAAAATCTTTATGAATCTGCTTAATAGTTTTAATCAATATTCAATATTCTATAAAATAGTATTTAATGTTTAACATGAATTTATGATGGGATGGGAAATATTTCGGCGTTCCTCACAAAACAATCTTCACTATGGCCTGGTGGCAACTGCCGTATTTCGATACTATATACGATATCATAGATACATACCCTTTATATCAAGTCTCAGAAATGGTAATGCATCGCCGATTATGGGCAACGTGTGTTTTGGTAGGGGGAAACCAGATGCTTTTAAGATGTCATTTGTCCGTTTTCTCATCAAATAATCCGCAGTGATAACTAGCGTCGTTAGAAGAATGAACATTTCTAAAAACATTTTCACTATATAAGTAAACTGTGTCTCAGACGTGTTAAATATTTCCGGATGTTCTGCTCTTTTCAGCTTGAATGTCAATTTAGTACTAATTCTCATTCAGTGTGTTACGTTGCAGTACAATGCAGCCGCTGATGTATGATGGTGACTAGGCTTTGGTGTGATAGATTGTGCAAGGCCTGTAATAATATGTAAACCAGCCAGAGTATTGCGACCATTCGTATATAAGTTTTAAGAGCTTTAATGGTTAGAGTGAGGGTATACAAAGAGAGCACCCGAAGAAGTAAAAGAGATTATCATCTTGTCATTCGGAAGTTCATAAATTTAACTTTCACGTTTCATAAATTCTATATTTTTCGACGTAGGGACCTATCAAGATCTACCTGAGATTATGACATATGCAAATATGAAAAACATATAAATATGTAAATGTTATTGTAGGAGACAGAACATCGATAATTTATGAATGAAAATATTTGTGGATTTTGTTATAAAATCGTTATTTTTAGAAGGAGAAGTCTAAAATTGTGTCACATTGTGTATTTTAGTCAAACATATCGTAATCAATATTTACGATTTTTTGTTGTTACGCCTTTTTGCATTTCAGGCGACGATATGTAATTATATATAATTTGACTTCATTGACGTTTATAATGATTTAATATAATGTTGCCGATTATAGTTTAAGACAATCCATTATATATTGATTCATTATAGTTGAAATTATAAAATTGTTATCATACAAATATCTGTAATAGGTTACATATGATGTCATATATGACTCTCTTATACAAAATACAGTTTTTATTTAAATCGAGTGATCGAGTTTGATTTTAAGTTTTCAATTATTATGAACAGACCTGTTTACTCGACAACTACCGCCATGTACTGAACAGATTTATAGTGGTTTTAATTCCTAACATGATGGCCTTATGTTCCACAATGGAACGACGAGAATAAACATAATTCCTAACATGCCTCAGCAAACCTAAGTCATTTAACATCAATATTTCATTGTCTACATACATATACATATGTGTAACGTTCATAGTTAAGTACATACATATTTATGTAAAATTAGCATTGTTTATCAGCGTCATTAATCATAATAGAAACCTATTTACATGTGTACATTAGGTTGCGTTATTTTCAAAATTGACAATGGCAATATCGGATTTTATATCACCTAGGAACACGTGCAGTAAACGTTGACCAGACCGGTCCGCGTTTGTTCAAAACATTTTTTGTCAAAAAACAATGTTAATTCCTATCTTCTTTAGACTCAGCTGTAACTCTAACATTTTTAGTTGGTTCATTTAATTTATAGATTTTGAGTTGTTACCCTTTTGTGGAACAAGTGTGATATTTCTACCCAATTTGACTCACATTGGAATGCGGAAATATGTGAACAATATTTATTTACAATAGAACAAACTAATTACATTCGATAACTTTCAATTTGGGCGAGGCCTTAAACCTAAATTTATTCCAGTGGCCGAGCGTAAAATCAAATTCATTTGAGGTACCACATCATCTCCCAGCGGCAGCAGCTCAAAGTGTCGCAACACCATGCTTATGGTGCATTTCATTTCAAGCATGGCAAATTTCTGGCCAATACAATTACGAGGTCCAGCCGAAAAGGGAATGTAGGAAAATGGGTTATATTTCTGTGCTAGATCGCTGTAAAAACGTTCGGGAATAAAATCGTCGGGATTTGGAAAAATGTCTGGATCACGGGCGACGGCATAGACTAATATGGTAACAGCACTGTGTGCTGGTATAATCTTTCCATCTGGGTGTGAAGATTAATAGGAAATTAAATATAATTCGGATGTATATCAATATCGGTACATACCCACTTCTACATCCTGGTCCGTGTAGCGTGCAATTATGGGCACAGAGGGATGCAAACGTAAACATTCTTTAATTACGGCCTCTAGATATTTGAGATCTTGCAATTCCCTCATAGTTATTGGTCTATCTCTGTCGTCTCCGATAACATCGATGACTTCCTGTACTACCTTCTGCTGAACCTGGGGGTGACGCGACAATTGATATAAGCAATGCGATATGCCGCTGGTTGTAGTGTCATGGCCTTCGAACATAAAGGTGTCGACCTCTTCCCGTATTTCCTCGTGTGTTAGGGGTTTGCCATCGACATGGGATTGTAGTAGGACGTCTAAGAAGGTCATACGTTTCTTTTGTCCAAAATCGTCATGGATGTCATCTGCAAATAGATTTCAATGTGACCGTTTACTTCATTAGCATTAGATTCATTAGCATTCAGGAACTTTAAATTTAATTTTAATGTGGAAACCAACGTAAAATGATCAACACTGCGCATTCCACAATCAGGAGAATCAATGGATCATTTCTATACCCTATATTACACTATGTTATGTTTGTTTATTGTCAAATGTTTGGAAGCAAATTTTATTATGCTGATCGGCCAGAATCTCCCATCTACCTAAAATATCTAGGCAAATAAAGTTCCATATAAAAAAATAGTTTCTTGGTCCAACGACGGAAGAAAGTTAATTAGATTTGGTCAACTTGACTTTTTGTTGTTTTTATCTGTAATAATACATTTATTTTTCTTAAAAGATAACTTGTGGCCGTGCTTCTTCTAAAGATGTGCAGAGGTGTTTGTGAATAGTCTTCCACCAAAAGAACAGAAATGCCTAAAAAACGTCTACATAACCTAATAATTTTGCGCATTCTAGAAATTTCGCAAGGACATCTAGGATACACTGTATCCACTTAAACGATATCTTTCTTCGTATTCACATTCTAGAATAATTGCCAAGTACTCACTTGCTGGAATCGATGCACCACTTCCATTGAGGACTTCTGATTGCAACTTATGCTTTCTATCGGCAATCACTTTATTTGTGAAATCATGCATGATCCGCATACTTTTCCTGAGCTTGAGATACGATGGAAAAGCGGTCAAGAGGAAGCCAAGCTGGAAATACTGCACTGGCTTCGTGGCACGCGTTCCAATCACATCGGTGGTACTGTCGGCGTGGAAAATGTTTTAAATACATGATGACTATGTGTACGTCTCAAAATGATACAATTTTGACATTCTGCGCATTTAGATTGATCGGAAGATTGCAGATGTAAATCATACTCACTCTTTCACTGCTTTCGCGTAAGGAAACTCCGGGTGATCCTGGGCATTCACTTTTACGCCCATTGCAGTTTCGGTAATAATGTCTAGTGCTGTTAGGCATATAATTGGGAACATGTCGTATACCGTCTTGCCATCGGCCATACCATAAAGACGTTTAACCAATACCCGACTCTGCTGATCGAATACCTCAACGAACTGTTCCAAAATCTTGAAATGATATGTGGGCGTCAACAATTTTCGCCTCGAATGCCACTTAGCGCTGGTGCTCAAGAGCAGGCCGTCGCCTAACCACCCCGACAGCATATCGTATATGAAGGCTTTCTTGATAAAGTTCTGACTACTCAGGATTATCTCGCAGTACCTGACATCACGGACAACCAACATCAGTTCATTAAACAGCCATAGGCGGAAAACCTTGCCATATTGCTGACCCAGGCGCCCGAAGAGATTGAAAACGTCTAAAGTTGTGGAATGAGCTAAATTTCAGACATCTGTACAATTACTTCAGAGGAGTTACTTGCTGTGTCATTGCCTAAAGCTACCCAAGAATCTCCGATTATGGGCACAATTGGCGAAGGACCCTGTATGCCAGATTCTCTGAGGATACGATTCCGACGTCGCTTATTTAAATGATCCCAGGCAATTAGACACGCCAGCGACAGGACCAGAACAACTACGATCGACCACATTTTTGTGTATTTGCCGTGTTGAATATCGTTTTGAAACTGAATGCTGCATCATTGTTTCAAATCTCAAATCTCGATTCTCTATTAAATAAGTCGATGTTTTTTTCATTCAAATGGAGCACGAGATGCAACCGCACATAAACAAGTACAAATGCACAGGCATACAAATATGTGGAGTTAAGTTCGGCCGGGTCGAATATAATATACCCCTCACCATGGAGAATGATTTTGTGGGTGGTATACGTTTTCCAGTATACAAATACAAACGAAATCAGTTCAATTATGACAATTCGGAATTAAAAGTCCAAATATCTTTTCATTCAAATGTAGGGCATTTCAGTCGGACAGTCTCCGTTTACTACTTCAAAGTGTAGCAAATGAAACTACAACTGAGTATACCCTCCACACTATGGCGAAGGGTGTACACAAACAAGAGTAACAGTTTCATGGGTCTACATGTTTCCACAGACAGATCAGAGACCTTAAGTATATATTCTGATAACGCATTGTCGTAATGAATGATAATTAAAATTAACGAAATACGCAAATCAAAGTAAAGCATCGAGTTAATACGCTCGAGGAAATACATCAATTGGACAGACATGACAAACCAAATGGTAGATGTTTATATGTTTGTTGTGCAGTTTGTTGTTTTTCAATTATGAACTAAAAAAATTGTGAATTGTAGTGAACAAATGTAATTTAAAAATTTGATGGAGTTGGTAGAATGGTATGAAATGTGACGTTTATACTGGAGATTTTGTAATTAATGTGGCGGTTCTTGGTGTATTTTGGAGCGATTTCAATTCTACCATTGACGACCTAAAACTGTATAGGGCCGATTCACACGATTTCGGCGTTATCTCGGAGTTAGGAAGAAGAAAAACTCCTTCGACTTGAGCAAATAAAGCGTTAATTTCTAATTTTCTAAATCAATTAAAAAAATTCCACAATAATACTTATTAGCGAACCATTCATCCGTAATATCTATCAAAAAATTCACATTATTATATTGATATGATATGAAGGCGGGATAGTCCCAAATACCAATATTTTTAGCTTCTTATATATAGAATAGAATAGATTTTTCTATGTAATCAAAGTCGAATTTGTAAATGAATTTATGTGAACCAAATATGAACGCAATTGATATTCGGGGCTGTTCCGAGTATCACCTATAGACCTTTTATATTTGCGATTCTGCTACTGAGAATTCATTTCACTTAGACCTAAAGTGAAACTCAGAAACCCCCTATAGATACATTCCTTCTTTTACTTCTTTCTGTCACATCACTTTATATATGATAGGTACAGTGCAACACTTCGTTTAGATTTATCATTCAAAACATTGTAATGGGGTAGAGAATGGGGTTTTCAGTTCTGCCGACACCCTACAAGCAGACAGTAATACTAGGGAGTACTGATGCTTTATAAAATTTGGCTTGGTCGAACTTAACAGTTGTTTCGTTTGTTATACTTAAAAAAAGTTTTCTGTAGAATACACAACTATATACACTATGCCACAAAAGTCTACAAACGACATTCAATATTATTCTTTATTTGGAGATTATACTCATACTTCGATTTAGCTTACATACATACAACAACCCCTCCCTTTGTCGTGTCTGAACAACACAACAGCAATTCTTATTTTATTCATATTTTACTATCGTTTGTAGACTTGTGTGGTATAGTGTATTTGTACAACCATCCAATTTATAAATTTACTTTGTTCTTACATCTATTATCTGCTTTTCATTATTTGAAATCGTAGCTATAAATTAGAGAAGTTCGTTTCATTGGTCACTGTTTATCTATAACTCATGCGTGCACACATTACGATGAATTCAAAGATGCTCAGTCATTTGAACTAATCTTATTTTACCGGTGTATTCGACGATTTTTTTACTTATGTTCTTGGCTTGGCCTTACATCAAAACAACTCTCTAGAACAACGCTTTGAAACACGATGTTTTTATATTATCGTTATTTTCCAAAACAAACACATTCAGGGGTACTGTAAACTTTACTTTACAAAAAATTATATTATTTTTTTAATTACAGCGAGAGAATTTATTATGCAAGCCTCTTCACGCACTGCTAACATATGAATAACTTCAAAACGAAAAATCCTCTATTTCGTATTTTTTTTTTGTTTTAACCTCGTTAAATCAAAATGTTACTCCATCTGAACTGATGATTGAGCATCACTGAAATGTATGTTCTTCCGATCGAAGTGTTTGGCAGATCTCCCCTGAATGTGTGTGAGCGTGTGTGCTACAATGAAATTCAACAATATCAATTGTCGAATGTCGTACCAATTAAATACGGAATTTCAATGTGCATATTGTACACTTTTGATATGATGCTTAGAGTAATAAAAAGCGGATTTGTGCATTCGTCGGCTTTCGGATTGTTTGACAATTGTAATTTTTAGAAAACCGGTTTACTTTTTAAACCGACTGAAAATAACAGGTTTTTATTTTCTTAATGTGGATTGAAAAACTATACAATTTAATAAAAAAATATATTTTGTCTTTAAGTATACCGATACGGTTAGATTTAAGGATGACTAATTCGTTTGAATTTTTGTCGATTTAATATTTATCGGCCTTATTTTTATATATGTACATTAGAGCGTACCAGGTTACAAGTAAAAAAAAAAAGTTCGCCGTACACCTTCGAATATGAAGTATTATTGAAAGGTAGTTTCAAAAAATTTTTTTTTATTTTTTTATGCCGAACGTAGGGGTCGCGCTTTTACATTTTTCTATATAACTTCTGCATTTATAAACGGATTTTAAAGTGTGATACATCGATGTTTTTGTCCGATTTTTTTGTCTTTGAAGTCATTGAGCTCAAACATGATTCATGATTTTATGCGAGCTTTAATTTTCGATTATTAGAGTGGTACATTAGGGTAGTAGCAACTGAGAAATGATGGGTAAGTACCAGAAGGGGGTGCTTGAGCTCAATGACTTCAAAGACAAAAAAAATCGGCCTCGTCGAGACAAAAACATCGATGTATCACACTTTAAAATCCGTTTATAAATACAAGTTATATAGAAAAATGTAAAAGCGCGACCCCTACGTTCGGCATAAAAAAATAAAATTTTTTTTTTGAAACTACCTTTCAATAATACTTCATATTCGAAGGTGTACGGCGAACTTTTTTTTTGAGGTACGCCCTAATGTACATATAAATTATAGACTTTCGAATTGTTTCAACATTTATGAATTTCAAAAGCTTTCATAGCAATGTGAGACAAAATATTTTACCAAGAGGAGAGACAAATAGCCATCATTCGATTCAGAATATAATTTTAACAATTTATATAATTTTTAAATATATTCAATAAAATGTTTTATATAAAGAATTACGTACATTTAATCAATAACTATGCACAAAAATGTGATCCAATAATCTTTATATATTTTGGATATTACACATGCCATTAACATTTTAAATTCTATAGACAAGTTTTCCTAAGGCGTATTTATGTAAGGTGATAGCAGTAGAGCAAAAACAAATTCAGCAACAACAAAATACAAGTAATTTTTTGAATGGCGAGCCATACTGTCAAAGCAAAATATATGGGATTTGACAGTTTCGGTTACAATTGAATGAAAAAAATTTTCAGTCAGCTGGGCTCCTGCTTTCACCTGATATAAATACACTTTTCCCTTCTAGTTTCTTGTTTTTAATAATATTGTCAGTTAAAAAAATCTTAGACAGGCGCCAGATTATCCGATATTCTTCATAAAAAATAATTATCTTCAATTGCTATTAATATTATATTCTAACCTGATCAAAAGTTTCGAAAATATTTAAATTTATTCGTTCAAAATATGCATAAAGAAACAAATGTCGTCCACATAAGTGGAATTGATACGTTGCAGAAACCACCGATATAAAATTATTTTGACCAAATTCCTCTTTAACCATTTTGGGATGGAGTTTTACTTAGAAAACCGAGAAACTTTGGCATATTCTAACTAATTATGACTTTGTTAGTCATCATTATGTTCTGCATACTGAAATCGTCCTTTTATCGTTGAATATATGATCCCAATAAGAATTTTTCGTGGGTCATATAACCTCAATAAATGTTCTTGATTTATACTGTCGTCTAACTTGGAACTCTTATCCAAATATTCAATTTCAGAATTCTCAAAATCGATATCATAGTTCGACTCTTCGCATAAAACACGCCCAAGGTTCCCAATGGTTAGCTTCTTTTTGACAATTAAAATGTGCTTTCGGACAAATAATTTCACGTACAAATTGGTGAGGGCGTAGTAGTCCAGAAAGGGTCAAGTTGGGTAGGGTTAAAAGGGTCTTTAAAATTGCAATTTAGTGTTATGGGAAAACCGGTTAACAAAGAACCGATTTGCCGGTCAAGGTTTCAATTACTGTAATGATGCTATAAAACACTCTATACAAATACGTCTTGTATTTAACACATGTGTACGGACAAAATTGTGCCGGGAAAACATTTTTGAATTTGGGATGGGTAAAGTGTATGGAAAGGAAAGTTTTTACTAAAACTCATCCAAATACATAAAATTGAATTAAGTAGAAAATGGCTGGAGCTATATTTATAGAATAAACACAATTTTATCGTTTTTTTATTCTTTACGAATCTGGAAAAGGCAAAAAAAGGACAAATTTTTTAAACAAAGGCTAAAAAGAAAAATAAATCTGAAAGGCACTCAACGACTAGAAAATTTAATTGATATTTAGCAAATCAAACATTTAATTGATATTTAGCAAATCAAACATTTAATTGATATTTAGCAAATCAAACTTAATTGACGGGGAAAAAGTCAATGCTTTTCGGGACAAAAACGGACAAAGACGCGCTAAAACAGTCAACCAGAGACAACGTACTACTAAAATGGTCTTATAGAAAATAGTTAAATGAGAAAATGGCCCACGTGCGAAATTGTGGATTCTTGCTAGTTTCAGTATAAATGAACTTACAAAACGCCATGAGTTTTGGTGTTGTATGAGTTTTAACAAAATGAGCAAACAATGAAAAATTGTAATTGATTAAATTTTATTTACATACATACATTACTTGCAAGTGTAGTAGCCAAAGTTTATCACAATAATTAAATAATATTTTAGGTACAATCTCAATACTGTCTCGGTTTCAAGCCCAAATTTATGCCAGTTGAGGAACGCAGAATTAAGTTCATAACTGGCACTACATCAACCCCCAAGGGCAATAACTCGTAATGCCGAATCATTTTGCTGATGGTACTCTTCATCTCTAAAACAGCGAATTTCTGGCCAATGCAATTGCGGGGACCCGCCGAGAACGGAACATATGCGAATGGATTGATTTTTTCCGAACTGTCTAAGGTAAAGCGATCCGGCAGAAAACTGTCCGGGTTGGGAAAGTAATCGGGATCACGACATGCAGCGTAAATTAATAAAGTGACTTGGACATTTGCCGGTATAGTTTTGCCATCTGTAATGAGAGAGCTAATCAAGGCTATAATACTTTTATTTTGAATTCAAAAATTTACCAAGGGTAACATCTTGTTCGGTGACCCGGCCAATCATCGGGACCGGCGGATATAATCGCAAACTTTCCTTAATAACAGCATCCAAATATTTTAGATCTTGCAGTTCTCTCATGTCTACGGTTTTATCCTTATCGCTGCCGATTACTTCTAGAATTTCTTCAAATACCTTTTGTTGGACGTGTGGATGGCGTGCCAAAATATACAAGGTATGGGCAATACCACTTGTTGTTGTATCATGACCCTCAAACATGAAAGTGTCGACTTCTTCGCGTATGTCTTCGTTTGTCAAGGGTTTGCCGCCGACAGTTGATTGGAGCAAAACGTCTAAGAAAGCCATGCGCTTCTTGATACCCATATCATCAGCTTCGTTACCTGAAAAGAGCAATCGATCAGAGATGAAGCTAGAAGCCAATAATATATAAATATTTGATAATGAAGATAAATTCCATGAATTAATTCGCACATATTATGCAGTGCATATAAGCAGGATGCACAAAGAATTCTCTTATTGGCGCCATCCTTTAGATGAGTCAAGTTTCACTATATTTTATTCCAAATGCAAATAATCAATTCATAGCTCTGGTCGGACTTTTTCAGAGCGTTTCGTACATACGTTAGTTCAGACAATGAATATTTGAAAAACACTTTAATGAAAAAAGAAAACCCATAATTGGAACTGGGGAAGGAAGTTCCTTTTCGATCAAGGCGTATTTATATTTTATTTATAAACACGCTTTGTTTTCGATGCGATAACATAACCTACATATGTCTGTCTAAAATTTCAAACTGAACATAAGTTCCAGAATTATTTCCAAAATAAATCTATTTGCAACCACTACGAGATGGTGTTTCGTACTTACTCATTGACTTATGGGTAGAATTTGTGATGGAATCTTCTAAAGCCCTCCGCCTGTCGGCGATTACATTGTCAGTAAATGCGTGCATCAGTTTAATACTCTCCCTCATCTTGCGATACGATTTATTGGCAAACAGTTTATAAGGCAAATCAAATCTCTGCGAAGGCCTCACAAGACGTGTGGCAATTATATCGGCAACACTGTGTTAAACAGGGAAATGAACAGCTACGACTGTTGGAACTATTCAGGCAGCCAAGGATACTTACTCTGTCAGTGCTTTGGTATATGGGAATTCCGGATTCTCCTGAGCATGAATCTTAACACCCATTGCTGTTTCTGCAATTATATCCATGGCCGTCAAGCATATTATTGGAAACATATTCAAAACCGTCTTGCCATCGGCTCGCTCCCGCAAACGTTTAACTAAGACGAAGCTCTGCTGATCAAAGACCTCAACGAATTGTTCCAAAATCTTAAAATGGAACGTGGGCGTTATAACTTTCCGCCTGGAATGCCATTTGGGACCACTGCTCAGGAGTAGACCATCACCCAGCCAACAGGCTAACATGTGATATAGACTATTCTTCTTGATAACCTGTTGGCTACTAAGGATACTCTCAAAGAATTTTGGATCTCGGACCATAATTATACTCTCGCCAAAAATCCAAAGTTTACAAACTTTACCATATTCATCCGATAATTTCTGTAACAATTCGAAAACATCTGCAAATGAAGGAAAGTAATTTCGATTACTCCAAACTCATTGGCCCGAAATGACAACATAAGTAATTTCCCTTCTTTTCGGAAGGATACGTAATAGCCGTTAACACTCCAAGAAGAGCAATATTCCAGTGAGAGCTGCGAATAGATTAAAAGCATATAAAATATTCGCTGTGTGATAGAAATGCTGCCTCTTGATGTTTTAGGCTCCAACTCACTGGTAGTATCGTTCCCGCTACCCAGTAAAGCATTGCCGATAATAGGTAGTGGTCTAGGCCCTTTAATTCCCGCCTGTTTGAATAGTTTGTCGTTACGTTTGCGATGCAGGTAATCCCAGATCAGAAGACCTGTAAATAATCCTACGAACAATTCAATGATCATGTTACCCGCTACGTAGACGTTCCGTTCTGTCCAAATTTAAAAGAGTTTATGTTTTTGACAGACTAAAGAATCCATACTAATCGACCTCAGAAGTCAATTGTGTCCAGATAGCATTTACATTAGACTGGTCCATGTTTGTGTGTAGAAAAAATTTGAAAAATGCACCCTCATATTAATTGAAGCTGAAATATTCCATTTGACTTTTCAGTTTGTTGTTAAAAATTGAGACCATTTCTAATATTGTCCACGTTTGCACCACTAATATCCAGGGCCACTAATTTTGATAATACTTAAAGTTTATTAAAATTTTTACTATAATCAGAAAAAAATTGTTAGAAAAACTCTAACCCCCGTTTTCATATAGCTCCGTTAAACTAAAGTTAGGGCTAACCGAGAGTTATAGATGTCACTTTAAGTGAACATTGACATCTATAACTCTTGGTTAACTCTAACGGAACTACATGAAAACGGGGTAAAATTATATTTTTGAAAGTCCTTGAGAGGGACAAATTTCTCACGCCTGACCGATTCCGCCTTATTTAAATGCCAATCTATCTAAAACTATGAGATATAAAGGGTGATTTTTTAAGAGCTTGATAACTTTTTAAAAAAAAAAACGCATAAAATTTGCAAAATCTCATCGGTTCTTTATTTGAAACGTTAGATTGGTCCATGACATTTACTTTTTGAAGATAATTTCATTTAAATGTTGACCGCGGCTGCGTCTTAGGTGGTCCATTCGGAAAGTCCAATTTTGGGCAACTTTCAATTTCTTTCTTTCTGAACTTTCTTAACAGAGCACGCATTTTGATAATAAAATTCAATGATTTGCAAGCGTTGCTCGTTAGTAAGTCTATTCATGATGAAATGTCAAAGCATACTGAGCATCTTTCTCTTTGACACCATGTCTGAAATCCCACGTGATCTGTCAAATACTAATGCATGAAAATCCTAACCTCAAAAAAATCACTCTTTATTTCTGAAAAAAATGCAGGCATCATCAACAAACGTCTTAAAATCTTAGGTCGATTAAGAATATTCATTTTTATGGTGACAGGACATGGTGGAGGATTTAATACAATATGAAAATATATTTCATGGATGACATAACTAATATAAAATTTTGTCAGTATTTAGTCACATATCGTTTATTTTGTACCAGTCTAATATATGTTCAGCAGTCTAATCGATACTGCCATTCGAAGTTTATTCTTATCTTTAGATTAATAAATATAACTAGTATTATTCCTAGTGGCACGGGAGTGTATAAGTATTCTATTTCGGATGTATTGTTTTAATTTGTGTTTGTCATTCCAAAAATAGTGACATCTAAACACAAAGCGCAATATAAATTAATTGTTTTTGTAAAGTAAATTTTAAAGTTTGTAAAGTTTTTATTATCTTTATTTATTGGATTTTACTTTTTTAACTTTTAGTCCACATTTTTTATACATTTACTCCATACTCGAACAATGACAGTCAACATGAGGAGTTAGATGTTACCAGCTTTGAATAGTTTTGTTTGGTCTAGCACAGGTGCAGCGGTACAAATGTTCTGATTAGATTGTGTGTAGTATCGATTATTTTTTGAAAATGTTTAACATGCATGATAACACATTTCATAGCTTCATTAGGGTGCACCGCGAAATGAATTTCAACAACGGTGCGAATGGAAGGGCATATTTGAAAGGAGTTAGAGAAAATAAAATGATATGAAACCGCAATCAGTTCTACTTACATTTCATTTTGCATTTTTTCATGTGACAGATGACTCGAGCTAAACTCGTTTTCGCCGTCGATCTGAAAGGCTTTTAAATTATGAACGCTCATTTTTATCTATTTTTATATTTTAATTAACAGCAGCCATTTTTAGCAGATTGCAAACTCTTTAGCAGTGAGAATTCTGATGCAAGATTGTAGAGAAACTGTTGTTATGGCAGAAAAACTGCTGTAATAGCAGAAAATTGTCTGCTGATGGGCAGCAGGTAATCGCTGCTGTTAATAACAGACTTTTTTCTCTAAGTGTACATTGTGAGCCAATTGAAATTGGTTTAACATGTTGGGTCACACGAAATTTAGACATTGTTTCTCCTTTTGGGATCTTATACTATTTTCAGAAGCGTGGGTCACAATTATTTATATTATTTAGAGGAACACAAAGTCTCTGGTGAATAAACCATTTTTCTTTGTCGATGTGTGATAGCAAAATGTGTTATTGAGACGATGGAAGACTTAGTTATACAATAATGCACTTTTTACCATTTCAAAGCGCAAAAATAAAATGTAGATTAATTTAAACCAATTATATTCACCTCTTAGGAATTGTTTTTCTATTTGTTTTTATTTAATTGTTTCCGCCTCTTTAAAAATGCAATTTAGCGTTACGACAAAAGCGCTTAATGGAAATAAAAACAGCGGAAACCGGTTAATAAAAAATGACAATTTGTCTTTAAAAAGATCTTGGCAGCAGTCCAATATTCGCTCCTGTTTTGGAACGCATTACAATATTTATTATCGGAAGCACGTCTGGCCCCAAAGGCAACAGTTCATAGTGGCGAAGCATTTTCGAAATTGCACTCTTCATCTCCAACATCGCAAACCTTTGGCCGATGCAGTTGCGCGGTCCCGCGGAGAAAGGCGTGTACAAGAAAGGATTCATTTGTGGCCCAGCTTCACCTTCGCTAAAAAAACGTTCAGGCTTGAAGGCATCTGGATCGGGGAAATAATGGGGATCACGCATAATCAGAGAGAAGGATAGAATCAGGTTTGTTTTGGCCGGTAACGTTATGTCATCTGTAAAAGAAAATATAAATAAAATCTGTGCTCGGAATACTCTTCTATCAACTAGAATTTAATATTTAGGTGTAAAAACCTTGTTTGACGTATTAATAGGTTAACAAATAATACGAAGAAAGGAAATACAAAATGATGAATAATTTAAATCTACGTTATTTGCAAATTTTATAATGCTGATGTAAAGGGATTAAATACTTTCAAAACGTATGCAACTTATGGGCCTAAATTTGGGAATTCAATATTGAGTATCTTATTTTGAGGTAGTTTGAAATCGCCGTCGTATTGTTAAATCTGAAATATTTTAGGAATAATCAGAAGACATATCAATCTTCATTTTGAGAGGGGTAACTTTTAATTTTTTTGCGTGAGTCTTACTATTTCCTTCACATTCTCCCGCTCACTCTTAAGATACAAAATATAGGGTGGGGGAATCTTATCCTTTTCCTTTAGTTTAAGGCTTAACTTTCAGCTTAGGCCTCTGAAAGATTTCAATCATTTCATTTTATATTTTTTAATCGAAATTATTGTTTAACTTTTGCAGTTATTCCCAAAATTGTGCCGTTCGATCCCTAATTAATCTCAAATTATTTTTAATTTACCTAAGATCACGTCCTCTGTGATTTCACGTCCTATTGCCGGCACTGAAGGATACAATCTCAATGTTTCCTTAATCACACACTCCAAATATTTCATATCCTGTAGATTTCTATACGATACGGGTATTGTCATGTCAGTGCCAATTACATCTATAATTTCTTCGACCAGCAGTTTTTGGACTTGCGGATGCCGAGCGATTAAGTACAAAGCAAATGATATGGCGCTGGTGGTTGTGTCATGACCCTCAAACATGAATGTATCGACTTCTTCGCGGATGTCTTCATTGGTCAAAGGTGCATCATTAACCGTGGACTGCAGTAGAACATCGAGAAAGGCCATGCGTTGCTTGCATCCAAACTCGGGGGTCGACGATGCTTGAGTAATAGTAATCCTATTATTATTTAATTTAATGTTGCATTATGCATTCTCTCACTTGTGTGCGTTCCATCGTTGAGAGCTACTTCTAGAGCATCTCTACGTTTCTCTATGACATCAGTGGTAAATTTATGCATTATTTCAATACAACGCCGGGTCTCTTTGTATATCTTGGGTGAGGTGAGCCGGAATAGCAGCGATGTTCTTTGTGAGGGATTGACGAAGCGCTTGGACATTACAGTTGACACACTACCACAAATTATGCTATATATTGACTGGTAACAGTTGGCTGAAGTTGTACTTACTAATTTAAAGCTTGAACGTATTCAAGATCTGGATTCTCTTGAGCATGAACTTTAACACCCATCGCAGTTTCTGTAAATGTTTACAAGGTCTATATGAGTTGATATCATTATCATATTCGAGCTTTTCTCACCCGATATTGTATCCAAAGCCATGAGACAAACCACCGGAAACATATCAATAACCGTTCTTCCGTCAGCTCGTTCATACAACTTCTCGACCATAACTGCACTTTGCTGATCAAATATATCGACAAATTGTTCCAAGATCTTGAAGTGGAATGCCGGTGTTATGATCTTGCGTCGCGTGTGCCACTTCTTGCCGTTGCTCATCAACAGCCCACGACCCAGCCAATCGACTAGAAAGTCATAATAGCTGCTCTTCTTAATCAGCTGCTGGCTGCTCAGGATTATTTCCACAAACCTCGGATCAGATATCCGTAGATGCATCTGATGGAAAACCCAGAAACGATAGATTTTACCATATTTTGCAGTATTAGCTTTCAAAAAGTCGTGTACATCTGGTAAACGAGAAAGTCCACTTGAACTATTCACACTTTCAAAAAGCTGCTGCTGAATTAGGACTCACTTTCGGTATTCACGTGCCTTAGCTCCAGAGCATTGCCTAAAACGGGCAATGTTGCCTGCCCGGTTATTTTCGATTTCGCAAGCACATCATCTCGCTGTTTTTTATTGAAGTAGTCCCAAACGATGAAGATTACTAGCAGAGCCAATGTCAATTCCAACAACATGTTGTTCGCTGTGGCATTCAGCAGGTACTGATGGTTTCACTCCACCACATTGCTCTCTTATTCAAAGGTGTGATAAAGAACTTGATTGCTAAATGCACACTACACTACGTATGTCAACTTTCACTTCCGATCCTTTAACACGTTACTTCTTTAGCTAAGAACGGCGTAATTAATCAGGCTATGCGAGCATATTAATTGAAAATTATTATTCGGTATTTGCGTGAATATAAATGCAATTTTTCGTAAGACATTATTACCTCACCCAGCTCGCCCCTGCTAAAGTTATATTCGTAATTTTTAGTTGTTATACCCTATGAGTGGAGCGGGCACGGTACACATTTCCACTAATTGATTATAGAGACAATTATACAAACATAGTACAACATGCCGGCGCAATTGCCGCACAATATGTAGTTACGTCTGCGTCTCTTCGGAAACGTGTCTCTTTTAGTTGCTCCCCTCTGAAAACATACTGACAACAATCTCCACACTTTGCGACTGTTATTCTCTCAGTCTCCGACTCGTTGAATTATGCCATTTAATAAACACTTCGTTTCTAGACAGCTACCAGATACGTTGCAGGCAAAGCTAGCTAGCTAGAGGAGAATTATAAGTTCTTGGGCTGCAATATCAAATAAAGACGTATAGGAGGAGGCATATTGTATGCCAATAAAATGTGGCCTACTCTATTAATTGGTTTGCTGGTTTTACTGCTTCTCTGGGACTATCTTAATAAAAGACATCGTAATGAGGTCTTACGGAAGTCGAATATTCGTAGTGGCCTTAACCTGCCATTGGTGGGCAGGGCTTTACACATGATTGGAACCAACTCACAAAGTAAGTGTGGGATTCATTTTTAAGTATAGCCATGCACAGCATTATGTGATCGATTTATTATTCGCATTCAGGTGTCATAGACCGCATGCGTTTATTTGTGCGGGAACATGGTAAGATTTTCCACACCTGGGTGTTACATCAACTCGTTGTGTTTTGTGCCGATCCCAAGATATTGGAGACGTTGCTTAGCAGTCCGGTCCACATAACAAAGAACAACGTTTACGATATGTTATCCCTATGGCTGGGCGATGGTTTACTAATGAGTACCGGTAAAAAGTGGCACAAACGTCGCAAAATCATAACGCCCAGCTTCCACTTTAAGATCTTGGAGGAGTTTGTGGAGATTTTCGATCGCCAGTCAAATGTGATGGTGGAAAATTTAAGGGATATAGCTAAACAGGATTCCAATCAGCCGGTTGATATGTTTCCTCTGGTGTGTCTGACAGCCTTGGACATCATTGCCGAGACAGCCATGGGCGTACAAGTGAACGCTCAATTGAATCCAGACATTGGTTACGTGAAGTCGGTGAAAATGTAAGTTAAAGTGATGCGTTCAAATAAAGTAAAAGTGGAAATTATTTTTGAAATCAGCAGTGAGATGATTTGGATTGGTATAAATGTATAGCCTACTTCCAGAGTGACTGATATAATATCTCAACGGTTACGGAAACCACTCTGGCGTACCGATGGCATGTTCAAGATTTTTGCGCCTCTCGTCTATCGAAAAATGATAAAACACATCAACAATATGCAGTCCTTTACCAAGTCTGTCATTGAAAAACGTCGACAAACGCTACAGAATCTAATCGAGGAAGACAATGCTGGAGAATCTAGGGAGTCCGATGATGAAGAGGATAAGATTGGAGGCAAAAAACGCATGGCTTTACTGGACATACTGCTGAGAGCTTCGATCGATGGCAAACCCCTTAGCAACGAAGATATACGCGAAGAGGTTGAAACGTTCATGTTTGAGGGCCATGATACCACCACCAGTGGTACGTCGTTTGCTTTGTACCTGTTATCTCGTTATCCGGAAGTTCAAGAAAAATTAAGAGCAGAAATTAGCGATGTAATAGGCGATGACATTACTCAGGTGGTCAGCTGTAGGCAACTTCAGGACTTGCGCTATATGGAATGCGTAATCAAAGAATCTATGCGTTTGTATCCCCCGGTGCCCATAGTTGGGAGATATTTCGAAGAGGATACAAATTTGAGTGAGTCTTGGTTTGGTAACATTTGAAACGTCGTAACAGAAATTGCTTATCCATTTACACAGACGGCGTTGTCATTCCTGGAAACTGTCATTTGAATATTCCCCTCTTTGTGGTTTTAAGAGACCCGGATTATTTCAAAGATCCCAATGACTTCAAGCCGGAACGATTCCATTCCGAGAATGCTATGGACATATTTCCCTTTGCTTACACCCCATTCAGTGCCGGACCACGCAATTGCATCGGTCAGAAGTATGCTATGCTGGAAATGAAAAGTGTCATCAGCAAAATATTACGACACTTTGAACTTTTGCCTTTGGGTCCAGAGGTTGTGCCTTCTTTAAGTTTGATTCTCCGTTCGACAACAGGCATGCAAGTGGGACTGAAGCAAAGGGTACAACTCCAGTAAAGTATTAATGAACAGTATTTATGTAGCTAAATATATTCGTGTATATCAATGTAACAATATAGTAGATATGAAGCTAATAATAATGATTAGTACAAGAAATCTTGTTTAAAATCCGAGGCATATTTTCCCATCTTATCTTATTTCAGCGACACTTGTAATCTATCCAGATTAATAATAAAACGGAAAATTACATTTATTTCAACTGGCCATCTACCTCCCTTTTGGCATTGTGCTTTTAAAGTCTTCTTGAACTTCCAGCACAAGTTTGAAACACAATCTTATAACAACCAGTTTGGTCTACGGACGGTTTTAATATACTAAATATTATGTACATACTGAAGTGTGTACTAGAGTGGGTCGTACGAAACCTCTTTTAAAATGACTTATTTGTCGAAACATAACTCTAATAATTATGGACGTCCATTTTTAGACAGATATAATTCAATTATTTTTAATTTGTGTCACTTTTGAGAATTCATAACAAGATATTGGTTGCGTATGAGTTATATTTATTGGACATAATATTAATCATTCGCTGTTCGTCCCAAAATCAACTTAGGAGAGGTAACAATAAACAAAATAAAGTCAAGTTAATGCTCCTAACCTGTGGTTATAGTTTGTGTGGACTTGACTTTGTTTATTGCTATCCCCCTTTAATCGTTAAAATTAGTTTTCAATTAGTTTATTTTTGATGTATACTCGATTGATATTAATCGGTATTAGCTTCATTCGAAGCTTTTTGTTTAAAATATAATTTTAAAAAATCGTTTGAGGCAAACTTGGATTATTCCACTGGGTTTTACGGCCAAAAATAAACCACCTCATGCGTCTTGGCGTTTCGTTGTGCCGTTTCAAAAGTTGAAATAATTTATAAGATATTCTGAATTGAATTTTTGGAAGAAGAAAAAAGTAGCACATTCATACCCGCTTTTATGTTCATCTGATCTTTGAACGTATTGTGCGCATACAGAGACTGGTTATAGACTGTGCCTTATATTCTCGTTTACATTCGTACATACATTTATACAACATCCCATCGTTACGCTCAGATGAACTTCAAGATAACTCATCTCAAATGATCATACTGAGAGAGTAGAGAAGAGGGAGAGAACTTTCAAAAACTAATATACTGTGTTCAAGAAAAAAGAAACGTAAATAAATAGTGAATGAAGCCACTGTATGCGAGTACGTTCCCTGATCCATACACACACATAAACATAAAATAGAATACAGACACAAAATGTTATCTCATTTTCTGGTCGACTGTTGACTATTATATTTATATATTTGTTTTTAATAATTTTGATTAGCCCAATAGCAGATATTTCTCTTTCTTTGATATAACAATATTCCCATACAGAAATGTTAGCGTTTAGTTCACCTTCGTCACCCGGCAAATGAAAACGCTCTTTAAGTATAACGCGAACCGAACGAAAGAGACAATCGACATAATCAACTGCCAGAAGCAAAAATGTTTATAGAAATTTTTATAGTTTTTATTACGCTTCTTTTGCTGTGGGATTATTTATCCAAAAAACGCCGCAATGATATGCTAAGTTACATGCAGGGGCCAAAAACGTTACCCATTGTGGGTAACGCTCTCGCGTATCGTGGTCAAAATCCGGAAGGTAAAGTCGAAGCAAAGCGTGAATTTCCGTCCATGGCAATGACCAACAGTTTTTCACATTTTATTTCAAGTTCATACACGTACATGCTTACGTATCCACATACATACGTACATATGTATAAACTACAATGATTATAACTATGAAATATGATATGTGTAAATCATGGAGTTTGAACAAAATAACTATTTCAAAAACATATACATACATATATTGAAAGAAATATCTTCCACAAATTTAACTACTTACATGCTATTTAAATTCCATGTCGTGAAAATAGTTGTTCTGTTAAATCCAATTTCATTGAGCTTAGAATAGTACATCAATATTAAAATTAATAAATTAAAATTAAGATTTTGTTCTTATCTCTGCTGATGTAAGTGATTTTGACGAATCTCCACAAATCAATAAATGATTTTTAAACGAATACAAATCGATTATGAATTTCGTTAAACCCGTTCTTTATCTTCAATACCGTTGCGATAATGATTGGTATATAGCATATATAAAATTATGTGCAGCAAACAAATACAGAATTGGATAGCAAATTGAACAACTGATTTTGCCACAGCTATATGAACTTTGTACACTTTATTTTGGCTATAAAAGTTGACTTGCATGAGACCATTTTAGGCTGCAATTCTTTGGACGAAATAACAAATACTAATTTGAACATTGTCTGATTCCAAACGATAGTACGATTTTAGAGATACATATTTTCATGAACATTATTTGTGTTGGCCTACGAATAGGCTCATTACACGGATGGCTTGTACTAGAAAAGAATTATTGTGGGATCAACATCTTTAAAATGACAAAGATCAAAAACAGATTATGACTTCATGACTTGTAATTCTAAATAAAATTTGTAGTTTATGCATAAATAAAATAATTCCTGACAGTGGTAAAAAACTATTCTACTCTATAATTTTCATGGAATTATTGTCATTAAATATCAAAAGCAGTAAATGATAGATCCGAAATATTTAGGAAATCGTCGTAAATATAGTAAAGTTAATTTCATGGCTATTCGATGCATGTGCGTATGTACGAGTATGTGCATATGTATATAGATATCCATTATAAATTGTTTCGAGTTTCTATAGTAAGGTATACTTTTCAAACTAGAAACAAGCTAATATTATCAGCAAACAATCTGTGGGTCCGTGGAATTTATCAAAATATGTTTTCTTTAAACCGGGATAACAAACTGCGATAACAAAAACGTTAATAAAAAGTTAATTTTTTACTCCAAATAAAAAAAATATTTTTTTCACATTGTCGCCAACTACAATATAAATATTTATATCAAAACAAATTTAAAAAATATATTTTGTGTTGATTTTTTTGAACTTAGCCTGGATGAAATAAATTTTGATTAAACTGGATAATTATCCAGGCTAAGTCCAATATTTTTAACATAAAATATTTTTTTCAAATTTTGTTTTCACACACACATTAATATTACACTTGGCGACTTTTTTAAAAAAGAATTTTTATTTTGAATGAAATTTGAAATTTTATTTAGATTTTTGTTACCGCGTTTATCACGTGTTTAGTCGATTAATGGTCTATCTCTCCTAAACCCTAAAGCAACCGTTTTATAGCTACACACTTTAGATTACTTGATAATATAAAAAAAGATAATAATACATATAGTGTTTAAATAATCTTGATATGTCCACACAAAAACCTTAGCGCGTAGATGATTAAGCAGAATTGTATAGTCAGGTGAAGCAATGCCCTTTGTACATTTTCCAATTTTAATACAAAAATATAAAATATCAATGGATTTGATAAAACAAGATGACATGCGATTTATTGTAGGGCCGAGTGAACCCTTTCACGATTCTGTACTTCGATTTCATTGGGCAAGTTTTCAAGAGTTTTAATGATTGTAGGGTTCATAGTATTGGTTTATTAAGTTTATGAACTCCACTTAAAGAAAAAAGTCTGTTATTAACAGCTGTGATTGTCCACTGCCTATCAACAGGCAGTTTTCTGCTATTATAGCAGTTTTTCTGCAATCTTGCATCAAAGTTCACACTGCTAAAGTGTTTGCAGTCTGCTAAAAATGGCTGCTACTAATTAAATTATAAAAATAGATACAAAAATCGTTTATAATTTAAAAGCCTTTCAGATTGCCGGCGAAAACGAATTTAGCTCGAATTTCGTTTTATGTTAGCTTGGGACAATATGCGTATCATTAAAAAGACAATCACAACATCTTTCAGTGGTAATAAATTCCTATATAATGACGTTTATTCTAAAAAGTTTTATTAATAAAATTGTTTTTTAAAGAAAGCGTTTTTTCTTTATTGCTAAAAACAGCAAACACCTGTTTCTTATTTCAGCAGATACAAATCTTCTATCTCTTTTTCAGCAGAAAATCTGCTCTTACAGCAGACTTTCTGCTATCTTTTTACTGACAAATTCCTTTGAGTGTACTGGGCCGAACGACACAAAACTATAGAGATTCCTTCAGAAGCATACAAAGAGATCTGCCGATAAGTTGTCGGTAACTAATTGATTTGAATTTTGGAACATTAAAAATTACATTAAATCAAGAGATTACGCAATTTTGAAGAAGTTCAACAAATTTTATTTATACAAACTTCGTTAACCTGAAACAGTTTTCTATAATCCGTTTGTTAATACCTCGGATAACAGAAATTTTCCATTTAACTTACTTAACTTATGTATGCAAATTCGACTGTAAAAATCTATTCTACTAAACAAACGGAAAAACCATCTCAATATACATATAAACGAATGGAAAATGTTTTAAGATGAACTCGAGTGGTGACGGTTCAAAGCTCGTCGAGTATGCCAGAGATTCATAAGAGAACCCATTTGGTTCACGACTCACTCATGTAATATAAATTATATGCTTTTTATTTGTTACCCTTAAACAATAAACTAAACTTTTGTACACGAGTCTTCGTTTCGTAGTATAGCTGACCGCTTTTTGCTGACCTATAATCGCTTACAATTTCAGAAATCATGCATTTCATTACCAACAACAGCCGTAAATATGGGGATATGTATCGCGTATGGATATTGCAGCAATTAGCAGTCTTCTCGTCAGATCCCCGTGATATTGAAGTCATTCTAAGTTCGCCACAGCATATCACCAAAAACAATCTATACGAACTTTTGCATCAGTGGTTAGGTACCGGTTTACTCATGAGCACTGGAAAGAAATGGCATTCACGTCGTAAGATTATCACGCCCGCGTTCCATTTCAAAATTCTCGAACAATTTGTGGAAATATTTGATCAACAGGGTTCTGTGATGGTAAACAAATTAAAAGAAAAGGCCGACGCCAAAACGCCCATTAATATCTTTCCAGTTATCTGTTCAATGGCTTTGGATATAATTGCAGGTGAGCTGTGCACCAAATTGTTTCGAGCAAGACAATTTTCGAAATTTTTGTTCTATTTTCATTTTATTCTTTCAGAAACGGCCATGGGTGTGAAAATAAATGCTCAAAATAATCCAAAATTTCCTTATGTGCAGGCTGTATTCAAGTAAGAAAATCCAGAATAGGAAAAAGAGATGTAATTTATATTATGGCTGTTTTTCTTTAAGACTGGATAACAAAAGCTCCGATAACAAAAACCTAAAAAAAATTAAAATTGTCACCAACAGCAATATCATGTGTTTGTGAAAAAAAATGGATCTAATTATTATCCAGGCAAAGTTTTTTTTCCAAAATTTGTTATAATACAAATATTTACATTGTAGTTAGCGACAATGTGAAAAAATATTTTTTTATTTTGAGCAAAAAAAATAATTTTATTAACGTTTTTGTTATCGCAGCTTGTTATCCCGGCTTAAAGAAAAACAGCCCTATTGTTTTCCTTTTGTCTTCATTTTTTGGTTTTAATTTAAGAATATAATCTCTATGTCGTAATAATGTTGTTAGTTGTGCTCGTTTCCACGTTTAGCTAACACTTGACGTGTTAAATTTAAATCTATTTAAAGGCTTTAGAACCGAAATTTTATTATCGCCTATTTTATTTTGCAGTGTCACGAATATCACTGCCAAACGCTTCATTAATGTTTGGCATCGTATAAATTTGGTATTCCGTTTAACAGCGCCCTCCGATTACAAACGTTTAAACGACAGTATCAAACTTATGCACGACTTTACTGAAAACATCATCATGGAAAGACGTGAAGCATTGGAAAAGTCCTTGTCGGAAAAGATCCTTTCACCCGACGAAGATGAAATGGGACAGAAAAAGCGCATGGCTTTACTGGATGTCCTCTTGCAATCCACGATTGGCGGTGCCCCATTGAGTAACGAAGATATCAGAGAAGAAGTGGATACCTTTATGTTTGAGGGTCATGACACAACCACCAGTGGCATTTCTTTTGCCCTGTATTTGATCGCGAGACACCCTGAAGTCCAAAAGAAGCTAATGGAAGAAATCATTGAAGTCTTGGGAACTGACAGGGAACGTGCAGTATCCTTGAGAGATTTGGGAGAATTGAAATATTTGGAATGTGTTATAAAGGAATCTTTACGTCTTTATCCACCAGTTCCGATGGTCGGTCGTTACTTCACCGAAGACGTTGAGATACGTAAGTTTACCATGGATTATTTGGGGATGGGTAACTCTTTCACATATTAAAAGCGTTATTTCTATTATAGGTGGCAAAAAAATTCCCGCCGGCACAAATTACACGATTGGCATTTTTGTTAGTCTTCGTAATCCCAAGTATTTCCCCGATCCCGATTCTTTTAAGCCTGAACGATTCCTTAATGAAAGCGCAGACAAAATTGACCCGTATGCTTATATACCCTTCTCAGCCGGTCCCCGCAATTGCATCGGCCAAAAATTTGCAGTTTTGGAAATGAAGAGCGCCATTAGTAAAATGTTGAGGCATTACGAGTTATTGCCTTTGGGACCTGAAATTAGGCCGATGATGAATCTAATTCTGCGTTCCGCGAATGGTAATCACATAGGGTTGCAACCTAGAAAGTATTAAAATTCTCAAAAGAGTACTTAGGAGAATATTGGATGGAAGATGGCAGTTTTAATTTATTATAGATTTTTTTAATTGTTTTATAGTTTCTTAATAAATAAACTAAACAATTGTTTTTTTAAACCTATAGCTTTATAGAGCATCTAAATAATCTATATATAGAATATATATTATATATGACATTTTATAAACAACGATCTTAACGTCAACGTGACTGAAAAGTAATTCGGCGAATTATTAGTTATTATGTAAAAAAATATTCAGATTGGTCACTTCTTCCTTTAGAAAGTTTTCTATTAAGTTTTAAGTTTAAATTAAGTTGTCGCCTAGAATACTTTTGCCCAGTTGCAATACATACTCAGTATTAATATAATTCACACTTCCGTCAAATCATAGTTCCTTTTAGTTATATTGCCTTTACCGCAGACAAACGAAGGGAATTTGACTACGAACCAGAATATGTACTTGCAGGGAGACATGTCAGAAACGCTTGTAACGACTTTATTATCATAAATTTCCAAAACTAAAAATGGCGACATTTTCAGTGAAATACAAAATGATTTAAAAATGCGCATACTCGTAAGAGGTCAATACCAAATTCTTAATTCGATAAAAAGTATTTTTATTTGCAAAATATAATTTGTAAACTAGTGTAGTCAAAATCATTTTTAAGAACAAAAAGATTCATTTGGCACACATCCATAATACAATTTCTCTGAGTACATATTTTGACCACTCGAGTGCATAGAGTATCCAACACGAGAATTTGATTTGTTTGTATGGGGGTATATTAAGGATGTTTCAACTTTTCTTTTTGATTTGAGAGCCAAAATTACTGTTTGGCGGAATAAATTCATTCGTACAGGAGCGACATGTCTTATTTGACTACACATAAGATTAGCGTAGACATACATCACAATGACGATTATATAATAGCAAAAAACCGCAAAAATTCCAAATTATGGGATTTCAGTTGTTGGTGTTTTCCGAAGATTGGATTCCCTACCTGTAATTTTAAGAGATCCGCATTAAATTTTCAAATTACCACATGGCATCATCATTTTCATGCTTAACTTTGTTTAATATTAACGCACTAGCACATGTGTATAGGTTTATTCTACATCAAACATTGAACGGAAAGTTAATTCACCAACGTACGTTATATTTTAAAGCGATGCCCTCGTACGTGGTATATCGGGATATTTCGCTCGGCCATTCATAGCCGTTTCTCTGTCAGTTCAGTGATTCTCTTTTTGCATTTTCCATTCAGTATTTCAACAACTGTCGTAACAAGTTGAAAAGTTTTCGCCATGTTGTCGGCGTGAAAAATAATTATAAATTACAAACAAGTGCATGTTTAATTTAATTTAAGTAAATGTATAACGCATCTTCTGAATCATGTTAATGGATTTGAAACATCATTTCATTTTGTTAATTAGGTAGTAGAGAGTTTTACTGTTTGTTTACTGTTGTTGTTGAGGAAATCGATATTTTGAAGAAGTACGCCAACCAACCAACCCCTATAATATCCCAGCAAACATTTGGTGGTAAGATTTTAGTTAGTGTTCTAGTTAATGTTTTTGCTTTACATGTGAATTAAAACAAGTGAAGGAAATTAAAAAGTGTGAATGTCATAACTTATCGAGTTTCCAGATAAAATGCACATACAAATGTTCGAATCTCGGATGAGTTTTGGAAATTCCATTTTGAAATTACTGTTGTTTTCATGAATAATCGCATTTCACGGGACAATTGTAAAAATACATATATGAAATGCCTTGAAAGAGGATGATACAGTAAATGCAACGAAATTGTTGCTGGTATATTGAGAAAATGATAGCAAAAATAACGATAACAGAGCTATATTTTGAAAAGCTGGGTGCAATGACAGGCGCTTATTGTCTTTCCATTTGAAACATTTACTGGAAATCAAAAGAAATGCTAGCTTACAAAACGTGTAATGACATGATAAGATTGTGTCGTATTTTTTTATTTAAATTTTGAAGTGCTAGAGGAAAACAGCATCACACAGTTCCGATGAAATGTAATTTATCTTTTCAGGCATATTTCTTCGAATACTTTGTCTACAATAGAAAATGTTCTTGGAAATTCTGTTCTCCGTTTGCTTCGTGGTCATTATAGTCGATCACATCAAGCGATCGCGGGTAATGCACAAATTGGGAAAAATACCGTTGGTATCAAAGATACCTTTTGTGGGCAGCATTCTTATCCTGTTGGAAATGAATCCCAATAGTAAGATCCTCAAACATATCTACATACGTATTAAGGTGGGCCGATTTGTTTGTGTGCATTAAAATGGAAGGTTGCTGCGACTTTTAGCAAATGCCACATCATATTTAAAAAGACCAACAAAAAATCGAGTCACCCTATACGCAACTTATATTCTGATTTCATTGTACGATGTAAAAATTTGTCTTATTTCGTCTACAGACTATGAAACAAAATGGCATGAATTTGTCCTTCGTTTCGGCAAAACTTTTTGTTCTTCCATCTTTGGTCTCTTATTTGTAGTCACTGTAGATCACCGAATTACAGATGTGGTACTTAAACAACATTTGCACAAGAACTATGTCTACAAACTGCTCAAGATCTGGCTGGGTGATGGCCTCTTGCTGAGTAGCGGCAAAACTTGGCACACAATGCGCAAAATTATAACACCCACATTCCACTTCAATATCCTGGAACAATTTGTCGATGTGTTTGATCGCCAGACGGATGTATTCATACGGAAGCTGACACCTCTGGCTGATGGGCGAAGTGCTGTGAATATATTTGAGCCAATAGGCCTATTAACTATGGATATTATTACAGGTTAGTTACTATTGAGTACAAACTACTGGCCGGTACCGGTAAATAATTTCTTACAGAGACAGCAATGGGTGTGACGATTAATGCCCAACTGGATTCGAAATCCGAATACGTTCAAGCCGTTAATGAGTAAGTTCATTTGTCCACCACAAACTTGTTACTGTTATTACAGCCCTCGTGTATATTACATTTATAGAGTATTCTCAGGGGCCAAAATTGTAAAATTAAAACATTTGGTCAACATTTAACAACTTTTGGTCTAGTAAACATTGTTGACTTCTGTAAAAAAGCAATCAAGGAATGTTTTTTAACATGTTCTATAAATGATCTCATATAGTTTTGAAGCTATTATAATAAAATTTATTTTATTAGAAAGTATGAGGACTATTGAACTTTGTCCATTCCGGGACATCGGTCCGTTATCATATCCGTATCTTTATAACGATTCCTTTTGGTCATATTTTTATAGTCCTTGTACTCACGCTTTACTATTATTATTTGCTCTTGATTGAGTATTAATTATTTACAACATGATTGTCTTGTCACTCTAGTGTTACAGAAATCATGGCAAATCGTTTTGTGAGGCCACATCTGAATTTTAAAATCTTCGCAAAAAACATGTTCAGGATGCAAGACAGGGGCATTAAATTAATGCATGAATTCACGGAGAGAATAATAGCAGAACGTAAACAATCGCTGTTAATGGCAGCGAGGAGTGAAAAGGTCGAAGGATTTCCAGAAGATCTGGGCATTAAAAAACGATTGGCCTTCTTAGACGTGCTGCTGCAATCTACAGTGGACGGAATGCCATTGTGGGATAAGCAAATACGCGATGAGGTGAATACATTTATGTTCGAGGGGCACGACACGACCACGGCAGCCATATCATTTTGTCTTTACGCTTTATCTCGAAACAATGAAATTCAACAAAAACTATTCGAGGAGATCCGAAGCTATTTTGGAGACAACTTGAGTCGTCCAGTCAACTATGCTGACTTACAAAAATTGAGTTATTTGAATTGCGTTATAAAGGAATCGCTGCGGTTGTATCCCCCAATTCCTGCCATTGGCCGTTGGTTGGACCAGGAGTTGATATTTGGTAAGTTACAGTAACATGTAAGTTCTTCAAAAACTTGGAAACGTGGGAAAATGTCCTCTTAGTTACAAAATTCAACGAATTTTCTTTAGTGATAATAAATTGTTTCTATCCCATCTTGACAACATCGATCGATTAGCAGATGACTGCACCCTACCAGCTGGTACTAATATCATCATTCTCTTGTGGGAAATGTTACGGGATCCCGAAGTGTTCGAAGACCCAAACAGCTTTAAGCCAGAAAGACATTTGAGCCCTAATGAGAAAATGAGTGCTTACAGTAATATACCGTTCAGCGCAGGCCCACGTAATTGCATTGGTCAACGTTTTGCCCTATTGGAGATGCGTACCGTTATAACAAAGATTTTACGAAACTTTGAGTTATTGCCATTAGGCGAAGATGTACAGGTATCAATGAAAATCGTATTACGTTCAAGGAACGGTGTACATATAGGAATAAAGCATCGTCTTTACAATTAAGTTTAGCGAAAAAACTTGTAAATTCCGATGGAATTGTAAGTAATGTCATGTATTTGTTTGGGTAGTTATAAGCGAATATAATCTAAATTTGTTTCACCACGAATGTTAATTCATATCAAACAAACAAAATATTTTTATGAAAGTAGTGACCTAAGATACCAAACCTGCATACTTGGTTTTTCATCCTGTGGTCGAGTTTCCTTTTAAACGGACATGAAAGTTGCAAAGAACCTGAATTTTCGCCGCTTATTCTCCTCTTTAAATTAATAATTAAATAAATTATATTGTAATAAATAATTATATTATTATACTGTAGAGTATATTGTAACGTATTTTCACCGTTTATTATTTTTGAAATATTTTTCGCAGATTTTTGCTCATATCCAAACGCAATATTTGTAATAAATTCTCATTATTTTCAACGTCAGAGCATTTTGAGTATTACATTTCTCCATACGTATGTATGTATATAAATTGCAAAAATTCAAAATCTGATGGTATAGTCTCTCTCTCTCTCTCTTTTGTACAATTTCCCTACAAAAATTGTGCAAAAGATAGCATTGCACAAAATTTTACGATTATGGGACAACACCAGAGTACGTAAAACCTATTATCTTGCAATTTGTGCAACATACTCTGCTGTTGCTCCACAAATGCAAAACTATTTTGCAAAAACATATTTCGATTAGCAAAAGAATCACTAGAGATGTTTACACACTAAGATTTAGTGTACAACTTGAAAGTAAATTATGACGAAAACCTATGTACTTTCTGTTGGAAAATATTTTTTATGTCTGGTAAATGGAGGAATATTTTGTCTGAAGTCTTCCAGAAGAAGTACGTTGTAATTTTATGTTGTACCACAAATCTTCATGTGTAAATACTCCTTAAGTCGCAGAAGACATCTGCAATACAACTCTGTTCAGTCGGTCCGTTACTAACAAATTTTACAACCCTGAATTTCACCAAAAAATATAAAATCTCTATCTCTCTTTCTTTAGTACCATTTTTCGCTTGGCACGCGCGAGTTGTATTTATTTTAACCACTGAAAAAACGGAATAAACGGCCTAATTAACAAACATTACTTTGAGTTAGTGTAAAAGAAAACAATAATAAACAAATTAGTGTAATATTTTTTATTGAATTCTGTTTAAAAACTGTACAGTTGGATACTTGATACTTTGACTCGGTTCTATTTATTGGTGTGTATTTCGTGCAAAATAGGGGAGTTCACACGGAGATACTTTTTTGTAATCGTCGGGTAGAAGAGAGGAATATTTGTAGTGTTTGTCTGTATTTCGTGGTAATGGTGGTGGCATAAAACAATTGTGTTCTTTGTTTTTGCATTTGTGAGGGTGGCTAAGTGCATAAAATAAATCAATTTTCCTCAATAAAAAGAATTTTATAATAATAAAATATCTTTTGGAAAAGCATGTGATATGTGTATCATGTTTTTCCTTGAAGAAATGATGCATTCTCTGATCAAATTACGGAGTAAAGCGAAGAAAATGAATGAGACGAGAACAGTAGAATTGCGTGTGTGATGTGTGAATGAATTTATTGCGCTGGGTTGTTTGTGGGAAAGATGATGTGTTGTATGCATTAATTTTTCGTTTTCCCGTCTCCCGTTTGACAAATTGAATATGTTCTGTTTTGTGTTCTTCGCCTCTCTATTTTCTTTCCTATTGTGTTTTGTCCTCTCCCATAATTGGTCTTGCTCATATTCTCTTTTTGTTTACAATACAGAGAATTGATAAATTATTTAAGCCATTTTTTGTTGGTAGAACCTCTTAATTTAGTTTTTTTAACAAAGAATAGATTTTTTTGTTTTTATTTACTAATATTCTTTATTACTCTGATTTCGCTTCTCAGAATTTGCCGGTGTTTTGTTCTTGCATTTTTCCATCGAGCTGATCGCTTCAATGTTGCCACATATTTATAATCTAAATTTGATTAAAGCCTTTTCAGACTGCATGTCAAATCGATCAAGGTCAATTTACAAATGTCAAATTTGTATGGAATCTGACATTTGTAAGTCGACCACATGGCAATTTTAGGTCGATTCGGCTTGCAGTCTGAAAAGGCTATTAGCTATTTTGCATGACAAAGGAAATTAAAAGCAAGTCACAAATAGCCTTCTCAGACTGAGTGCGAAACCGGGCTAGAATTTCAAATGACAGATCCGATAAGCGCTGTTTACACTTTAAGATTTATTGAACAACATGAAAATATATTATATATATAACCCTTAAAAATAGCATTTTTCGATGGAAAACAAGTTTTATATGTATCTAAAGGCTGAAATCGACTAAATGAAACTTTAATTGTTAGTAATTCGTTTAGGAGATATGGATAGAGCAAAGAAGAAAACAATTGTCTGGATGTTATAGATATCTCGCTTAATTATCAAGTTATCGGATGTCAAAATTTGAAAAAATTGATATTTTTCGTTCAGTGGACCCAAAATCGAATATTTGAAGAAAAAATGGAACTATTTTAGTTTCTGATAACTGCCTTAGTAATCGATAATTTCCACAGTTATCGATTGTGGAAATTCTACAAGAATGATGAGAATATATATGATAGAATATATATTTAAAGCAAAATTTTAAATTACAAAGAAATTCAACAGCAAATTTTGTATTACTTGCGCCTGAAATATTTTAAAATAAATTAGAGGTTTCAAAATTATTCTACACAAAATATATTATATACAAAATCGCGCGAAAAGAAAAGTTTACTAAATGTGTCTTTGATAGGGTCGTTTGCTTTTTTCTACAAATGCTGTGTTTTACTCCAATTGCATGGCCTTTTGATTTTTCTATAAAAATCAGTTTTTTCCGGTATATTTGGTTTCGACAACTCGGATATCATGCTCTTGTCTTTTGCTTTGTCAAATTTATATTAGCGTGTACTAGTGAAGAGATTCTCTTACAAAAAAGAGGCTCGAAATATTTGGGGAACTTGTTGAATTTAGCTGATAAACGGAAAAAAGTGTGTCAGATCGAACTCCTTTAACTGTTCTTATTAGTATGATTTTAATATTTATTGATGTCTTTTATTATTTTCTATGCTCTGTTTTGTTTCTTTTTGACATTTTTCATTTTTTTTTTCTTCCAAATTTTTCAGTTTCTTTTAATTTAAACCATGTATGGTCAAAATATACGAAGTGGTGTCTCTTACACGCCTTATGGCTTCAATGGTTATAGACAAAGGTAATTACTTTTCTTATTATTTTATTATTATTATTTCATCAAAAATATTAGATTACGAAAATAAATCATGTAATATAAAACTCTTGGTTTACGTGGCCGCTCTCACGGGAGCGCCAATTAGTGTCTTAAGCGCCGATTTGAATAAACTGACACGTTCTCAATGGCTTTTGAATTTGCGGAAAATGTATATGAAACTGTACAGTTTCAGAAATAGTCATTGCTACCAACAGTATTGTATCGTAAATTGCTGCTTTTTGTCAAATGCAGACAATTTTGGTGATATTTAAGGATATCATGTTTGTTAAAAGTTCGTCTGTTAAATAACGTAATATTTAAATAAAAATTATCTCTAAAATCAGAATAAATAACAGTGAACGTAATCCATTGTTTTTGAAATAAATACACCATTTTGGCCAATATATACGATGAAATCAATTTGTAGTAAAATATGTGTATTTCAGTCAAATTTAAGAGGATTAAAGTTAATGGTATTCAAAAGCAGACAGCTTTTGATAAATGATAATTTGGGTGGAGTTTTTGTCTGAGCGACTCTAAAGTAGGTTCTTCGAGTGCTCTTAGTTCTTTCACCATTTTCATGAACCATACATGCCTTATCTAGTACTCGAGCAGGCGTGTCACAGTCAGACCAACGTTGTTAAAGTTTATAACTCTTGTAGTAATTGAAAGATTAATTTCTGTCAAAAATGTTGTAATCGGTTCGGTTTCGAGTAACATTACTAGTCCAGTACTACCCCAGTACAGAAAAAGTAATAGAATTACAAAGAATTAAATTTTACTAATTTCCTATCGTATTGTATTGTTAGGACTTGAATGGGCAACCGGACAACATTAAAGATTATACAGGGTGTTTTTTATTGAGGTATAGAACTTCGAATTGAAATAAAACACAAGAAAATCGTTTTAATGTCCATCAATTTGGCTTTATTGGAAGGATAATTTTATGCCATTAATGTTTAAATATGATTTCGGGCATGTGGCCGCCGCGGCTGGCTCGAATATAGCCAATTCTACAGGTCCAATTTTCAACCACGCCACGAATGTTGGCTTCCAAGTCCCCTAACGTTTCTGGTTTGTTGGCGTAGACGAGCGACTTCACATATCCCCAAAGAAAATAATCCAATGGTGTCAAATCACACGATCTTGGTGGCCAATTGACAGGTCCATTCCGCGAAATTATGCGCTCATCGAATTAATTGCTCTGATGGACGATTATGTCGACCATAAAATGGACGGAGCTTGCGGTGAACTTCGCGAACTGAACCATTACTTTCGAAATAAATTTGCACGATTTGCAAGCGTTGTTTTTTGTCAACCTGTTCATGATGAAATGGCAAACCAAACTAAATATTAATCACTTGACAGCTGACAAAATGGCCGCCAGTTAAAAAAGTGATCCAACTTAAAGTTCTATACCCCAATAAAAAACACCCTTTACTAACAGTTGTTCCGCCGATAAGATAAAAAATTCCACATTTCATGGTGAATTTTCCATTCCTTTCAGTTTCATGAAATCAATCTAATTACAATTAATATGAAATCCTTTTTTCGAGAGTGAATCACTTTTTGTGAAATAAATTGGTTTCATTTTTTATGATTTTATAGGCTAACAAATGAATCAGCTTCTGTAGGTTTATAAAGCTACCTAGTTTTTAAATATCTATTTGATTGCATATTTTATTAAATTCTTTTAATTTCCTCATTTGTGCCATACAAAGGAAATTCTTTTGCCTCATTGAACACAGTTCTCCTATTTATCATGCATCCTTCCCCTCCAACTTATTTGTATTTCTAATGATTTTGTAGGTTTTTTGCTCTGTTTGCCTACTTTTAGGCTGTGATTTCTTTTAAGAGATTATTGTATATTGTATAAGTTGAACAGCACACAAACCCATGCACAGAAATAAGCAATAGCTTGTATGAATGAGTGAGTGTATGTGGGGATAAGTGTATGAGACTGGATGTGTGCTATTGTGTCGAATGCAATGTAAAAAGAAGACGACGTCGATGATGAAGAAGTATTGAAGGTGAAATATATTAACATTGGCAGTGTTTCGTTGGCGCTGCCGTTGTCGTCGCCGCCGAACATTTGCCTTAAACTATGCCGCTCCAAGTGGTAAAAACAAAACTACAAAAATTAGCAAAAACAGCAAAAAAATAGACATGAAAATAACGAAAAAAAAGTGTAATGACATTCATATTTCCGCAAATAAACAAAAAAAAATCAATCATTATCATTGCAAGTGTCCTGTCTGTGTGTGTGTGAAAATTGAATTATTTTATTATTAATGACTGTCTCCCTTTGCCCTTTCCCCAAACAGTATTTAATTCAGTTCTTTTAGAATCATTTATTATCATTAAAAGAAATTATTAACAAGCTCATGTATCTGGCATAACAAAAGAAAACAGATCATAAAAGGAAGTACAACTGATAGAAGATACAACGCCAGGTCACGAGCAGCAGGGAACGTGTTCTAAGATAAAAGACTCAGCAGCCGGAACTTATCCGTTTCCAAACATGTATCGGTAAATATCAACAATATTCTTTTTCGTTGGAATCGAATTTTCAGTTTGTTAGTGTTTGATGTACTTTTTAATTTATATAAATAAATATAAATATGTATTTAATAATATATATATATTAATACAATGCCTTTGGGTATTTAAGTTCTATATAGCTATGATTTCTACCTTTGATTTAATAAATCTATAAAACTATTCATCTCCGATCACGAACTTAATTTATACCAGTATAGAACCGATTCATGCATGCCCCCGATTCATGTACTGTACAGTTTTCGAGATATCGGTCATGCAACACATGGGCATATATGATCTATTTATATAACTTTTGGCATTTTAACTACGTCGATGCGAGTAAATTATTAAAAAATAGTTGTAATTTAACTTACTTTATTGTTTTTGGTAAAATAACATTTTTCACTGATCGGGTCTTATTTCTATTAAAGCATCCTTAGTTACAAGAAGACAAGTTGAAGACAGTTGAATAAAAATAAAATGTCAAAAACCGACCCACTGTTACAAATGCCAAATGTGTTAATTCGTGAATTAATTAAACAACATATAACAAAGCATACTTTTATGGACGATTGCTCATTTTATTAAAAATTGTTGGAATCACTTCAGAGTGGAGTAGTGCAACAAATTAGCTCCACAAACACAAACAATGAAACAAATAGGCCATACAAATGAACATTCTTCCCACGCGTACATTACTTGTATGTACATGTACATACACACGTATGTACATTAGGGTGGGCCAAAGCAAAAAGTACGCGAATATGAAATAAGATTTTATTTTAATATCGTATGTTGGACCATAATTTACAAATTTTTGCAAATTTATATGAAATCATCAAATTGTCTTGAGATCTATCTTCGATACCAAATTATTCATACTGCCCCCGGGGTCATAAACACAAATAAGACGGATCCATCGCCTTTCTTATTGAAGTTTTGCGTGCTTTGTGTTATTCCATACATTGCTGGGCCACACTAATTTACATACAAATCCATGTATAGTTTTACTAGTAATTGTCTGAGTATGTGTACATATAATTGCAAGTTGTGTACCACTTTATTAAAAGGCAACTTACAAACACCTAGACAAGTAAAAACGGTATTTAGTTCAGCCGGACTGCAGTCCAAAGTTTCAACTGTGCTATATTTGTTTGCCCATCTATATTTGAACATATACATAAACTGTTTCATAAGTGCACGACATTCAGGCCCTCGGGAGTGTAATAATCAGAATTATATTCTTTATTTGAAATTATAGTTCCAAGATATATTGAGAGTTTTTTCTATCATTTAACATCTATATAATATGCACCACTTCGACGAATACACATTAAATAGAAAATATTTGGAAGCAACTGAAATCGATTCTACTGATTTAAGAATAATAAGAGACAGAATGAGTAATATTATCCTCAACAAATGTTACTCATACGTCACCAATATGGCGTCACCCCACCAGACGTAGTCTAACTAAGTCAAATCACAGCTTTCTTGAATTTAATTTCAATTTTACCATGTAATTTATATATATATTTAATATTTTGAAAATGGAAATAAATTGGTAAAACTCATTTTTGGTTTTCACATTCTACGGTTAAATTGTCAGACAAATAAAAAAGTATAGTTATTCACAGAAATGAGAATTTATTGTTGTCTAAACGTAAACAATGAATGATAGATTAACGAAAAAATCAAAAGGAAGCGGGATAATACATCTCTGGCCGAGAAACTGATAACATGATGATTTTAGACGTAGTAACTTGGTATTAAAAAATAAAAACAGAGAGATTTTTAACTAAAACTAGAGCAACGCATCGCCAGCAGTTCAAGCTTAAAAACGTTAAATTGAAAATTGGGGAAATGAATGGTTGCAATCATTATTTACACTTATTTTCAATTTGTGGCATTTGCTCATTATTATTTTTTGGACTGCCCGCGAAAGAATATCGTCCTAAAATCAACTTAACCGATCTAATTTTCTTTTAAATAGTGCTTTTTTGATAGTTTTAAAGCAAAATATTTCCTTAAAATATAATAAAAATATGTTTAAAACGGAGTAAACCACAACGACCCATAATTAATTAATTGATTATCATAGTCCTAACACAGAATATCCAAACTAGTGCCGTTTTTGTTTTTGATAAAAAAAACTTGCCCTGTTAGTGGAGAAGATTTTGAAAATATGAAATTATGAGTTTGTACGAATAAAACGCAACTGCGTTTATATTTTTTCACTTTGTGTGGAAGGACAGTCTAGAAATGTCAACCTAGAATCGTACGAGTATTTAGATTTAAGTTAACAAATATTTATATCTTGGCTTAAGCAAAAACAACCATAATCGGGGCTTTTTGTTTTGTGAATTGGAAATGACTTGTTACAAACCTTTTTGTCAATACGTCTATTATATAGGCAATCTGGAAATAAACCTTTTATATTCGCTTATTTGTAATTGCAAATTCGAATCGTCGTTTATCTTAACAGTGAAAACCCCTCTTATGAAAATAATTAATAAGACATTACAAATATAATTATTTCTATAGTAGAGAAAACATTTTAAATTCCCAAACTCCTCCTTCCCATCCCATTTTAAGGATGTATAACAACATTGCGATATTATAATCCATAAAGAATTAATTAATTGACTAATTAAAGTACATAGCGACATGCCTCTGAATAAGAATGTTTGGAGAGACACTTATCTGGACATAGCTCTTGGAATATTTACCTGTGTTTGTGCCTGACGGTGTTCTAGGCCACGAACTGTGGTTCAACTGGTATAATGGACCTAAATACAACATTCTCGGAGCAGACAGTGATTTGGGAAAATGTTTCGATTATCAAAATACATGTACGTGCTCACTCAAAACCACTCACTCCGAGCACTTAGCAATTTTATAGACAAATATTTCCTCAAAATGTGTCTGTGTGTGTCTAGCAGTGTTTGTGGCTGTTTGTATAACTGAACGCTTGTTTCCCATTTACCCACCGCCTTTCGGTCTATCGAAGATATTTTGCATTGATAGCAGCAGAACGAACAAGCCACCATCAATTGTTTTTGTTCCTTTTTGTCTTGCCACTCGAAGTAATTGCAAATATTTGCAAAGTAATTTGATTTGATTTGTTTTTCTTCCTTTTTTCTATTCTTCGTTGTGGCATTTGCGTTCCATGATATTGGCGAGGAAACGATTGAGTTGAGGGGTGTTTCTTCAATTGCTTATTTAATACATCAATTAGACGGATTAATATTTTAATAGATTTGTGGAGGAGCGCAAACGGACGAGACGAACAGCATACGTATATAAGCTTCTGCCTAACGCACGGCTATTAGTTAATTAAGAAAATACGCAGCTATTTACATTTAGTTATCCTTCCATGCACAGATTTCTTATGCAAAAGTAGGTCTTACTTTGATAGATTTCTATGTATTTCATATTTTTGTATAACATAATCCGTGGCGACGGAATGTTACAGTCAACGGCGAACGTTGCAGAGCCATGATTGCCGTTCAAAGGCTATAGAATAATCTTTAGTTTCATTACTTTATTTCAATTTAACTCTTTTTTGCATGTAGTTAGAGTAAACCAACAAAAATCCACTCAAACTGACATAGACCTTATTTTAGGCTAACGGAGCTACATGAAAGCGCTGGTTAACGTTCTACACGCTCTTTATTACATAGAAAAGAGTTTGGCACATCCTAATGTATATATCTATAATTCTTCGGTTTATGAAAATGTTTTCTGTTCTGAATGAAATTAAATAAGGCTTCATTGAAATGGTATCGAAATGAATGACGATAGTGGGATTTCTTTCGCAGCAAAGTTGTCGAGCTAATTGGATCAAACACCATTGTTTCCCGCATCTTTATACATGTGAATCACACTTATATAATCTCACGTATTTGGTTTGGTGTTTCAATCACTTTCAATTGTAATTTCCATATTGGTAATTTCTATGTCTTCAGTTGGCGTATAGTGCACTGCACTGGGACAAGGATACACATCACATTTTCCCAACAGAAAACACACATCGAACAGCAAGCACAAGAGGATTTTCTAGCCCGAAACCCCAGTAATGCCAAAAATCATTGGGAATGACATTTTTAATCCCAGTGAAATAGTAACGGGATGGGTTAATTTTGTTCTGTTTTCTTATTTGTCCTACGAAGGAATAACACTGGCCAACAGTTTCATAAGAAGTTGTGCTCACAGATTACATACATATGTATAGCAGGCAAGTGTTTTAGCCCACAGTGCACAAATGCCTATGTACTTAGAAGCAGAATGTCTGTATGTGTGTATGTTCGTGTCTGTATAAGAATCGTTTGTTTGCTGCTCGCAAACTTGTTATTTGCTAAGTAAACAACAAATACAAAGCAGAGATTTACACAACATCCGAAATCAAACAACCAGCACCCACCAAGCCCTACACTTCCAACTCAATATCCTCACTGGTGGAACAGATTTGCACAGATCTGTAAATCATAACCGTTTTCGAATAGAGTGTAAAGAAGAAGGATCGATAGGATAAAAATATACATAAATGGTATATTTTTATAAACATTGCTTTTGTAAAATCTAGATCCATGTCCAAGATCCAGTCGGCTGAATTGTTTTTACTTATTTTTATTTTTATATGGACTTGTAAAGAAACGATAGCAAAATAATTTGGGAAAATACAATTACTCCATTCTTGCCCAGCACTGTTTCACTTGCTATACTGGCTGTAGTTGCGAGTGGAGGCGGCGGTATTAACTACAATCAAATATCGCATTACATCTTCATAACAATGGCGGCGGCAATGTCACTGTATCAACAAGAATGGCACCAGCAGAAGCTGCCTCGTTATCAGAGCTACATCATCAGCATCTGTGCGTTGGTATTGGTGGCAGGCAGTAGCAATTACCATGACATCAGTACTCATCCCACTCCAGAGATACAAATACGAGAAGTAGGACGATAGTAAAAAGTTATTTATTTCATTAAAAATATGCCAAAAAATGTGTGCGATTATAAATCTTTCAGTATTGCCAGTATTGGATTTGTAAACACAACCCTGTGCTCTTTTTCCTTTTCCTTTCATGCGAGCGATGTTTGTTGGCAGAGAGCGGTCTTAACAAACGCCAGGACAGCACAACAAACTGAATATTTTAAATAAAAAAATAAAAAAAGTATCGGAACAAAACAAAACAGAATAGAAAGAGTTAGGCGCCACCATTACTTAGAAATCCCCCTCTACTTACCAATTTGCTGGGATGCGTTCGTTTGTGGCCTACGTTAGTTTTACCCAAACCCCTCCGTGATTGTTTCTGAGGCCCGCTGCTGGGGTTTCCACTTTCGTTTGATTATGTGGGTATCTGCTTTTGTTTGTCGCCGTCGTCGTTGTTGTTTTACATCCCTTCGACCTTTTTTGTTTTGCTTCCGACTCTACGCTACGGCATTGCAATCAAACTGTGGACGCCATATTTAAACAATAAACTTTTATGAGAGATGATGATTTTTATTGAAAAGTATTTCATTCAATTTTTTGGTTTTGCCACATCTCACTCTCTCTCCTTCTCTGACACTCTCATCCTTTTCCCCATCTCCAAAACAGTCCGAAAATTGTTTAGAAGGTAGTGCAAAGCGCAAAGGAGCACGGAAAGTTAAATCAAATACGATTTATAATCAATGAAATAGCAAAGGGGCGGAATCGTGTTTGTCAGGGTTAATATGGGGATTTATTTGGGATTTTTGTTCGTACGAACGAATTGTACTGGCCATCAGCCTCAGAAAAAGCGGCGCTGATCGGCAGTAAAAATACGATTAAACATTTGTGATTCCTAATATGTTTTCCGAAATTTTTAAGTTTGTATCATTTAAAACAAATTCAATATTGTAAATTATTGCACAAATTGTTAAAAGATTATAATTATTTAAATTGCGTTTTGTCTTTTGTTCGGCTTGAGGTCAGTTTTTTTCAAATAATAAAATAGTAACTTTTGTTTTATTATTTGAAAAAAAAACTGACCTCAAGCCGAACAAAAGACAAAACGCAATTTAAATAATTACTATTAAATTAATAATAATTAAATTGATTATTTAAATAAATAATTATTTAAAATGGAAATTATAAGTGGGAAACATATTTTATGTCCTGCATTATCGTTTACACGAATTGCTAGTCCATCCTTTTCGGTTTTTATCATTTATGCTGTGTCGTAGCCACTTTGTTGCATGCCTACACGAGGTTCACTGTTCCTCGCCTAGGTATTGGCGTTCTTCTATTTAGAAATGTAAATGTTTGCAACAGCTTAATAATCATATACAATATCAGGCAACATTGTACTGTCAACATTCGTGCATATTGCACAAAAACAAACGATAAAATATATATTCGTGACCAACATACGAGTATTACCACGATTCCAGGCAAAGGCACATCCCTACCAGACAGAAAAATAAGGCAGATATCCTTGCAAATGTTAAGCGTAATAATGATGTTCTTTTAAATAGCTTCACCACTATGAATCCTACTTCTGTTTTCATTTTATCAGGTTTAGATGAATACTGAGAAAGTTTTGTGCTCCTTATAACACACAGCGAGCGGACAGGTACATCAATCAAGTCCGTTGCATAAAGTTCATGTAGGAAAAGTCTACAGACCACCAAAGGCTTTAACCAAAGATTTTATTTATTTCACACCATATTTCGTCCTGCTCTCGACTTCTTTCCTGGAACACACTACAAAACATATTATATTTTACTATATTTCAGCAAATAGAATGAGTTGTACAGTGTCGTGATCACTGAGTAGGAAAAATACTAAATTTTCATGTCAGAACCTAGAAATTGTGGTCATGGAATCTCGTAGCTAGCTCATCATACTTTGTGTGAGAACAGGTTAACAAAGTCAAAAATGCAAGAAATGCACAATTTCCAATTTTTGACAGAGAGCGTGTAGGGGAAATTACATAAAAATAACATTTTTAACTTAAAAACGAAGACACTGTGTGTTGTTCATTTAGTTGTCCATAGGGGGTTGCATATGGCATGATCAGCTTTCACATTTCACATTTTGTTGCGTAGATGCCAACTATCAAGACCCTATGGGCATATACAAAACATAAATAACATGTGTGTATTAAAGGATTCATGATAACGACAAGTTGAATGATGCATCTCCTCTGTCAGGACAAGCAAAAGTTTTCGAAAAGAAGGACATTACAGAAATCTTAGCATAAACTTTCTGTCTTTACATACATACAGTCATATGTACTGTAATAGCCGAGTCCCACTATCCCAGAAACATTTATGTGGAGATTTTAATAAAATAAAGAGAGTTGCAGGAGATTACGACAAAAACAGGATCTTCACGAAATTGAAAAATGTATGCAACATTGCGAGTTCGCTCTTAAAGTGTAGTAGATGTCACGCCTCTACCATAACTTTGCTTTTCGTAATTTTTTTCTTGATGAGCGTTGTACGTTTTCGTTGTACCTCGAAAACCACCCTCGTATATATAATGACATTTTTATATTGTTGTCACGAATTAAAGAAAGAGTAACTTTGTGAAAACATCATTATATCGCTCTATACGAAGGTATTGTTTATTTGTTCTAGGAATTTCCATAGACTCCATTAACTACTCAAGTTACATGTTACCATCAACCAACCAAGTGGTGGGAGGAGAGAGGCCATGTTTTGTGGGACTACATTGTTCCATTTGGCGTCTATCATACGGAAGCCAACGGAAAAACGCACAAAAAGAAAAGAAACCAAACAAACATCCATCTTTCTGCAACCTCCTCCCACACCCAGTTCCCAGTCAGCCGCATCCTGCTAGTCCTGCTGTACTGTATAGAAAGTTATTCGTCGCTATGATAAAATCAAGTCATTATATGAACTTTTTCTTTGTTTTTCTTGCTTTTTTGGCGGCTTAATTTTGTGTGACTTTGCCCCTCTCCCCTCCATCCCTTCCATCCCACTTATTCTACTGACATTTCTCTCTGTTTTCTGTTTTATTTTTTCAAGTTTGTTGGTGATTTTGCCTGGTTTGTTGGTTGGTTGGCGGCGTTTCATTATTATAATGTAGAAATGAAGTAATTTAGGTCAAGTGCTAAATACAATGGAACAGGAAAATCACCCGAACCATTGAGCCTGGGAAGAATTTCCATGTAGGTACAGCTTCGACGAGGACAAAAGACCTCACGGAGAAAGAAGGGGACTGCTTATTTTTTTGTTTATGATGAAGTAAAAACAAGAACAACAAAACCAGTGACGCCAATAAAGATATTTATCCTTTTAAGCAGCAATGACAAAACGCATAAACTATTCACTCGTGTCGCTACTCTCTCCCTCCTCCAAAAAAAAACTGACACACACGCTTGTTCAGAGACATAAATCATCGAAACAGTGCCGAAAAAAGGATCCGAAAAGGAAAGACGACACAATGCCGTAGATTTTTGATAGGGATAAACAAAAGATAAACGCATTGCGGAAAATTGCTTACCACTGATTTTTATCCTTGTTTTATGTTTGTTACGATTATAACGGGTGATTTTTTAAGAGCTTGATAACTTTTTTTTAAAAAAACGCATAAAATTTGCAAAATCTCATCGGTTCTTTATTTGAAACGTTAGATTGGTCCATGACATTTACTTTTTGAAGATAATTTCATTTAAATGTTGACCGCGGCTGCGTCTTAGGTGGTCCATCCGCTTAGTCCAATTTTGGCATTTCCACGTTTTTGAGTAACAGAGACCCAATTGGTGCGAACGGCGACGAATCGAAAATTGGTGGTCATCATTAACACTGGCCGATACAGCTGCGATATTTTCTTCAGTTCGCACTCTACGTAAGCGTGTTGGTGGTTTAATGTCCAACAATGTAAATTTGGTGCGAAATTTAGTCACAATAGCCCGAATAGCCGCTTCAGTGGGTCGATTAAACTGACCATAAAATGGAAGCGCGCAATGAACTTTCTTAACAGAGCACGCATTTTGATAATAAAATTCAATAATTTGCAAGCGTTGTTCGTTTGTAAGACGATTCATGATGAAATGTCAAAGCATACTGAGCATCTTTCTCTTTGACACCATGTCTGAAATCCCACGTGATCTGTCAAATACTAATGCATGAAAATCCTAACCTCAAAAAAATCACTCTTTATTACAATACTGTCGAACATGAACAACTCCTCGTCTCTTGGTATCAATTCAAATACAAGTACAATTACGGTACCATGAATGATGTCATTAGGTCAAGAAATGCGTTATTAGGTCAGTCGATAAAATATCCCAACAATTGTTCTCCATAGATTTTGAGTCGCAGAAGTGCTCTACCACCATCCATTGTCATGGGTCTTCAGACATTGTTACAGAAATTAGTGATGAAAGAAATCTGGAGGGATTTGCAAAACGATGAACGGATGTAACTCATTATCTGTTCAGTCTTCTTACTTCAATTCGATTTCCTTATCTCTGAAAATGTGAAAACCACCTGAATGGAAAATTGCACCTGAATAAATTAGCCTCTTATTCACGTATGTATGTAAATCCGTAAATAAAAATGTTATTTTCAATTTTTAAATAAACTACATATAAATCGTTCGAAAGGTATAAGGGCCTGTTTCTGTAGCTTATTTTCATTCGTCTGAGGCGAATCACTCAATTATTACATGAATTCTATAAAACACAGATAAGAAATATTTTAGGTGTGAGCTCTCTTTACGTGTTTTTCAATAGACACGAATCATAGATTGGTATAGCTCACAGATTTATCGTAATATTTAAGTGATTTTTGAAACAGGCCCTATTATTTTTTTTCTCATGAGTGCGCAAAGGTACGCAAAACCCGTTTATTACCCGTAACTCAAGATTTGGGGGGTTTTTGGAAATTTCACAAACAAAAGAAATTAATTTCACTTCCCAGGGTTTTCTACTTCATTCCTTTTTTGTAGCACTGTCTAGTACATACATGCTAGTATGAGTTAGAAAAAAAGTCGAAGGAAGAATTTAAAATTGTTTTGTTTAGAATATTTACTTGATGGAATAGTAGGTCTAAGCAATTCAGAGCGACAATTGACCTCCTGGCTTATCGAACATACTGTGTTTTTATTGGGCCATTGAGCCAGTCAGTCAGTCAGCCAATATAGTGTAAAAGCCAATAATATGTCAAGGCCTGGTACTCACTTGCACACATACACACAATGCCCGACAAGAGCCCAGTGCACAAAATGAAATGTGGTATGTGGACAGCATAAAGCCCAGTGAGGTGCTCCTCCACCAAAGCAAGCAAACAATAGACCCAAACAGTAAAAATGTTTACAGGCACGTTCGTCATATCGTTCCGACGTTCCCTTTCTTGTCAGGGTAAGGAGAGTGCAGAAAAACCAAACGACCAGAGTTGGTAACAAAATAGAATGAAACAAAGCACAAAAGTATCTGCCAAAGGTAGGTGGCCAAAGACGTTTCAAAAAAACAACAACAAAAACAGCCTCAAACAAAAACCCAGAAAATGTCTTGATGAGGAATAGAAAGGAAAAACAAAAAAAACGCGCCGTAAAATGTGGACATAAAATTCGTGTATTAGTTGTGTGTGTGTGAGGGGTGCGATTATAGTGGGAGGGGAGGTGCTGTAAATACTTAACACCAACGTGTAGGTGTAGGCACTGTCTATGGGAGGGGGCGTTAATGTGTGCGAGAGTGTGTGTCATGATTGCTGTACGAGTGTTTTGGTACAACACTCTTACATTCACTTATTTCCGCTTCCGTTACTACATGGCTTGGCGTACTTCCGTCGGTTTCCCCACGAACACAACAATTCGCCACCCAGCCGTGAATTGACGAATGGAATGAAATGTTCTGTTTTTCTTCCCTCTTTCTTGGTATTTTCTGCTCAGACGTTTACATAGAAAATTCATTTCGCCAGGTGTCCTGTATGTTTGCCCAAGTAACGGAAAATAACTTAAACTTGTACGGCTAAGAAAAAAACATCCATCCAGCCACGAAATAGCCCAACACCCTCAAACACATCCTGCTGCCTTTGATGAGTACGTAGGCGGCTCAAGTGCATTGCGGTTACTTGAACTGTTAATAGAGTTTATTGGGATCTATTGCCTCTCTAACCTTACCTAATGACGTTCAAGAGTCCAGTGTGGCATTCAGGCTGCACTGGCAAAGGACACCAGGACTACGAGGTGTACACAACAGCACAATACTGGGAACTGGTGGTTGGTGAACTGCTTTATGATGGCGTAGCGTGGCATGTCTACAATAAAAATCTGCCGCCATATCATAAATATCACAATTATGCTAAATGCTTTTATGTTGGAAATCTTTGATACGAGTACAACCAACCAACCAACGCAACGACAGAGAGACAGGGAGACAGACGAAACAACTCTGTTTATGTAAATTTCTTTTATTCTTTGGATTTACATATAAAAAATCTTTTGTATACATTCATGACAGCAACAATAACATCAAGAGCAGCAGTACTGGTACTTGCTGCTGCTGCTGCTGCTACGGCTGTATACATTTAAATATTTGTGTAGGAACATTCTTTCTGCTTTTGCTTTTCTTTGGAGGACATAGCAGCGACAGTGGTACGATCGATGGTGGAGCTTCGGTGAAGTTTTGCTGTCATTTATGTTGTCCCTTTCAATACCAAGTCTTATTCTTCAGTCAAGTGCCATAGATGTGGTCTTCATATTTCTTGGCGACATTCTCTCTCCATTGATCTCTAGAAATGTCAGAGGTGCTCTTGAGGTAGTCTATACCACATCTGTTCATTTCTATACCACTGTCTATAGTTTTGTTGTTGTTTTTAAACTTTATTTAATATAAAAGTTTGATTTGAAAATTCCTGTAAAAGGAAACAGTAACAACAACAACAACTACTACTAGTACTGGTACTGGTACTACAGCCGCGCAGCAAAGGAAGACTGGTCGAACATATGACTGGAGGCGAAATGTCTGTAATACAAGGGAATAAAACATTTTCATTTGCTATGCATGAATGTCCTTAAGAGGAAACAGGAACTCTTACTCTACAAAGGACTATGTGCTTGTGTCGGTATGTATGTGAAACGGACATCGTACATACTCTGTGCTTGAGTGCGTGCATCTGTGTGTGTGTGTGTTTGTGTTCAAAGAATAATTTGCAAATTATGTTATAAACATTTTTCCCATATGACCTCTACATGCAATGCCAAAGAGTTTTTCTGCCTTTCTTTTCATTTCTTATGCGGAGAAATACTTATTTAGACATTACGTACGATGTTGTTGTTTTTTTGCTTTTTTGAGGCCTGTCTTGAGGGAGCACGAAAAACCCCAATACAATTTGCACAAATAACCAAAAGCAATTCTTGCAAGGAATAGAGGAGTCAATTTTGTATTTTGTCTAAAAGAATGATTCCTTTTTTGGTTGTATGTAAGTCACGCTTTGAAATGTATTTGCTTGGGGAACAATTTCTGCGATAAACAAATCGAATCGTATACCGGTTTGCCACTGGGTAGTGAAACGAAAGGCGTTATCGGAATAACGTGCCTTTAGGGCAGAAAGGAGGTTTGCCAGTCAATCAATCTAGGAATTGGGGAATGGTGGACGGCCGCCTAAACGTATGATCCAGTGCACGCTTCACAGAGGAAAAATTTTTTTTTAAATTCAAATTTGTTTCTTATATTAAATTTATTATCCATTTTATGTCAATGATTTTTATTGCTGCCGCTACAGTGGCAGCAGCCATTAGGTGGTAGACGAAGCGACGCCACTATGAAAGCATTCACTTTGTCGCCGTTCGGGTTTTTTTTCATGTCAGCCATTCAAAGATTGTTTTTGGTGGCTCGCAACTCACTTAAAATGTATGCATGCAACATTCTTTTGGCATGCAAAAGGATATGAATTTGGGTCACCAGTAAGAGAGTTGAAAGGTTAAATTAAACAATAAACAATGGCTTAACTCAGCGTTACAACTGGCACATTCATGGATGTTTTTTTGGGCATTTTCAACAATGTCCAGTTGGTTTTTTAAATGCAGCTATGATTTGTGACAAAAGCAGTATTTCGATATCCTCCATCAAGGGTTGGAGTGTATACTGTGTTTGGCTCTACATTGGTAACACCTTGAAATATCCATTCGAATTTTCAATTGAATTTGTATATTTTTAAATTAAAACCCGTTTTTTGTTTACATTTCATTTTTAAACGAAAAAATTCGGAAAAAAACACTTAAAATGATATTACATACTTTTCAAGTCAATCAAGTTGTATTTGAATTCATCCGTACAATTGTCACACAATTCCGAAACTATCCAGTTCTTCACGTTAGTTTTCTATTGTGGATACCAATCGAACCACATTCAATCTTCGAATTCAAGAAATTATGAAAAAACTTGCCTAAATATGTAGCGAGGATGAATATAATATAAGAAAGTAAACAATACAACCACAATTGCATATTGATTATTTTTATCGAATAAATATAAATTTTGTCGAAAATTAAGTGAAGTTTTGCAGATATAAATTTGCGGTGAATGTAATAAGTACATCAGAAGGTAATGAATAGTAACAATATTTACTAATCGATACCTCGGTTTAGTAATGTCGCTTGAGAATAGTTTTGGTCTATTACCAAAAATTCTGTTTCGTGAAAAGCGACAAAAAATTACATTAATGATTACACCAATGATTTTGTATATTTTCCTTGAATATTTTAAACATCTATAAAAATTTTCAAAAAAATTACACGGGTCTATATATATTATAGGGACTTAAAGATCTAAAAGACGGATTCGAGTTAAGTGATTCAAAAAGAAATGGCGGGATATATCAAAAAACGGATAAAAATATCCTATTTCCAAAACAATCAAAAATGGTTAGTAGATCAAAACTATTCTGAGGCGATGATGTGTTTATGCAATTTTCCCTATTGTTTGTAAGGTTTCACCTAATGTTATAACAATACAACGTTGTGGTTGAAACTGCAATAAATACTGCGATGCGATACGATTTTACGTAGTGACTAACGAAGCCTTTCGAACTGAGCTATTCACACTTTGAAATGTGTGGGTATTTGAAACACGCATGCATACATTTTATTATAGCATATACATTAGAGAGGACCTAGATTATAACAAAATTTCAACACGTTACTATTATGTGATTTAATTTAATTTTTACGCCAATATTAAAGGCAATCATTAAACATGAATTTAGTCTTAAATTTCAACAGAACAGTTGGCATTTTAATATAAATTTTGTTCGGAAACATTCACAACTTGTAAGATTTACTCGATTTTGTGTCCATGATATAGGATACAAAATTGAGTAAAATTCCTCACCGAATTGAATTGTAATGGCGTAGAAAGTGGAGGGGTATCATATAGTCGGCGCTGCACGACTTTTGCCTTTCTTTACTTGTTTAATTTTGGGTCACCCTAATATACGTATGTATGTGCCTATTGGTGTTTGCGGACGTCATTTGTTTAAGTGTGTTCATACACACTCGCCCATTCAACATGCACACGCAGTCGTAGTTGCTGTTAATAGTTATTTATGCAATTTGTTGCATATCGTAAGGCTTAGTAATCATGCACTGAGTGTTCGTTCACGAGTGTGTGTGTGTTCGTAGAACATGTGTTGATTGTTTGAGGTTTTTTGTTGCGTTATGTTGATATTGAAACCTCAAAATTACCCAAAGTGTATGAAATTGAAATTGTATGCTCTACAAAATTGAAATGAATAAATGACGAGTACTGCCAAAAACCGCCCGCACCGACAAAACAAACAAGATATGTTTTGGAAAAATTCCATCCATAAAATTAACAGCAAAATAGGTATATGATTTTCGTTAAGGACATGTCACCTGGGCGTACATAAATAACATCAACAACATTGGAATAACCACAGCTACAACAACGGGTTTTCTTCAGTAGCATTTGCAGATATTATTTTTTAAGAATACTTGTTAATGACTTTCTGTGGCTTTATGTATCATTCAAGCTCAGATTAAGTGTGAACAAAAAACAATACGAAAGAAACATTGGTTTGGGGGCGAATTTCTTTTTCTCAGCAATTTCCCTGTAAATGTCCGAGGACAAAAGCCTCCCTAACTAAATTTTGAATATTCTTTAGTTTAGATAAATTTTAAAAAACTTTAGCCGAGGCATGTCGTTGAGTCACATTTACCCTCCTTTCCTTGGTTGCTTATGTTACATGCCTGGGAACGTTGTTGCGCCATTAACGCCAATGTGTCATTTTCTGTTTTGTCCACTTTGTCGGGACAAAGTTATTAAGCTGTCCTGTTGGCAGTGATTTCGGCTGCTTTCATCAAGGATTCTGAAAGAATTCTCAACTCATTTATCATTCATTTCGTAAAGGATATCAATGTGGAGATCGATGACTTTAATTACAAAGATTTTCTGTCAATTTGTCGTCACTTGGGCTGGGAATTTAATTGATGATGATGATGATGTTGGCGATGTACATACAAACAAATACATTAAAAGTTAGAAAAAAATTTGCACTAGCTGATGCTCCAGTCAAGAGCGAAGTAGTATGAATATTTCCTTTGTTACAAGAATAAAAGTCGGTCAGATATCTTTTTTTGTACATTAGGTCCCATCATCATCACCATTATCATCTTGAGCAAATGATAGTCATGGTAGTTGACCATATTTAGGTCAAGATGATAAGAAACTTGTTATCGCACAAATTGTCTTGAATGTAGTTATTTTCATGTATTCCGCTGTGAAAGAGAAAATATATTTTATGGACATGAACTATGAATGGCTAGTCACTATTAAACAATACCATTCACAGCTAATCAAGAAAATAAAAAATAAAGCTTTGCATACTCTGAAGCGTGAAATTAACTTCTTTGTAGCATATTTCTGAGGTAGACAACTTTTTGCACTGCTTCTATTTATTGGTCGCTTTCAATTTCCAGCAAGTAAAGTTTATTTTGCTATAAATAATCTCTCGACATCAGGCATTAAAGCGGAAACGAAAAGACAAAGTGAAACTGAAAAGTGGAAATTTTCCCAACCATTAAGTTTCAAGTCTAAGTTTTGTGATTTCACATTTTTGTGCGCCATGGTCAGCGTCGTCATCATCATCATCGATATGAAGTGAACTCTGTACATAACAAATCATCATCATAAAAGTTGCGACATGCGAAAAATCGATAGGATGGGACTTAAAGTAAACAACAGAGGAATTCTTTCAATGTCTTTACAAATTGCATGTTCTGAAAACGAACGTAAGCATTTGACGGTTTTATAAAATATTTACAGCAAGAATTTTTTATTTGTAAGAAATGAATTCTGAAGAAATAAGAAAAGTCTAACAAATGGTATTGGTACAGACCCAAACATAATATATGTATATAGAAACAATTTTAGCCAAATAGAAAAATACTTACGTATAATCCAAATCGTTTCCAACTAAGTAATTGATGTTGGAAGTCCCACCAAAACTTGGCAAGAATGAGTTTTGCAGGATTAATAATTGGTTAGATTTAGATATAATTCCCTTACGAATTTCCCGGTTTGACTTTTTCTGCTCTTGAAAACACATATTTTAACAGATTTTTTTCAAATTTGACAAAAGACAAATGTATTCGATTTGACTTTTATCTCTCTAGAAACCACATATCTGCATAGATTTTGAACTAATTTTTGGGACTAGCAACTATTTTTTCGGAATACGTATAGCTTATAGTATACTTAAAGCTCCGATAAAACTAATTAGTAATTCAAGCCACTGTGCCTCGTCATAAATACGTAATAAGTATGGTAAATAATTGCGATGGCGTGTTAATTCTTTGTTGCAAAAATGAAACTTTCTTTCCTGAGATGACAACAATGAAAGTTTGCAATCATTTTAACGACGTTCGACATGAAAGAAATAAATCATACTTTGAGGACTTCATTCAACGAAAAACGTGTAGCATACATTTAGCACATGCTTAAGCAACAAACAGCAATTAAAAGGGAGTACTGAAGGCTAGAACGTCAAGAGCATGCAAATATTTTCGCACTATGAATTCCTTTGGTTGATCCAACTTCTGTCAATTCTTACATAAGTAGAATATTGTATAGGCTTTACATTTGAATTACTTTAAAAATGAAATACGCTTGTACATTTTAAAGTATTTTTTGCACCAAATCTGCAATTTGTTAAACTTCATACGTTATTATACATGCATACATATGTACGTTATATGCCCTTAATTACGACTCCCCCAGAGTATCCCCTTATTTATGTACATTTTCAAAATTGTCCTTATCCTACTTTTACATACGAAATACATTGTATAACATACCCAATTTAATTGCTATACAATGGCGGCGTGTTCTAAATTTCTAATTTTTTCTATATATATTGCCCACATTTTTACACACCAAAGTTAATATCATAAATATCGTGTGCACATATATGCATGCATGTATCAGTATATGTGAATGCATGTATGTGTTTGTATTCAGGTACTATACTCTACACATATACATTTCCATAGCCGGCATTATGCTGCTTCTAACACGCATTTGTTTTGTGTTAATTGCTTGTCGTTCGCCGAGAACGGCGAGTGAGTGAGTGAGAACATGAAAAAGAGGAGAGTGATTTAAGTTTTATGAACTTTATGCCACAAATTGCAAATTTATTGCTCCTAAATGGGGATTACGACTTCAAAATACCCCAAGGTAAGCTATTAATATGTGATCACATAACAAAAGCGCAAGGAGGTGGAAACAAAAACAATTTATTCATTAATTTGCATGAGATTTACATGAGCGTTTCAGTAGACGTGTAAGCAAGTACAGTGTCAATTGTTTGCAGTCCTGGTGCATTAGAAATGAATGAATGACCCAGACAGACAGAACTATAAATGTCCATTGTTCATGAACACGTGTCTTCTTCAAAATGCAAAGGACAAGTTGATAGGCGAACTGTTAGAACCGGTGTATAGTCCTGTTGGGTTAACTTTATTCGAAAAAAGCTTAACCCATTATTGCACAGTAGTCGATTCTTTCGGATTTTGTTCTTGATTTTTTGAGTACAACCTAATTTTGGCATAGTTAACAATTGGTTTTCAAGATATGGACTTTTAAATAATTAATAATAATAATTTTGGCATCATAATTTGGTGGTATTATATTAAAACATACATTTTAAATATTCTACCAATATCAACAAATAGTTGTTAATCTGTCTAGTTTCTCAGAAATCTTATTTTTAATCCATACAAACTGTGAAGTCATGGGACAACTGTTTTTATGGGAAAATGCCGCTTTAAATAAATGTGTCTGCCTAAAAGTAGACACCAAAAAATACGAACAAGTAAAAAGCATTAAAGTATACTATAGTTGTTGACGGTGCCTGTGGTAAAACCGGTAAATATATCTCCGAACTCTACCAATCATTATAATAAATGAATATACATATACTTCGAAATTGATGAAGTAATAAAAGTATTGCATTCCGAAACTTTATTGTAATCACATTCAATCATCACTCCTGCTTCAAAGTGTGGTAGTAACTTAAATCCAACTTTACTACCGGCAAGTTCATATCGTCTGCTGAAAGGTCAATGAGTGTAACTAATATTCTTCTTGTTTTTTTTAATGGATAACAAAACAGAAACTTAATTATCTCCTTTGAAGTATGCCTAATAATCTCGATTTGCATGTTTGGGACACTTGTTCTGCTTTGCATTTCAGATAAAAATGCTATAAAATCCCCTCTTGTCGTCCGTTAATAGTAAGCAGCACATTGTCACCCCAGTTTTTTTTTTTTGAAACTACTTATGGAAATAAGTTCATAATAAACGTCTTTAGGATGTAATTTTATAAAACCATTTGTGTGTGCCCACCATTTAAGCTCTCTTTTTCTTGCCATTTAACTAAGACGTTGAAAAAATGAACAACGATTTTTCCTAAAGATCCGTTTGGTGTTTACACAGTGTGTTTTGTGTGGCCGAGGTATTTGTTTAGAGTAGCTAGGGTAGGGGTGTGTTTATTATTTGTGTCTGTTTTTGAAAAGTTTTATTGTTATTTTTTCTCCAATCCGGACGATGATGATGATTATGTTGGTGATTTTCATCATCAACACAACACACTATGCCCACTTCAAGCATCATACGTACGATAGAATGTGTATCTGTGTATACTTTGTTCCACTTTATGAGGATAATGATGAGGATATTTCTCTGTTTGTATTCTTCGTCATCGCATAAAGAGCAGACATGCGAAAGTCTGCTGCATGGATACAAATAAAAACACCATCCCCCCAATCCGAACAATATCTACACCCGTCCGTTCGTTCCCAATGTCACTGTGAACAGAGTCTGCACTGTAATTTTCACCAAGTTTTGTTTTTATGAATGAATGAGTGAAATATTTGAAGTGACTGTATGTGATTGTCACAGTTTCTCACTTTTCGCCATACACAGACAAACGGTTGGTAGGGAGCTAAACTTTTTCCTTGCTCCTTGGCCCGGGCTTTCTTGTCAAGTGGTGCAATGCGATTTCCACTTGCAAAGTTTAGTTTATATTTCAACAGTCAGAATAAAGTAAACGTGGCACTTTTTGGGAGTTGACAGGCAAAGAATAATAATTTCGGTCTTAAAATCTGCTGCATTTGTCCAGTTTCAAACATACATATTTGTGACGGTTGTACTACAACCCGAATTCGTTTAATTTATTTTAGAATTTTAAATGCTATAAGCCATGCCGTAGCTCCTTCTTAAATGAACTGCCCTAATGCCTAATCCTCCATCTAATAGAGATTATCGGCAGTGGAGGAATATAAATGTTTTTTGTTAAAAAAGAGAATCCCCAAAAGATATCAATTCATAAACGTACGTACTGTGGAACAAATACATTGTTTTTAAGAGTTGTGGAACTTTAGATTAGTATAAAATATTTGAATATAATGGGGACATGTACATGTGGTAGGTTCGCCTTCTGTAAGTCCAATTCTCGATCGCTATTTCAAGCAATGAGGATTGTATTTCGCCATGTTATCTGCCCTCATGGTGTCCAAAGTTTCCGGGTTTCTCGCGTAAACCAATGACATCATGTCAAAAAATCTGCCAGAGAGAATGTTTCCTTCAAAAATCGACTGTTTGAGTTGCTGTCAGTCAACATTCCTTTCAATTGGGGCACGAAATAATCTTCCACAACGCCTCAAGTCTACTTTTCCGCAAAGAAATTTCATCTGATATGAAATATATGAAAAGTTTTCTGTCCCACTGTAACATCTTTCTTTTTTGGCATTTAATTTCGTTTACTTAATTGTGTCGTTTTTATTACATGTTAATTTTTTAGCAATTCAATTAGTAGCAGTTCTTTTTCACTTCTCGTCTCATTTTGTTTTGCGGCAGTGAAACTTTCGTCGCTCTCATTTTGTCTGTCCTATGGAAAAGTTAATTTTCTATTTTTATCGTTCTTTTTTTCTGTATTTGGCTCGATATTTCCTACTTTTCTTTGGCTTTTAATTCCAATAGTCTGTTGTAGTTGTTGTTGTAGCGTCAGCATTTTGTGCTCTCCTTTTTGTCTGTATCTTGTATTTTTGTGATATGGCCCTAAGCGGCTTAAACAGCACATAAAATCATGTGGTGCTACGGGCATACTTTTGTGTGTGTATATATATATGTATACAGTCTGGTCCATGAATACGAGCAAAATGTTGCTAATTTTTAATTGAAAATGAAAACAGTCGAGGTAAATTATACCTCAAATTGTTCTTACACTGTTTTTGCACTGACTGTAATGTTTTGGCAACAATTAAGTCATTGAACTAAACATTGTTGGTATTCGTTTTATACTCGGCGATTATCTGTTCAAAATAAAAAAGTTTATTGTATTCAATTAAAGGTTAATTTTTTAGCCCATTTTAACTGAGCGTAGTAGAGGCAAAAGTGATACAAGGCAAGTGAAGGAAAAAACGACACATATTTCGTAAAATCTCATCAACAACTTCAATGTTAATAAAGTTCGTTGGACCCAAACTCTCATTTGTTATTTTACTTTTCGTACTTTTTAAATGGAAAACATTATATGTTAAGTACATAAGCGTTCCCTTTAAAGCTCACTATGGTGTTAGGTTATTGAATTTTGTTCAGATAGGACCTCAAATATTTAAGCGTCATCCCTAAAATTGTCAAAATGTCCTTGTATTAAATATTTTTTGTTGCTTCCATAAATAATTCAATGATATTTTGTAGATATGCCTTAAAGTAGGCAATATATTATAAGCGAAATAAGGTCCCTTAAGATATACAACATCATGGCTGCATTTAATATTCCTTGTAAAATGTTCCATTTATGTTTTATTTATGTCTATCCACATTTCAATGAATTTGGGTATGATACACATATTTCTGTTGTCTTTTGCTGCTCACATTACCTGCAAGGATAGCAATGTTACCTTTACGTGTGCGTGTTTATGTGGGTATCAAGATTAGCGTCCTTCCTTAATATATAACCAGTATGGCGGGAAGCATAAATTTTGATGATTAATTTGTGTCATACTGCTATAATCCAATTAATATTTTTCAATTTTCATTTGCTTACTGTACACGTACACACACTTTCGGGATTTTCTGTTGCTTTGTCATAGATGATGCTGATGATGGTGGCATTGGAGTACATCACTCAAATTTACATTCCACAAGAGAACATACATATAAATATTTGGGTATATGTATGTGTATGTATATATGTATACATACGCCGCAAAACCCATTATTTACACAGACACAAACCGAAATCTTTAACCTAGCTCACTACCATGAATGTGCGGCATTTTAATTTGGGTATCATTATGAAACCGGATATTCAATGAGAGGCAATTGCTTAAGCGCCCACTAAATACGTTACAAACGATTTTGTTTTACTAAAATAGTTTACTACTGTCGTGTCGCAAAATTAAATCATGTCAATAATGTATATATGTACATACCTAGGGTACCCGACAACACTTCGCCATTGCTAACTATTGGAAAATATTCTGAATCGAATTAGTCTTATATATATTCTACATTAATTTATTTCATATGAATAGGATAAGTTAAACTTTGATACTGCTGTTCCTACGATCTCTTTCCTGAGCATAGGCTGAACAAAAATACACTTTCCTTCACGGGAGCATGCCTCATATAGTTGACCATGAGGAAGAAAGCGACACCAAAATACAGATAGGCAAAGATCGATTCCCAAATTGTACCCCTTCCCAATGATCTCTATGGATACACCTAGACACACACACAATTCCGTTTGCTTATCTCACACACATTAAAACAAATTAATTATAAAATTTAGTAATTTTAATGGATTTAATTCAAACTGATTTATAGACCTTCCCCTGATGTTGCACAACATTTCAGCGAAATCGATGCAGTACTTTTCGATTTCATTAGATATAGAAGCAACTAAAATTCTTTTTATATAAGGGCTTTTCCCAGGTCACAAATGTTACAGTCGCTCGTATCAGTGGCATGACATTTATTTTTACAAACTATAATGTGAAAGGAGACGTGACGTTACGCGATGTGACATAAATTCTCTATTTGTTACAGGACATTTCATATCGTCATTAGAATGGTCAATGAACAATTTCTTAAATTCGTTATGCTGCGTTATGCGTTAACCAGATTTTGAATGCCAATTCATCATGGAAAGACTCACACAGCAACGTTTCCAATGGGCTCTGCAACAGCTCAATGAAAACTCGCTATTTTCTTGTCGAATTTTGTTCAGCGACAAGCACATTTCAGCAGAAGAAATTCTCGAACTGCCGTTACAATCACAAAAATGTAGTGTTTGGTGTGGTCCACATTTCTTTAAAAATAAGATCTGATAGAACATAACTGTATTTAAAACATAAAAAATGTTTAAAATTAATCATCCTGTAATGGGTACTTAGACCCCGTGTTTGAGGACACATCGTGTTTAATACCTCAGGATGCCCTGTATACCGACAGTAGCCCCCACTAGTAGAACTTCTGATTGTAGTTTTTTTCTATTCAGCCTAAAAGTATGCAGCACATCAGCCACCGCAACAAAAAAGTAGCAAACCAAAACGGCAAAGAGTACATTGCTCCTCCGTAACTGATGATAAAGTTTACCACTCTCGTCGTCGTCCACACAATGAAACACAAGGATGCAAATATGGGCACACACAAATGCACTGCTGCGAACACACGTGTGCACAGCTACTCTGACACATACACACACACACATACATGTATGCACTCGGTAAACCTCTGGTATGAGTAAATGTTTCCCTCCATGCTTTTGCCCGCAAAAAGTTCACACATATTTACATACCGACAAAAAATATTGCTATGCATACTTAAATTTAAATAGCTGTATCTGTATCTGTTACATTCACCTTTTCCCTACTGTGGATGAGCAGCGTGTGTCGGTGTGTGTGTTTGTGTGAGAGAGTGAGAGAGAGAATCGGTTGTGCCTTCCGAGTGCATTTGGTGAAAACGTTACGCTTTGCAATTTGGGTTCGACTTGTGATCTCGAAATTGTGTCAAGGCCTTGACACACTCACAATCATTCGTACACCTTCAGCCGGGCAAGAGGAAGAAGCAGCAGCAAAAACTAGAAGAAGGACAACAAACAACAGAACAAAGCAAAAGTAATACACAGAGACAGCAAATATTGCACACACCAACCCCCGACGCCCACCCACAACCCCGTACTTTTACTATAAAGAAAGAACAGAAATTATGATTTGCAGAGAAAAACTTTTGCATGGTTTTCATTTAGTTATAATTTTAGTGAATGGCGGAGGCGTGTGTGGGGCGGGGCGGTTGGCCCTCGTTGGCTGGTGTACATAATATAGGAGAAACATTCCATCGGCATCGGCATGGGCATTTCATTGCGGTTGTCTGTGTAACATTTAAACTTGTTAAACATGCCTTTTTCTGCGCCGTCTTTTGTTGTGTTTCACTAAAGCGTAATGCAATCGAAACAAAAACGTTGTTATGCATACGCTTCCGCTTCCGTTGTTTAACTTGGCGCGCAATTGCCGCGGTCGATGCTAGTGTAGCGTCGGGGGAGGGGTCATTCACAATTGCAGACGTTTGATGTTTCTTTCAAGTATTTTTAGTATTTCATTTGTTCATAATTTGGTTCATTATTCTTTATCAGGTTTGGGTAGTGCAAATAAAATCTGTGCTTTTTAAAAGAAGAGAAGAGAGCTTTTTGTCAAACTATGTGAGGCTCTCGCGTGAACTTGGATAATGCTAGGCAATGAAATGAGAACAAAAATTAGTTTGGTGATAATAGTAATTCAATATTTATTAATAGTAAGTAACCGTGAGGGTAATGGCATGTCATTACCTGGTATTGCAGATCCATTTGTCCGCCTTTTTGCCAATGCACTTGAATCACTCGACCGTGTTAATATTTTTGATTGAAATTGATGCTTGTCCGAGATATGGCAGATTTTGACCAAAACATTTTCCTGGTCGTAATTGTGTGAAAATGTTGTTCTGCAAGATTAATATGTGATTGCCATTGCAAGCTTCTTTCCAAGTACAACTTTACATTGTGTGCATAAAAAGTCTTAAGTAGATCATTGACTTCACGTTTGAGATTTAGTATTTGCCAATATTTCCTTTGAATTTCCTATTCAAACGTTTATCTTGCATTTACTGTCATTCCATTGGCATCCACAAGATTCCACCTCGAAATTCTTTTGTGTATGTGTGTGTGTATCAATGCTATTGTTGCCTCTTCCCTGACACTCGCTTCAAACCTGTCGTGCCCGACCGTCCCATTCGGTATCACCTTGAATTGCCTTATCCAAATGTTTCTTCCATGTTCATTTGTGTCTGCTTTGCATCCTGTCTTTCTATGCTATGGAATCAAAAAGTTTTCCATTTGCTCTGAGAGTGTTTATGATTGTTTGACATTGATAACTAGTCCTAGTGTGCCAGTGTGCAGCATTGTATCCGTGGTAGGTAAATAAAATGTTTTGTTCGTTACGTTTGATTCGGTTTCAGTTTCGTTAACGTTTCAATTCATTACCTTCCTTTTCGAAAAAAAAAGAACAACACATGACAGACAGACAGAAAAACAGACACATCCTCCGTTTCTCTCGGGTGTTCCTTTGTGCTGTCGAGTGGGTGGGCGTTTCGAAAAGTTCTTTCAATTCTCAGATATCGAGGCATGAATGGAACTTTTGTGTGGCAAGAAAAACAATTTTCATGTATCACTGTTTGCGGTTCGATTGATACAACACAACTGACATGTGTTCTCCAGATCAGTGGTTCTTTTAGCTGCGCGAATGATTGCTGTACAAAGTTGTGTTGCTTTCCCATTGATGGTTTTCGAAATCCGATAAACAATATTTAGCGGTAACACCCAAGGTTGGTTCATTTGGAAAATAACGACACTTTAGAACTTTGCAATTTAAATTGTAATTGAATTGAAGCTTTAACCTGTGGAAGTAGTAGCCAAATTTTTTTTATTTATTTTTTCACATAAGTTTGAAATTCACACATAAATGAAATGCCAATTTGGTGTGTACTCTCGGTCGCAAATGTGGAGGTGCTACATTCAATCAAATAATAGAAGTTCAGAGACGCTGATCTGCTAAATGAGGTACAATAACCTAAATATTTCCCTGCATACTTTGGGGACGGGTATCGACTGCTTCTTTTATAGCATTTACCGAGACTGGGATAATAATTTATGCCAAGTAGCTTAAATTTCACATTTAAAATGTTCTTGCGTTTTCTTTTGGCATCAAATATTTAGTGCCCTACGAATATTTCACATATAAAATGTCTTCAGTGACCCCCGAATGTAATTACAGGCAACTTCCTGCGCTAAGCCTTAAATTGTGCCCAACTTTTTCTACCCCCGAAAAAATTAAAAAGAAAACTTCTTATCACGAAAAGCCCAAAACAAACCAACTTGCAAAAATGTTACTAAAAAAGAAAAACAAGGACAACACGCTCGGAAAACCTTAATTTCATATTTCCGAACCCTCGAAAAGGAAAAATGAAAGCGGATTACGGTCTTTGGCTCCTTTAGAATTAACACATTCCCTACAAGCGAGTAAACACTATCTTTGAACAAAAATTAATAACACACAATTTCTTGGAGAAGCATGGAGTGGGGAAGCGTTTGCTGGGCGTTCCAAGAGAAAAAAGAAAGTCAATAAACTTTCTAATCGTATCATCGTCATAAATGGCGCCGCCATTCCACTGACAGCGTTCAACTCGACGTAATCTCTTTTTGTTTCTGAGGGGTAAAGTTGGAAGCACTAAAACCCAAACGCTCTGCTTGTGATATAAACGTGATTTGTATTCATCTTGATTTGCTGGCTGCTGCCTTTTGGCCGCTGCCATTAGCCTGTACTTCTTTCGTAGTATGTATTAATGCTGATGCCTAGGATGCGGCTGTTGTTTACCCGGATGTGCTACCGGCTTTTAATAAACCGGCTATTGCCTAAAACTATGCTTCGCACATAGAATCCATCTACCGCACACACCCACACACACATAAATACTTACATACGTATGTGCGGTTTCGTTATTAATAGTTTGAAATGCTGTCGGAGTATTCTGGTGATGAGGGTGGGGTGGGTGAGGTTGTTGTGTTTCCTTACGCAGACCATCACGGTATTTTGCGATTTGTTGTTTCCACAATTTTTGGTAACAATTTCCTTCCGCTTATGCGGCCTTTTTGAGGTTGTTCCCCTAAAATATGCTAGAGCTGCAGCTTTGGCGTTGGATGGAGTTGCCCATACTGGCGCCTATCGTTAGTCTCTGCACACTCGCATTACACGCACACATACCCTTTAACCCGAAGTGATTAATATTTATTTTCGCCCATAAATGTTGTGGCTAAATACGATTTCCCCCCTTGTGTTAATACAGTGGCGGTGAAAAATGTCCGATGCAAACAAAAGCATTTGTCTGAGTTCAAGAGGAATTAATTTTCATTTCTTTTTCGTCACAGGGAAACCAGACTGGCCGATATGGTCGACTCTTTATAAATAGAATAAGTCGCCACCCACACATGAGCCCCAAATCGTATTGTGTCACCACTACGACTTCTGAAGGGGTGATTTTGAACTGTTCCCGAGATGGCTGCTATCTTAGTAACCACAGCTGTGTTTATGCCAGGAATATGAAACTTTTTGCAACTTTCTCGTTTCGGGTTTTTGAAGTATGCTTTCAATACACTTTCTGACATTTTTTTTCGTCTGGGTCGTTTTGTTGTTGTTTTGGTGATACATACATACGGGTACATAACAAACATCATAGGTACGGTACGACTGTGTGTAACATTTTATTTGTTCCGTTACTAAAAAATGCTTTCAATTTAATTAAAACATAATAAATGAATTGAATTCCTTTAGAGATGTTCCCTTTTCACCAAGTCATAGAAATTTAAAACAATTAATTAAAATGTTGTGTTCGCATGGACAAGAGGCAATTACAGTGGTAAAGTATAGAGTGGCTATAAACAAAAGACAAACGGAATGTAATTGGTCTATGTAGGTATTTGAGGGCAATGAAAATGATAGTCGTTCTGGCAGTCACTGGGCTCTTGTCGAACCCACTGTTGTAATTCGCATTTGAGCCGAAGGCTCTTTGGAATGGACAGCAGCACACACAATCCTCTTTTTTAGTTTGTATCTGAATTGCTCGAAAACAGACTTGAACATAAACATACTTTTGGGCGCCTTAATGGCAACAGAAATGTTCCTCTTCCTTCCTCGAAAGCCTTTAGCTTACTTTCTACAATCAGCCAAAGGTCATACACACTTTGTAGTAGAAATTTATTGCACTTATTTATGGGCCGTATAAAAAGTTTATTCGATTTCCGAAATATTTGGCAGGATTTGTTTTTAAAGCATACCTCGAGTGGCAGAAAAACACAAAACCTCAGTGTCTGCTTTCAGGCGCCTGTAATTGGAGCCAAAATGCACTTCATTACACTTTCTTGTATTATTCAAGTCAAGGTTAAATAATTTGTCAATTTTCTTGGCTGAATGTATGCATGTGTGGTACAAACATATAACCAACACCTTTGTCAACACTTGTTTACGACCAGCCTTATTGATTTTTTATTAAGACGGAAAGACGATCCGACCCACGATATTGAATGTTGGTTGTTGGTGACATTATGGCCAAGAATACAGCTCGCTCCTGCCATAAACAATACATTATCATGTCATCATCTTAAGTATGTTTCTTGTTGGTGATGGTGCTGGTGCTCTTGGTCTTCCCTGTCGAAAACTATATTATTTTTTTGTATTTTCCTACATATGCTTCTTGATTTGTTTCCCATGAACTTGTCGTCAGACAAGAGTGCCAAGGGAGGTAATCACATATACATCTTGTGCTTGTAACTACATGTGACGTTTCTTTAGCTGTAAACAGGATCAGAAACATTGCACAGTGTCTAGATAACGCTTTTGGTAGAGTAAATGAAAGTACTACTCATCGGATAATGCAATTGAACACAATTTATCAATTCTTACGGAATTCCCTCTTTCCATTGTCTTCGAGCACATAAAAACATTTTCGTACCATAACTTAAGGCTCGTGCTTTTAATTTACGAAGCTATATTTTCTGGTTTATATTATGCGAGTCCCTTGAATGGCATAATTTGCCATGGTATACGTCTGTACATGTCTCACTGACTGAGATACACACTTGCACATTTGAAACACTGTGCTGTGCGTACACTTTTCGACGCTTTCGATTATTAGACTCTTGAGTGTTTTCATAACTTAGAAAATCTTCTAAAGTTTACTGTTTTCTCTACAAAGCCTTTTAAAAATGAACTGTCAAAAACAGCAGGTGTGCTGTGGAACCAAGTAGTCGTTTGTGTAGAATTTTATGTTTTTGCACAATTTACTAAAAAAATCCCTAGTATGCCATATGAGAGAGGGTGTTACAGGCATTTCATTCTGTTTGCTACACCTTGCAATATTTAACAAGTCCAAGCATTTGCTACAACAAGGAATTTTCAATTATCTGTCCAATTTAAGAGGGATTTGAAAATGTCATGTTTTTATAAATAAAATTCTTGTTTATAAACGTGCACGGAGGCGAGTAATGTAAAAAAGTTATCCGCTGCAAATGAATGATTGTTTTGTGACTATTCCTAAAATATTTCTGTTCGTGACTTTTACTCAATATTGAATTTTTTAATCCAACTTTTAGTCCATGAAGATACATATGCGGATTTCCATGAGTCGCTCTAATAATTATAATTGATGGAGGGTATATGTTATTCGTCGTGATATAACTTAGCGTCGTATATACACCGGTTTTATAATGATAATCTGTTTAGGGTGCATGTGTGTTTGCGTTTTTCTTTAGCTATTTTGTTATTTGAAGCATTGTTGTAGCCGTCCGTTGTTGTAAGAAATATGCTTGAAAATCCTTAAGAAAATTTATTCAAAGGATTCATTATAATGCTTAAAGGCTTTTTAAAAGCCGTTTTCTGCACTCTTTCTCTCCCTATAGCACTGGTCCATTCTCTCTTGCTCTCTGTACATAGAGTCCTGAGCGAAAACGGCGCTATATGTTAGACATAGATGCATATGTATACCTGTACATATGTACATACATACATGCGTGATGTACATACGCTTTTATACAAAAATATGAGTGTGCGTGCGTGTATATATGATGTATATAGTCAGTCTTCGGGTCTTAGGTGTAAAATTATTACGTACATAAACAGACAAACACGTCTACCTATCCTACCTGTACATGGAGGACTTGAAACAATAGCCTTCAAGTGTTTTAACAAGAGAACAAACATCTTCAGACAGTCTGTTCGACAAGCGAGCCGGCAATTGGGCAAAAACATACTCGAAGATGAATATTTGAAAATGTATAACGATATTTAAATTAATTACGTTGGCGACTATTGCATCTCTCTTTGGAGTTCCTAATACATATATGATCTAAAAATGCGTCACTTACCATCTTGTAGAACAGACTGTTGTTTCTGGCTCTGCTTATTTTACATGGAGGGGATCAATGGCAAAGGTTCATTAACCCCATGCATTTGTTACGTGACAAAATAGAAAAGATGATTTGACATTGAAAACTGTCAGTCATGAAGTCTAAAGGAATTCGTGAAGAAATGTAGTTACAGTGCTTTCAAAACACAATGCGGGTTGTTGGCTCTAGTCTATATCCATGTTTAGACATCGTGCTGATTAACGCCCTCCTTTTATTAGGGATTTAGGATATTCGAATAATCGATTTTTTATCTTTCATCAAAAATGATATTGCAAAAAATTATGGAGGGGAAAATTTTCTAAATGGTCCATTTCATTTCTTTTGTGTCGAAATTTTTTTCGAATTGGCCGAAAACATAACTCCAGCAATTTACAACCGATTCATTTGATCTTTTGCACACATCTTCAGAAATACATTATCTAGGGAAGCTTTTCGATACTGCAAAATTCGTTTAACTATAAATATATAGTGGAGAACGATTAGTGTATATGGGTATCTCACAGTGGCACGGACGCAACATTCGCACGCCTAAAACAAGAAAGAAAAGTCGATCTGTATTTTTAGTGTTCTAATCGCTGAAAGAGTACTACATTTTAAAAATATATTTGCAGGATTTAGTACAAAATTATTAACAAATATACGATGAAACGGACGCTACCAAAAATAGAAGAACTTTTGAAACTCTTATAGCAATATATAGAGTTCAGCGATTTTTTGAGAACTTTTTTTCTACATATACATGTGGATGAAGGTCAAAGGATAATTTTTGTTCGTAGAATTGTGAAATATGATTCACATTTTTAGATTTTTTAATTTAGTACTAATACGGACGACGCAAAAATTCCAAGTGTAATAAAATACAGTAGTAATGTTCGTTGTAACACTTCAACTTTTAATGAAAATAAAACAAAACAAGTTAACTTCAAGTTACATAATAGTAAAAGCTATTAGTGTGTTCTGATTTATTTTTTTTGTAGACACCCATATATACATTTCTGACACTTTATTTAATCTCCTTTCCTTCTTTCTTCAATTTCAGCGGCGAACGTATGTGGCGCATGTCCCATTCACTACCATCTGGAATGGTAAGTCTCCCATGGTTCCTCTACACTTTGTTAATTTTGTTTTTGCAAAATTATTTCCTTTCCCTTTATATATATATACATACTTCTACATATATATATAAATATGAATATACATAAATATTTTAATGGAATTTAAAGTTCAAAGTTTTTTGAATGCATTTAAAATTTGTTTTTGGCATTTTTGATAATTTGACTTACGAAAAAAAAATATTTTTGTTAAACAAGAAAAAATTCTAAACAATTAAAAAATCGATTAAATTATTTTAAAAGAATAACAATAAATTCGGAGGCACACGCTTTTGTAACCTAGAAAACACACTACAATTGTAAACTATTGTTTTTTTTTTGTAAAGACAACAAACAAACATTCGAAAAGAACATTTAAACAACACACACACAAATATTTAGAGCAAATACATACATAATTCATAACTGTTATACAACTCAAAGCGTTATACAATAGTATCGTTTAGTTAATAATGTTTTTTCGTTTCATGTTTTGTTTTCTTAGTTTGGTAAATATATACAACATAAAACACAACAACAATTATTACAATCACAACTACCAATAATTCAAAGAAAACTACAGTATACTTTTTGACCTTTCCAAAAAGTAGCATATATAAAGGCGCATTATATGTAAAAGATAATAATTTCTTTGTAGAAATGTAGCATAAACTAGAGCGCATCGGTGTAGAAACCGACCGTTTCTTTTGTAGAAAATACGATTTGTAGCTTAAATTAAGGCGCAGCATTATGGATATAGATGGCGTGAAATTATCATTTTGTTTTGTTTAGGAAATACAAAATTAGTTATCGCAGCATTGTTATGATGATAATAAAATCCATCCTGTGGTTCCAGAATTGTAGATTCATTTTTGGAAAAATCCCCAGTTACCGATTTTTACTAGAAGTACGTCCAGAATATTCTCTATAACAAACTATACCTTGGTAGTGGCAGAACACATATAAATGACATGTTATTAACCTTTAAATGTAGTGCCGTGTATAAAGGTCACAACACGCCCAAGTAAAAACCACACACAATTTATTAATTAAAGCATCATTTGCATAAAACTAAAAATGACTGAATGAATGCAATCAAAATAAGAAATAGAATTCTAAATCTCAAAGACCACAATTTTTTCGTATTTTTCAAATCAACACAAAAAACACACACAGCCATACTTCGTAAAGAACAATCGGTAATATTGACACTTGTTAATGCAACGTGTCGTCCCACCTCACCCTACGTGACTTTCTCTTTTCTAACTTGATTCAAAGTAGATTTGACGGAGGAAAGATTTTCAAGAAAAACTTCATTGTATGCAATAATTACTTACTATCGTAGTTGTTCAAAGTATCCAACGTAATCGTCAGAGACTTGCATGTTGCTCCGGCATCAAAGAACGCCGTGTTCATTCAACCCAAAAACAATATGCTCTTGTCGAAGAGCTCAGCTTTTCTACCCCGGTTTTTGTTTCTTTGTCAAAGAAGCAATTTCGGTGCGAGGAGTTGGGGTTGTCGCGCTTGCTGAAGAAAAGAAAAAGTACATTAACATAAGAAGTTGGCTTTTCACCCATGATCTAATAGGGCACAAAGGTGACCATATACTCGCTTTCTTTATATGTAGCACAAAAGCAAAAACCAAAAAGGAAAGAACAACTTTTTTGCGAAAACTGAGAAGGTGGATATCTTGTGTTTTTCATTTCGACAATAGCTGCTTGCCCAAGAAGTTTTATATTTATTATACAAGATGTGAAATTGCCCTACACTTTGTACAAGTGTACATACACTTCCTTGGCTTTAAATTCATTTTGGAAGCATTTGATAAGAACGAGGATGATACCTTAAAAAGTCCTGTAACCATCTCCAATAGAATTCGTGGAGCATATCCATAAAAGAGCTGTTATAAATATAATGTTATACTTTCCGACTTGGATCTACTTTAAAATTTGATTGATTAATGCACAATTAATCACTTCAAACGCGAAGAAAATATACCTTAAATTATCGATCGTGATGTAATGTATTTTTTATGCTTCTTCTGTTTCATTGATCGCTTTATTCGCAAAGAAGTGAAACCTATTCCCGGGTTATATTCATATTACGCTTGCAGGGGAATATATACACGTATTTTACATATACGATGGCACGCCGCAGCTTTCAATGAAAATAATGTTATGTTTAGTATTATATTTATATTAGGCATTATTCATAAATAGAACACATTTCAATGGACAGCCCAACGTGTACCATTTTATATGATCTGTAGTTCAGAAATTACTAGGAAATGTTTGCAATCAACACAAGTCTATTTACCAAAAATATCTTATATTAAACCTAGAAACTGTTCGAACTCCATGAATTTATAGTAGAGCTCCTATCAGTCGTTAACTACCCACCATCGCAAATTGTTTAAGTTTATGCTTAACGACAGTTACCTTTTAAAACCCCTGTTTAAGGAACTTTATCCACGAGCAACAGTCGGAATTAAAAGGAAAACATTCTTCTTATCCTTCGAAGACATTAGGTGTCACAATCATGCCATAAACTAGATTGAACTTATACTTTACTTGGAGTTCAAGCACACAAAACTTATCTTTAACTTCTACGTGGGTAAAAAGAGAGAGCAGCCAAAGAAAAGGGAAAGACAAGGATGTAACTTATCGTAAACTGAAAGTGCAAACATTAGAAAGTATTTGAACTTTCAGCGCCAAATAAAAATGGTATGGCAAATTTCAAAGACGAAATTAAAAAAATATATATATAGTTTAGCGAAAAGAAAGTGTTTTTTAGGAGTAGTGGTGAGAGAGAGAACGTGCAAATTGTATCGTAATCCTGGGCAAAGTAATCTCCTAAGCCTTTTAAAGGGGACTTTAACTCATCATTATAATTCAGGTTTCTGTAATTTAGTTTTTACTGTAGAATTGAGCAGTTCAATCACAATTTAGATTTTGCTACAGAGATCAAGAACATGTTTTTAGATATTAATGTACGTTGTAGACAATATGTTGATGTAGAATAGAATAAACACCACATACATACCCCATATATTCATCCAACCCATGTACAATCCACATATATATTCGCATGAGAGTCGAAGTGGAATTGAGTTTTTTTAATTAAACCCCATCATATATATAATAATGGTTCTCTTGGCAGTAGTATTTAAAGATTTTCGTCTCCTTAATCGAAATCATTTCTCCGATATAATTTAGCACTGACCAGTTTAAAAATAGTGATTGTAAATTGAAAATGGTTGCCTAAAATATTAGACATTCTGCACCAAAAGGTTTCTAAAGTTATATCCACTAATTATTCTCAATGAATACATACATTTCAGAATATTTCGCAAATTCTAGCTTCAACGAGAGTGCTAATATTTAACTACGGCCATAAAGGTGTCAATGATCAACTCGACTTTACTCTCAATGTCGAACTGATTCATTTTTGTTGATAACTCTTAACTAGTAACACTTTTGTCCACAACCATTTTGCTATACCGTCACTGCTTGCCGTCCAATTACAATCAACTTTTACTCAAAGTCCCTCAAATAGATCTCAATTCTAGTTTGCACCCAATATCCACATAATAAAATACACACATAATAAAATACATACGAATACTTATATGTACATACACACATACTAAACACCCACCATTAAATACTGCAAATGTCAAAGTTCAACCCTTCATCTGACACAATTACAGTCTTGTTATTTATTTCATTTTCAAGTAAATTCGACCACATGCAAATGTTCCTCCCCGCTATGAGTTCATATCACACTGGAATCCATAGATTAGAATGATTTAATGTAAACTGAACCTACATGTCCATGTCTTATACGGTGTGGTCCGTAATTGTATCGTATACACGCCTCAGAATAGTTTTGATCTATTACCAAAAGCTCGGATTCAGTGGATTTTGAGTTTAGATTACAAAATTAGAAAGATCAGAACAAACCTATTCAGAAGTGACGATATATGAAGAATAATAATATGGTGTACTAAATTCTAAATATGGATAAGGTTAATTGAATTTATTATCCAATATTGAACATATCAAATTCGTGTAGAGTGGCAGTTGGCCCTTAGTGTGATTTTTATAGGTCTATGGACTAAAAACATACAATTTACACACACTAAAATCAGAAACAAACACACCTTATTACTATAGATCAATTAGATGGCATATATGTTTTTCGTTGAACAATTAATTTAAATTTAGTTTAGTTAATTTAATCTATTATTTTTCCCCTAAAATTTATCCAACTTCAATTTGCTATACTCTTGCCGAAGCAACACTTTTACTATGCATATTTGATGTAAATGTTAATGGAGTGCTGTGAGAAACCATCAAAAACACTCTAATGCTAGGACATACCACACCACTGACACACTAACATAAGCTACCCATTCACATGGTAGACATACATAATTATACTCATTCCAAAAATCTCCTTAGATTTGTCCAAAATACATGCAGACATTAACCGGAGGAGAGAGAGAGGGAGCAAAACACAAAATGTCAGAAATACAACTATTTATTATAATACAAAAAAATGAAATAGTTTTATTTTCCCCTTTTTAATTTCATATTTAGTTCATTTAATATTAATTGCGAATGATGTTGTTGTTACTATTGTTGTTGTTGTTGTGATTATTTTTTGTTTGTGAATTTAACGAAATTATGTGTGAAACCAGTAAATGTTTTTGTGTAATTTGTAGTTGTAGCTAATGCACAATTGATTCATATTAAATCGTCATCATCATGGTCGTCATTATAATAAATTCATGCTCATCTCTATCTCGGAAGAGCGAGAGATGGTCATAATCATCAACCTTATCCTCATTCAATTCTTTAGAAGATATTTGCATTTGTTTTGTGGGCGATAATGTGATGATTCCAAAGTATGTTCGGCGCCATTGGATATTTGGGAATGCCTACGAACGATTTCAAATAATTTTAACAGAATATTAGAGAATTATAATACAGTTAAATATCATAAAAGAATAATTCATATGAAATGATCGACTCCCATATAAATTTGTACTGTGAAAAACAATGCTTTCAATAAAATATATCTTTAAGAAAAAAGTGTCTCAATGCGTAAAAATAACTGGATCTTTATCGCTGTATTCAATATCGAAAAGTCACGATCATTTAACCTTCAGTTTAATACTCAAATCCACAGATGCCAAACTAAATATAGTGGTAAATATGAGATGGATTTTAAATTTCGCCATGTCCACAGATTACGATGATATTAAGACCTTTTATATTTTGACCAAATTTACCCAGAATATTTTTCACAGAATAACCCGAAATTATTGCTTCGTTTGTAGCGCACATGTGCGACTGTATCGATTACTATTGCGAATCTACTTTGGAATTATCCTTTGTGGCCCTTCATTGTTAGTAGCGCCTTTAAATTAAATGTGTGTTGTGTAATTTGAAATTTCCTATATCAAAACAGAAACAATATTTATTTCCATTTACTCTAACAAAAATCGTTACAAAAGTTATTGTAATATTCAGAAACCACCACCGTGTTGTGTTCGTTGCAAAATTCATTTTTTCGAAATCCCTTCGAGATGTGTCTCTGTGTGTTTTTTGTATGCGAATTCCTAAATTAATTTAGTTGTTTTCTCTATGGAAAATCTCCACGAAATGTTAAGAAAAAGCACAGAATGAAAATTAAAAAAAAAATAATAATGAAATCAAATTCAAAACCGAGTAACGACAAAAGCGCCATCGACAAATTAAAATGTTTCAAAATTCTTTGACCCGATAATTTCAGTCACGTTATGCGTTTTCACCACAGGACACAGATTTCACGTCGTCGTATCCAGGTCCCTCAGCTATGAATCCACGCGGTGGTCGTGGCGGTTATAATGATTTTTCAGGTGGCGGCAGTGCCATGGGCTCCATGTGTAACATGGCCCCAGCGCACAGTGCGAACTCCCTCAACAGTGGTTGTGGCGGTGACGGCGGCGATCCACAGGGCGTCAATGGTACTAATCTCATCGTGAACTATTTGCCTCAAGATATGACAGATCGTGAATTATATGCCCTCTTTAGGACGTGTGGTCCTATAAATACTTGTCGAATCATGAAAGACTATAAGGTAAGAGATACTCTTAAATAAGACTACAAACAATTAAATAAAATATCAAACAAAGTATTAAAAAGAAACACACACGCTGGTTCATATTTAAAAATATATTGAAAAAGAATCACAATCGAACTGAAGCCGGTTGAGATTCCAATGAAAAGTAAAATAATGTACGCAAATAATTCAAAAATAAAGATGTGCAAATTGTTTCCCGTATTATAAAAAAACATACTTACATATATATATTCTCGCAGAAAAAAGTGTACAAGTTGTTACATTAAAATTAAGTCTGTTGCCCAATTATTTCAATTATTGAAAAGTTTAGTCAAATATAATTTAGGAAAAATGGAAAAATTCAAAGAATCAATCAACAAATTTGTAAGCCGTTCATTGAAAATATTTTTTCGAATACACTCGAAAAATAAATTGTCCGAATCGGGCATTTAGCTTGGACTGTCAGTTTGCAAGCCATCTGCTCCACAGTCGATATACGGAGAATGAAGTTTTATTTGAAGATACGACAATGAAGTACATGTTGTGAATTCTTTGAAGTTCTATTTATTAGTTGGAAGTTATGTGCGTCATCGCCGTATCTATAACTAAAAACTTCATTCTCCGTATACCGATTGTGTAGCAGCTGGCCGGCTGTAAAGCCGGCTTACAAACATGACCCAATACTCGATTAGGCCAAATTATTTATCGAGTGCATATGAAAAATGAACGGCTTAAAAATTCGTTGATTTTATCTTTGAATTTTTCCGTTTCTAAATCATTTTTCATTTGAGTACTTGAATCTTTTAATTGAATTTAAATTTTGAAACATACCTCTAAACTCAATTACATGGTACAATTTTCAGATTGTTGTCCCGCCACGCTGCTGCATTGTAATCAACGGAATAATTAAAATACAAGAATACAAATAAATATATATTTTTGGGCTAAAAACAAGAATGTGCTTGTATTCATTTCCCATTGTTCGAGTAGACTAGTAACCTAAGGATTTCGTCATTATACATTTAGAAGAGTTCATCATCATCTACCTTTCCTGTCATCTTATTTTTTAGACGACTTTAAAGTTGTCTTAAAATATCTTTTTGACACAATGGTGGAGTCTCATGTTAATGTGCATACATACATGTGTACATATGTTTGAGCTCGTAGATTTCCTCCAACATGGCTAAAGGAATCTATTTAAAATAATGTGTCAACTGTCAACAACATACTTTGACAGGCGTTACATTACCCCTGCCATGAAATATGCACTGAACATCATCAAATATTTAAAAGTTTAATTTATGATGAAACTTTACTACTCGTACACAAGACCGTGTAGTAGAGGTCTGGTAGGTGCTCGTAGAAGTAGTAGCCAGCCGTGCATGTGTATGTAGTATGTACCTTAGGGTGGGCCAACGTTTATAAAGAGAAGTGGACCCAACAAATGTTTTTTGTTTATTTTTTGTAAAATCTTTATCTTAATCCGATTATGAAAGCAATATCAAGAAGTTCTACGATTTCAGCACTTTAATGTAGTTTCCAAAAATGTTCCCAAGTTAAATTTTGCCTTTTTTCATGACATTTGGAAAAGGTCAAGTCTTCTTTGGAATATGGTATCGAATCGAAATTAACTTTCGGCAAAGGTTTCCTTTATGAAGTGGAAATTGGTATCCTCCAACCAATCCATTCAAATTTGACCTACACTAATGTACACGAACAAATACTCATAGCTACGAGTAGTACATATGTATGTACGAATTTATATACGAACATACCTGTGCGCGTGTGTGTGTTCTTTTAATTCAAGTTTAATGTTGGCTTAAATCATTTTTTTCTTCAGTCCTCATATCTGCAAAATATTCATATAAATTTTCTGCTCTACATTTCGTTTTCCTTTTTGGTTTCCTTTCCATGCTCGGCGATAAAAATGACGGCCGTCGTTACTCCAACAACATCAACAACAACAACAACGACAGACTGGGTACAGTTTTGGTTATGCTTTTGTTGATTTTGCTTCCGAAATTGATGCCCAAAATGCGATCAAGTCCGTTAATGGCATCACAGTAAGGAATAAACGTATAAAGGTAAGTTTTAATTTCTGGTTTAATTTATATTTTTTTCCAGCTACCTCCTCCAAGCGTAAGATGAATGGTGAACATTCGTTCCGCTGCTTTTAATGAGGACCTGACATTGGTTTTGTAGGAAGAAGGGAGGGAATAAAATAAACAACACCAGCAAAAAACTGTTATATTCACAATTGATTTAAATTTGCACTTGAAAGCGGTGTAAATCAATTTCCGTTTCCTTTGTTTGTTTTCCCGGCGTTATCCCAGTTGGGCTGGTGTCTGAAGTAACTCTTGTTTCCGCTTTCCACATTGTTGCTTTAATTACTGGCATATTTCGAGTGTATGTGTGAGCTTCATCATTTTTATGCTCGCTCCCTTTTTCGCTGCCACTTGCGCTGGGCAACCTTGATGTGGATGCCTTATCTTGTGAATCGGTACGAGTGTGTTAAAGGTCTGTGCTCATCCAGTGGCAAAGGACGAGAGTGAAGTGGTGGAGGCCGCTCTTTAGTTTGTTGTGAATATTTTATGTTATTTTCGTTATCCTGGAAGGAGTATCTCTCTCCTCACCCTCCTCCAACCACCATCACCAGTTCATTTCTGCCCAGGCCATATTTTGCATCCTTGTTTTGTATGAATACTCGCTGTGCACATACACTGGCTGCTCTTGGAGATGATAATAACGCTGATGATGGTTTGGAGATAATGTTTATGAAGCCACGTTCTGGGGGTTGCCACGTTGTTTCGCAGCACCTTCTCGGCTTTGTTTGTTAGCGCGCGTGTGTGTGAGTCTGTGTATTTTGTTAAGGCCTTAAAATGAAGATTGATGAAAATTCATCATTTACAATTAAGTTCGTGGGGTGGCGTGTCTGTACATGTGGCAAGCAAACGTTTTCGTTTTGGGAAGTAATTTTGTAATTTAGCAATGAATGTCAATTTTCGTAATTACATCCGCACGGCGCCATTCAAAGGTGATACAAGAAGTAAAACTTCCTGAAATCCTCATTGTGGTTGTAAATAAAAGATGCGATTATATTTTGCCACCAAAAGGTGTAAATTGAATCTCCTATTCATGACTGGGAAATCCAAAGTATCTTTAATAAGCGAAAATTAGAAACGATTTTCGTAAAAAAGTATGTACCCAACTAGGGTTTTTACGAATTTTCCCACACATACTCTGCCGTTAAAAAATCTTATACGTATTTAGAAACAATACTTATTTAGAAAGAAGTTATGAGCAAGTGAACATTGATGAAATTACGAAGTGTCAAGTAGGGAACACGGAATTAAGAGAATGTAGCCTACATTTAAGGTCGATGCGTACTTCTTGGTGGACTAGGATATCGAAACAAATATATTTTTGATTTTCCGTCTTTTGTGTTTTTCACTAAAAATCCAATCTAAAAACTACACCACCCACCCACATCGATTCTAAACAAACGCTATAAATTTACTAAATGTTGTACAACGGAAGGTCGTTCGACCTATGTACTAGGTCGCTAAAAAACTGTTTTTGATATTCGCCACTTAACATCCTCGAAGAAATGTTTGATTGTAAGACTATAATGTAGGTACCTGCCTACCAAAATAGTCTACTATTATCAATCAATTTGTTGTCCATCGATACGCCCTAATGTACGTTCAAACATGTGCACATGTGTATGTAATAATACTAATAAATATCGATAATCTATCAATTGACATTGTGTCATCCGAACATATCCTTCCTTTGCGCATTTAGCTGTAGTTTTTTGGCAATTCTCACTTGTCTCATTTGCCATCATCATTGGAGACAGACACAGATTTCATTGCAAAATTGGACTGGAAACACTTCGTCACAGTGGCAGACCCACAAAGTATTTGTGAATTGAAATTCCTTCGTTTTTGTTATCACCGCTATTTATCACAGTTAACGCTCATAAGGGATGGCCACACATACATAAATGTCGCATTCGCACACATACGTATATTTGTATGTATTTCTATACACTCCTTGGTAGCATTTACGAAGCTGCCGTGTGTTCGTTCTACCATACCTTCATCAATCATTTAAAGTTCATATTTTCAATTATATACAAATATTCTCCACACCAAAGAGTGGGAGGAGGAGTTCTGGGCGGAGGGAGGTACTCCCCCACCCACCCAGTGTGTGGTAGAGAGGGTGGTCATGTCGCTCGTTCAGTACATGAATTTCTCCGTAGCTTTTGTTGTGTTCTTTTTTTTGGTTTGTTTGCCATTCGTCCCAACTCCTTTTCCGTGTTGTTGGTGTTTTGCATACGACAAACAAAAACTAATTAATCTTGTTTTTTGGTTGTTGTTGGTGCCGTTGCCGGTGTTGCTGTTTTTGCTGCCAAAAAGTAAAGTTTTAATCAGTCATCAGAATATTTACTTTTGTTTACTCTCGACTTAACACGCTCCTCGCGGTGGTATCCACAATCCACGTATCCAAATCACAGGCCACTCACACTTGCCTCAAGTTTACCTTACATTGATTTGCTGTCGGTGTTGTTTTATTTCGTTTTTTTTTTCATGTTGAATGGTGTAGTGGCAATGGTGGTGCGAGGAAGTTGTTCCATTTTTAATCTGGAACTAATTACTTAAATTGTCACGCTTAATGGCAGCCAATTGACTGCACATTTCACGTGGAACAGAGTCATGCACGACGTGTACATTTAACAGCAAAGACGTGCTGAGAATTTCTATACGATACCCGTCGTCGTCATCGTCATCGCAGTCGCATCCACATACAACAACGTTCCACTCGAGGCACAGCAATAATAATAATAGAGAGTAGACGATTTTTCGCTTTGCTAAACACCAATAGTTGGATGTAGAAGCCAAATGAAAAGGTGTTGCATTGATACGAGACTGAGGAGACACAGTTTCGCCAGATTTCGTTCGCATCATGTACGACAGAGTTCTTTTTAACCTCCTCAAGGACACAGGCACAATGTCTATCTCTTCATATCCTGGAAAATAACCACTAACGTGTTCACAAAACGAACTGTTCGAACGCTTTACTGCCAGCCTAGCAATGACAAATTCATTCCGAGTTTTTTAGATTCTAGTGTTTAACTTTGTAATAGTGTGCAATTGTTTGTGTCGCAAACTTCTTGTGAAAAGTGTTTAGACAATAGGTACCCTACTCTAATCATGAAGTTGTGGGAATGGTTACGCTGGCAGCATAGTGCCGACGATTATGAAATTTCTTCCGAAAGGCTCTATTATACTGAATTACAAGCATTCCAGAACTGATCTGGAGGATTGTCTTTGACATGACCTGAGTGTTTGACGAACGTTAAAACTAAATGTCACTAGTAACTATACCGACTTCAAAATGATTTAGTTTAATTTGTATTTTTGCATAAATACATTTTGTATTTTTAATAACATTGCAGGTTTCATATGCCCGACCTGGTGGTGAATCAATCAAGGATACCAATTTATATGTCACCAATTTACCGCGTACAATCACCGACGATGAATTGGAGAAGATCTTTGGCAAATACGGCAACATTGTACAAAAGAACATTCTCAGAGACAAACTAACTGGTAGACCGAGAGGTGTAGCATTTGTAAGGTAAATATATTGACCCAACTCCTCCGAAGAATGCCCGTGGAACTTTTGAAAACTGTGTCATCTGTTTGTTTCTTCGAATAGATTCAATAAACGCGAAGAAGCCCAAGAGGCTATATCAGCTTTAAATAATGTTATACCGGAAGGTGCCTCTCAGCCTTTAACCGTGCGTCTGGCCGAGGAGCATGGCAAAATGAAAGCCCACCACTTTATGAATCAATTGGGTATGGGCCCGCCTGCCGCTCCCATACCCGCGGCTGGACCTGGTTACAACAACATGGTGCATAGAGGTAGACACAATAAAATACGTAATCAAAAAATGCATCCTTATCATAATCCCCAGAAATTCATATAAACCAAAAACCAAAACAAACCCGATAACAGATTTTAATTATAGAATTCTTCTTCTATATACTATATACTTTATATATACATATATATAATAAATAAATGTACTCCTCTCCCCTATGGAAACAAACGGCGATCATACACATTGAGTCGTTATACATATTAAACGGACATTTTTCTGAGTATATCTTAAAATGAATCATAGAAATTTCAAAAACCTTTTGGAAAAAAATCTCTCCGATTGTCTCTTTTTCAATGTGTGCATCCCCACCCGGTATAATTTGATTTTATAACACATACGAATATTTGCAATACACCAGTTTCTCCCAATATCTTCAGATAGTTATCTGAATTTATATTCATATTAACACTAAACAAAAACCTTAATTTTTATATACGAGTATATATAAGAATAAAACATCCTTCTTAAATGACCCTCAGAAGAATACATAGAAGTATACTAACAACCGTATGTACTATATATAAGCTTAACAAATAATTGAGACTTGATAATGGTATCGGAAAAAACGTAGTGTAATGAAAGTGGTAAGGGGACGAATCTAATAGTAGTCATTGGATTAATATTATCCTCAAGTCAAAGCAGACGTTTGCAATGGTGGGGGTTTACTTAACAAAAATACATTTCAAGCTGGAATTGGTATGAAGCTTGTGAAGAGATGACATTACAAATGTAGAGTTTAACTGCATTTATAGGATCCCTCAAAAGTTCCAATTTGACGTTTCCCCAATTGATAGTAACACAACTTGACAACTGTAGTCAGACGAAATCAAAACTCATTTATCATTAATGTGGACTTATAATATACATCTTCCCCGTGTTTATTTAAAAAAATCTATAGAAAACGAACCTAATAAACAACTTTGAATATCATTCAATTATTTACTTACAATAAAATTTAAATATATATGTAACTACAGAGCAAATGTTAAAAAAAAAACCAGACACGCATAGTCCCTGATGAATTCGTTGAAGGGGGAGTTGTAGCATTGATATGTGACTCCCACATGAGTGAATCGAACAATTGAGCTTTGGTCTGTTACATATTCCCGCCATTCGGATGAAACATCCATAAGGATAAAGTTTAAGAATTGAAACACATTTAATAGAACTTGCAAAAGTCGTGAATAACTTGTCAATAAACAATTGGCATAAATTGTTTTAACGACTCCAATGGAGATTTGTTCTATATTTTACAAATCTGTGAATGGAACTTTACCCGGTTTTCAAAGATAACTCTCCCACGCTACCTCCCCCCTTTTTCGAATTCATCGTATGACTGTTGTACTGTGAATATTTACAAAATTTGCATATATATACCCACATGTGTAATCTTTTGATCCAGATACATAAACAATTATGCTAATTATATACATATATCTAATACATTGAAGTATAAACATAAATATATATATACATTAATAAAGTTTCTGTAGAAATTTAGAAATAAATACTTAGTTTCTTAACAACAAAATCGTGAACTATTTTTTTTTTACATTTTTAATTTAAGTGTGTGTTTCGGTTGTTCTTCTTCTAAATATATGGTGAAAAGAAAAAGACGATAGCATTGAAGTGACACCACATTCGAAACTTCCCCCGATTCGCAGATGTTCAGATTGAAATCTTTCGCCCTCCAAGAAACAAAGAAAAAATAAAATCCCTTCTATATTTCCAATCTATCAACGGGAAGCATATTTTTTTGTTTTTGTTGTTTTTTTTTTCTTCTAGCAAAATTTTACCTCTTAAAATGAAAGGTGGGCGTGGTAAGTATACGCCAACCGATATTTACAATTCCAACAGATGCCTCCTCGTATCGCTCTCCCACTCAACAATATCGGTCCCGTATTTTAATTTGGAGAAAAATAAATAATTTTTTTTTTATTTTTTTCAACAAACAGCCATCAAAATGAGAATTGATTGAAATGTGTAATAGTTTGTAATTATTTCCCTGCTTGAGGTGAGAAATGTTTTTGTTGTTTTTTTTTTAATATGCCTATATTTTTTATTTTTTTTTTTCTAAAATGTGAAAACACACACAATTTTTTTTACAAAAAATACAACCCTTTGGAAGAGAGATGTTGACGTTGACTACAATGTTAAATGGCCAAAAGAAATGTATCTACATATTATAGATAAGCTTTTTAAAGATATGCATGGTATACAAAAATCATTGATGTATTTCATTTTTATTTTCAAAGAAATTTACTTAGTTTCTTTTTTGGTTTTCAGGAGCAATGCAATGTGGTGAATTTGTTCTTTTTAAAGGGATATATATTGTTTTTAAGGCCTACGATGATGTGCCTATAACTATAGACATTCGAGGCGGCACGGCATCTCCTCATACGCAGCTAAGAAAATGGTTATAGTCATTTGAACGAAATCTTGACAATTTTGCAATATTATTTGTAGACAGCGAGAAGAATACACTTAATATTAAATATTTGGGAAAAAAGACAAAAATTTTGTATTTGAAAGGAAACCTACACCCAATCCAATTACTTTATACTATAATAGTATTTATATCAATGTGGTTTTTATACTATTAAGTTTTATTGCTCTTCCTATAAAATTGCGAAAGTGAGGTTTTCGTCATTTGGTGACTTGGAACTCTACATTTCAAATTCAAGTGTCGCAATATTTCATAATTCTCACAATTACTCATTATGTAGTTTCACAATGTGCACTTTACATAATTATAATCAGAAATCTTAAAGGAATTCTTCAATTCATGTGTGAAACTTTTCACTATATTTTTCCAATTTCTGTGGCCTGACAATAAATATATATTCAATATATTTGGTGTTTAATCTTCTATATTCGCCCAGTTTTTGTTGCTAGACAATAAATATATATTCATTTTATTTGTTTATTTGGAGACTAAATGAAAACTACCAACAAATACTAACAAATAACAAATTCACATATTAGAAATTATTGTAAAAATGTCATCACAATGTTTTCAATTGACTTATTTTTTCTTGGGTGCAATTACGGAGATAATTTAAAAAATTAAATCTCACAAATACCACAGTTGTGTTCTTGCAGCTCGATAGGATTTCATCCTTGCATTTTTATTTCCAACCTGTACATGTATTGAAAAAACATTTATAGTGATCGTAACTAAATGGCAAAATTTCTATTCTTTTTCATGCCTTGTGTCTCGTGGCTACCAACCAACAACCAACCACCATAAACAACACGACGATTCGTTTCGCACACACAGCGTACAATTACTCTGGACTTTTGGACGGTTTTTATCGCAACAAATCGTATCATTATCCTTACTTATAATTTAGCCATACTTTAGTGTAAATAAATAATTACTTAGTATTACTAATTAGCAACTTGTATAATGTTTAGGTTAAATTATGTACGAGTAAGACAAACTAAATTAATAATTTATATCATAATTTTTTAGTGTTAAGTTGATGATTTATTTCTATTCTAAGAACAAATCATAAGAATTTCATTTACGGTTCGAAATATTAGAACAAGAGAAAATATTCTGTACAAAATTTGTAAAAAAAAAATCTAAGACAATTGTGTTGTTTTCTACATAAAAGACTAAAGCTTGATTTAAGTATTAAAAAGAAATAATATGTATTTCTTTGTTATTTACCTGATTTCGTTATCTTTTCTTTTTAGTTGTAATAAAGCAAAGACTGGAAATTTATTTTATTTGTTCTTTTATTAAATTTGTCCAATCGATTGGTTTTTATTTTTTGATTCTGAGTTTTTACACAAACACTGTTCACGGCTTTAATAGAGCCTTTTCAATGTCATTAAGTTGAATTCCTTCTGATATTGAAGAAATTTCATTCCAAAAACATGTATATATGAATCCTCTTGTTTTTCTAGTACTTTAGAACTATTTGAAATGAAAAACGGCTTTGCGTACAATCTCCTCACATTTATGGATGGAATCACTTTGTACCAGGCGGCTTGTGTTCGCAAGATTTTTTCTAATAAAGTCGAACACTGTTATAACGTGTTATGCTAATATCGAACGAATTTTCGAGGTCCCATAGATTTTGTTTCATAAAAAATAACTACAGTTATAACGAATTAAAAAGTTCGGTCCCACGGAGTTCGTTATAACCGTGTTCGACTGTATAATTTCCAAGATCTAAAACACAATAAAGACAAGCTAAAATCCAAATACAAAAACAAATTTCCCAATATTTCGGTTGCCTTTGACAACTACCAATTAAAAAATAATTATCGTCGTCCTGTTGTGTGCACAAATTATTGTCTAATATATTTATTAACAATATTTGGAAGGTTTTATTATTATTACGACCTTTGCTTTGGATTCGATAACAAAGAAGAAAATTCTGCATAAATAATTTTCCTTAGAAAAAAAGCTTGTAATTTTGTGCAATGAAAGCCGGGACACAAATTTGTAACTGTGAATAGTTTTAAAATGGTACTGGGAAAATGTTTTGATATAATCCACATTTTTACACATTTCCATCGTCTTCCATTTAAGTTCATTTAACTTAGACTATTTTCTGGATATCTGCCAAAGACTTCCCCAACCAACTTTCCAGAATAAGAAAGGTGTTTTCGTTTGTTATTCGAAATGTAGATATAATCATTATTTCGTTTAATTTTAAAGCCAATATGGCCAAGGTACAAGGTACCAGTCATTTCCATACAAAAAAATACCAAAGCACAGTGTGTATGTACATACTTCAAGTGAACTCAAACCTTTTCGATTAAGAAGGATTAATTCCATTGTTTCCCTTAATACAGTTGTTTTGTTTTATTTTGTATTATTATTGCTCCAAAAACAAAAAGTACCTTAGTAAAAAATTTACAATTTTCAATATAATTTCCCAATGTTCAACTGCAATTTTAAAACGACAAAAATGGAAAAAGATTTAAAGAGTAAATAATTATTACGACTGATTAATGAAAAATATTTGCTAGATTATTAAATTGATATAAATAAATACAAATTCATATATACAAATATATATATATATAATATAACTGTAATCACTAATTCAAGCATATTTTTATTTTTTACTATTAAGTATTATTTATTGTGTACAATTTATTTTTCAAAACCATTAAAATGTCTTTTGGATAATAATCACATTAATCAATTCCGCTGTTCCTTTAATTACCATTTTTACGGCAGTATTAAATACGTATAGCTCAGAATTATCAGCCGATCGGAACAGTCATTCGAAAAGAAAGGCTTGTCCTACTGCAGTTTGGACTATCGATTTGAGTTTCGGGATGCCCTTAGACACCTAGAGATGATATCTTTGTATTTTTTATATTAAAATGAAATGAAATTATTTTTTATAAACAGTTTAAAATTCTTCAAGTCAATTGTGCACATTAAGCATGAAATTAAAAATGATTGTATAGAACGCATATGGGTAGCGGCGGCTGATTGATTATCTGTGGCGTCGACTTATCTTCGAGTATAAATAGTTTCTGAGGAACAGAGAAATTATTTTGTGACAAGAAAAAAACTGACTTCCATAGAACTTACCACATTAGCTTTAGCATTTAAATTTATATACAAATTACAACATTTAGTACTGTTACGAAACAAAATTGTTGAGAAAATAATGATAATTCCATGTTAAAAAAGTTAAAATTTTTGTAAATTATTAATAAAAACCCTAGCGGGTTCTAACGAAAACTTTGTATATTATTAATTTTTTCAAATGAAAGGAAATCCTTAAAGACATAATATTAATAACATTTTTTACTTAAGTAAAGTTAATAAGACAAAAAACAAGAGTATAAAGAAATGAACAACGTCAACTGCCCATAAAGATTTTTTAACTAATAGAACAAAAACAAACGTTAAGACCGAAATTTTGAATATAAAATAAAAAGTGAGTAACAAAAAAACCTAAAAACTTAATTTTAATATATAATATAAACTAAAAACTGTTAGCGGATCAAATTATTTAAATTAATTATATAAAAATAAAACAAATGAATCACACACACACAGAGTATATCTCCCCATACATATATAAAGTGTACTGTAACAATACCAATGTATTATTATGATAATAATTTATGTAAACGAATTTTAACAACAACAAAAACGTCAACATAAATTTAGTGATTACATCAACAACTATCTAAGTCAATAAGAAATCGAATCGAATAAAACGAATGCAATGAAAAGTGTTAATAACATACAAACAACATAGATTTTTTCACCAACTTGACTCTAAATACATATATAGAACGGACAAAGTGATGTTTAACAAAACACAAAAAACAAAAACTTGGCAACAAAATTTAATGAAATGCAAATTAAAGAAGGATTAAAGATTTTTTGGGAATCCGATCGAAGATTAATTTTATATCTATTAATTATTGATTTCTTTGTAGTGTTTGCTAATTCATAGTGAAATAATACCATGGCCTTTGTTGTTAGTCCATCTGAACGAAGTTCCGAAACAACGTGACCCGTTGAAGTACATTCAATTTTCTAAACAATGGACACAGAAATAAAAACAACACCGCAAAAATCTTAGTTTTGAGTATCTATCATCTATTCACATTGTTACAATGTTTTTGAGACATCGAAACATCTAAAGGGTGATTTTTTAAGAGCTTGATAACTTTTTTTAAAAAAAAAAACGCATAAAATTTGCAAAATCTCATCGGTTCTTTATTTGAAACGTTAGATTGGTCCATGACATTTACTTTTTGAAGATAATTTCATTTAAATGTTGACCGCGGCTGCGTTTTAGGTGGTCCATCCGCTTAGTCCAATTTTGGCATTTCCACGTTTTTGAGTAACAGAGACCCAATTGGTGCGAACGGCGACGAATCGAAAATTGGTGGTCATCATTAACACTGGCCGATACAGCTGCGATATTTTCTTCAGTTCGCACTCTACGTAAGTGTGTTGGTGGTTTAATGTCCAACAATGTAAATTTGGTGCGAAATTTAGTCACAATAGCCCGAATAGCCGCTTCAGTGGGTCGATTAAACTGACCATAAAATGGAAGCGCGCAATGAACTTTCTTAACAGAGCACGCATTTTGATAATAAAATTCAATAATTTGCAAGCGTTGTTCGTTTGTAAGACGATTCATGATGAAATGTCAAAGCATACTGAGCATCTTTCTCTTTGACACCATGTCTGAAATCCCACGTGATCTGTCAAATACTAATGCATGAAAATCCTAACCTCAAAAAAATCACTCTTTATCACAGATAGATTTTACTTGAGAACAATACTACATTTTACTTAAAATTCTCAACACATGCCTACCTTATTTAATTCAATGTTAAACATTTTCTTTCAGTCTTGAAGTAAAACAATCATCCAGAGTCTTAATTACAAAAACAATGAAAAAGTAAGCAATTTCATTGCGAAGTTTGAAGTAATTTTAAGCTTATATATGTTTTTTTAAGTATAAACTTGCTGCTTTTCTAACCCCTATTTTACCTTTGTCTGGAAAACGAACAGTTATAGCCTTATAGTTGTCATTAAGTGTGGACTTTGTTGGTTTTTTATTAAATTGGGGTAAATAGCAATCTATTTAAATAGACACAACAATATTAATTTTTATTTTGAATGTACAACTTGCTCTGGACTTTAACATACAAATGTGCTAATTGATAAGAAAGCATCGCTTAATTTTCTTTTTAGGATATTACTACAAAATACTTCCACAAGCCATTAATGGTTCTATTTTTAGTGAATGCTGATTCTTGTAGAATTTCCATATTTTCGATCGGGTTCTGTACAAAAATATAAAACTAAATCATAGAATAATAGTTTAATTAATTTACAAGATAAATGAATACGTAATATGTTTTATTAGCAGCAAAATTAATGTAAGTCAATATAAATCAATGAAATGAATAGTTTATTGTAATATTTATGATAATGAAAGACAACAGAAAAACTACCAAAGAAAATCAATATTAATTTTTTTATGTATTGCTGGTTATAATTTTGCAAAATTATAACAAATAATATATTTAGTTATCCACACTTCAGTTCTTTAAGTTGTACATAAAATAAAGTCTTTCTTCGTTATCATTAAGATTTTTATTTACTATAGAAAAGCACTTTTAACGTTCTGGCCATTTTCCGTGTATCTCGATTGGCAAAAATAACGATTTCGAATCGAGTCGAATCCCATTTCAAAAGATATTTTTTTCGCAATCGAGAGGCTAGACAACGAACAGATTTCGAGTTTCTCTAGAATGCACGTGGTATGCCAGAATTCTTATGGAAATCAAAAATAAGCAAATACCTTCTGTTTGATTTTACATTTCAATTAGTCGAATACTCAGTAGTGTCGTGTGAAAACATATTAACCGCCGTTTTCATGTGTCTCTGTTAACAAAAGTTAGAATTCGAAATAGTTAGCTGTTGAATTAACAATAATAACGCAGCCTCATGAAAGTGGCGGTTTAAAAATTTGTGATATTTTAAGTTCAGATCTAACACGCTTCATGGGAAGCAATATAAAACCCAAACTAGAACTTCATCTATCGTTTGAGAACTCTGATGTATATTTTTCAACATTTCGTTAGAAGTATATTTTTATGTAGTTTCACCAAAACCAATTTTCTAAGTACAAGTACTTCAAAAGCAAACAATAAAACTCAAACAGAAATCCTATTCAAATCTTTTTATAACTTGTATTACCAAAAAGAAACTAAATCCATTTACCATGCATAAACAACAAAATGAAAGAATCGTTATAAAAAATCAACCTCCCAATTTATGACTTGTTATATAATGTATCTTTATAAATGTTATATACAATTAAAAAAAAAACAAAAACTATATATTCCAATTATATACTATATATACCATGAGCATAAAAACCACATAAATGACAACAAATATTTACAATTATACTTAACAACAACCAAAAAAGAAACGATTTTTTATGTCAAAACAACCAGCCCCTATTTAAAATTAGTAAAATGAAAAGAAAACGAAATTAATAAAAAGAGAATCCTTTACATAACAACAAACCAAGATTTTTCCAATTAAAAATTAACAACAAACTTGTGAATATAATTTTGTGTATTTACCTCTCCAGCAATATTTAAAAGAAAATAATAACAAAAAAACTAACAAAAGATGTGAGAAAAAATAAAGAATATTATTTGAAAGATATTAAAAATGGAAACTCATTACTTTTTATTTTCATTGCATGCACAAACAAAAGCCTTTTGGTCTTTGGCGGAATATGATAAGAAAAGGTGTATACGATTATGTGATTTTTTAATTTTATTTAAGCCATATGCATACTGGACAACTGATTTTTATTAGATTTCAATTTGAACTCATTCCTTTTCGTTGCCAAGTATTCAAACTGAAATCTAATCTAAAAAATATAAAAATTTTCGATTGAAATTTGAGTTGATATAGATTGCATTTCTTAACAAATCGCAAAAAGACGTGTATTTTGTATTATATGGAGACCTTCTAGATTTTATTGGGATTTTAATGCATTTTGAAAACGAAAGCATTGGTACCAATTTAGTGTAATGATCAAAAGTATGTCTTAATGTTTGGAAAAAAATTTCTACCGAAAAGAAAAATCCAATAAAGCCATTATAGGGAATAGGGAATCTGATTTAGATTAGACCATAAAACATATTGTTTTATTCCCACATAACGAGAGTGTGAATTAAACGATAGGGAGAAAGGAGGCCAATTATACAAAACTGATCAAAAAACACAATTCAAAAGAAGATTAGCAACAATACCTTATCTTTATAAACTCTACAGCGAAAATCTAAAGAAAGGTCAAAATGCGTGCCAACGTTAGGCGTGATCGTTCCTTTTCTTTTCCAGCATGCATGCTTGCAATTGATAAGCTCCAAAAATAATTGTGTATAGAAGCAGTCGTACAAACAAATTTGTGTACTTAGGAAATAGTAAAACGATTGATAAAATTTCCAGAAGTGAAAGTAACCCATAAAAACGGTCATAACAAAATTTCATAATCTATTAACAGTATTTTTAAAATTTAGTTGTGTAAGTCCCAGTATAGAAAAATACGAAACCGGAAGAGTGAAATTCTACGACTTTTTGACGTATTCAATTTTAACGATTCTTTCGTCTCACACGAATTCGTCCTCTGGAACCATTGCCTTGATTTATTTTACGGACCAATAAATAAGCTAACAAGAAATTCAATATGTTTGTATGAAAATGTTTAGATAAGCGTAAGTTTTTATATTCTGCTTATTAAGCAAGGAAATATAAAACATTTTTCATACAAGAATTATTTATTTAATATTTAAATAAGCTTATTTATTGGTGCGAAAAATATAACGGGGAATATATGTTTACAATTCTCGTCTATAATCATAGATTCTAGAACTACAAGTATTATATGTACAAACATACTACATATTATGGAATATAACCAATGGATCTGCGAATGTTGTCTTTTAAAAATTCTTTATAAAAATAAAACATTTCTATTTTATCTGTTTCTCTACATAAACTTACATACAAATATATATATTAGGGTGTCTCAGATAAAATATTGTGTTTTATTGGAAAAGTTTGTCGTGCCCCACCCAATCTTTACGTGTAAGCAACTGAGGCGGCTAGAAAAAAGTTTACATTAAGAAAGATGTGTTTAGTACCAGGAGTCCAGAAAAATAAGTAAGAAACGATTATTTTCTTCTGATCATAAAGAATGATTTATTTTTCTGAAGTAGTATGTGTGTGCGTGCGTCTGTTAACAAATAAAGAAACTACTCAGCACGACAATGTTCGTTATATTGAAGTATTAGGCGCTCAGAATAGAGAGAAGGAAATTACATTCTTGTTTTTTACTTTTGTAAATTTTGTCACATTTACACTTGCATAATTGTTGTTGGCTCAACTACTTCAATTGGCATATACACTCGTGTTTTGTGATGTGGCAGTCATAAACACCAGTCTCTCTCATCACTATGAGAGAGGACGATGAGTGTATTCCGCCCCCTTAGACAATGAGAGATATTTGTATGTATCTGTTTATTTCTGATCGCCTGGTACCATTGGCTTTGAAATTTGACATAGTTAAAACCTTTACTTCTCTGCAATCCACAAAAATAAATAAAGGAAATCCTAAAAACCCCTCTATAGACCTTACCTAATAGAAGACACACCAGTTTATCGGGAGCTCAGCAAGAAACACGTGTGTAGTTCAGAAAAATAAAATAGAAATATGTTATGCTGCAGACTAATGATGATTATGTCTGGCTGGAATCGTTATAAAATGATAAAAAAAAATAAAGAAATAAGACGACGTATTGAGATAACAGGCGCTCAGTATAGAGAGAAAGGAGGGTCATTCTAGTTACCTTTTCTACATTTTGTCTCATTTACACAAGCATAATTGTTGTTGGATCGTAACTATTGCTGTTGACATATTTTGTTGGTGTTTCCGAAGTGGGATGAAGAAGACATACACATCGATCCTTCACTATGAGAGAAAACGACGAGTATATTCGACAGGGAGATATTTGTATCTGCTTATTTCTGATCCAGGCGATTACTTTGAAATAAATGTTTTTGCGACCAAGCCTTAGAAATATGTTTGTAGTATCAGGAGTCCAGAAAAAATAGCACGTAGATTAAAATAGATTATAAGAAGTAATGCGAGTTTGTCTGGTTCGTTTCAAAAAGAAGAAGAGCACAATCAAAGTTCGCCATGCAATGAAGTATCAGGCTCTCAGTATTGAGAGAAAGAAGTGGAATTCTTGTTTTTTTAAGTCTCATTTACTCATGCATAATTGTTGTTGTATCAGAACTACAGCAATTGGCACATGTAGAGAAGGGATGCAAAAGTTGGTACAATTGTACTATTTTCGGTACAATTGAGACCTTTAAAATGCAATGGTACTCTGATGAACTATTTGCTACCTCCTCTATTTATCTCCTAATCAAGCAAAACAACACAGAGAACAGTCAGTTAAAAGAATGGAAAAGGCTATATTTATCCCATATAAAAAATATTTTGATACAATAAAATCTAAAAATTCACTTTAATAAGTTAAATAGTACAAAACCGAAGTTAACACTTTGGTGATTTTTGATGATTTTTTGGTTGTGTTTTCCTCCAATGTAAGAGAAGGCAGATGAGTACACTAGCATAGAGAGATATTTATATCTTTTTATTTCTGATCTCCTGATGCAGTGGCTTTGGAATGAACCAATATTGTATTTACTATACGAATATGTTTGACCTGATTCTATTCTAACCTTTACGAAATTTCAAAATTTCAGGAAAATAGAAAATTGCATTTGAATAAATTCCCCTTTTCTTCGTGATAGGGATGCATGTTTTTTAATAAATCCGATTCCAGTAACCATGTTCGCAATTATCAGCCTTCAATTATTTCGGTTGAAGGGGTAAATTGTTAAATAATTTTTACGACTTCCCTCTATCACCACTATCGCGAATAATATTTCCCCGTGAATGAATTGTTCCCTTAAATTTCCAATCGTGATTTTTTCATGTTTCTTCGCTTTCTTACTTGGATTTGACCGCCTTATATTTAAAACAACACAAAGAAGAGAAACCAATCCCCATTTATATTCATGTTACCATCCTACGCCGACAGGGAAATAGAAATTTCTATGTGAACAAATTTCCCTATTATTCGCGATAAGGGTGTATATATCCAACTTCTTTGAACTTGAGGCGGGTTAATTTATTATGCCTAGGTATATTATATACATACATACATATGTGTGTATGTGCGCACGAAAAAGAAAATAATCAACAAAATGAAAATTCGCCTTCTCACCAGCTTCCGCATTGTTGTTCAAATTCTTTCGCCACTCAAATCCACCCATAATAGGCAAATAAATCATTTTGATCGCATTTCAAATGGCACCACAACTGTCGCCTGTCCCCCTCCACCCACCATCACACGTAAACACAAGAAATAAAAAATTCAGAAAACTTTGGAAAAACAAAATTAATAAACTCTGGGTTTTACTTTAAACATTAGTGGATCCTTGGTTCTCAATATCAATTCGGCTATGAGCGGCAATTCATCTTCTTTGTTACCCACATATTCGACTTCATAGTGTCGCAAGACGTTGGCCAAGACGGTCTTTATTTCCAACATTGCAAATTTTTGGCCTATGCAATTGCGTGGTCCTGCCGAAAAAGGTATGTAGGCATACGGACTGACTTTCTCCGAACTGTAGCCTGGCTCAAAACGTTCGGGTTTGAAGACATTCGGTTCGGGAAAGAGTTCTTCTAGACGACCCAATTGCAGCGGGGAAATGCCAATGTTGGTGCCAGCCGGTATGGTTTTACCATCTGCAAGGAAATTGTGGAATTAGATTCGAGAAAGCTGACAAACGCACGCATCCCTTCTTACTTATTTCGCATTCTTCCACCACTTTTCGGCCCAGCAGTGGCACCGAGGGGAACATGCGCAACGTCTCCTTAATACACAAGTCAACGTAATGCAAATTGTTGAGATCCTCAAATGTCACCGGTTTCGATTTGTCTTTGCCCATAACCTGAATAATCTCCTCCACGCACTTACGCTGGCACTCGGGATACAAACCCAGATTATAAAAGCAAAAGGTTATAGCCGATGATGTAGTGTCATGGCCCTCAAACATGAACGTATCAACTTCTTCGCGAATGTCCAGGTTACTCAACGGTTTGCCATCGATTTCCGACTGCAACAGAATATCGAGGAATGCCATTTTACGCTTCGATCCCACATCATCCATGTTCATCGTGCGGCTCTGTTCCTGCGACTTCAACAGTTCTTCACGCCTCTGGACGATAACCTTCTCGGTGAAGCCGTGGAGTACGGCCAAAGCTTGCTTTTCCTGGCGAGCTAATTTCGTGAAACGATAGGTGAAGTTCAACCGATACACAATATCAAACATTCGTTTGTGCAATACCGTGGCAATGCTAGGACGATTAATTATTTTCTTAATGTCAAACACTCGTGAAGGGAATATCACAATTCATTACTTACGTCTTGACAGCTTTCACATATTCAGAGTCAGCATTGGTTTGAGCATTTACCGAGACCCCCATGGCGGATTCTAAAAGTGGAAACACGACTTAGCTGACATTTAAATGAAACTAAAATTTCTTCTTGCAGACGCCCTGCCCTCGCTCTATCACAATTTCAAATTCATTATCGTAAGTATGTCCTTTATGTCCCTAAAACAGCTCTTCTACCCGCTTACCACATATCGTATCCAAGGTACTCAAGTTCACCCAATCGTACAACTCAAATCCCTTCTCCGTTTGCATGCGATCCTCTTTCCCCAAATTCTTAAGCAACAGACGCGATTGACGTTCGAAGATGGAAATGAACTCGTCGAGTATCTTAAAATGGAATGCTGGCGTAAGAACCTTCCGGCGTGCATGCCATTTCTTGCCACGACTAATCAATAGGCCCTCCCTCAACCAGGGTTCCAACATCACATACTGATTGGCTTTATCATTGAAGCGTGTACTTCCCAAAATGATTTCCGCGTCTTTGACATCGACTGTCAGTATACTCAATTCCGGACCAAGCCATACTTTGTACACTTTGCCATATGTCTTGGTAAATTCATACATTTGCTTGACATTTTCATAGGGCGACTTGCCAATGAAATAATGACCATGCCCGACTATTGGAAGCGAGGGAGGGCTTGGTATATTTCGTGTAACGTCGATGATATGTTTGTACTTCACCAAATACACTATAAGACCGATGACGGTCACAAGAGCCAGGAAACCACCGAAATATGCCAAACCGAGAGCAAGTGCTGCCGCCATCTTTCAACTCTGTTGAAAGTTTCGACTGAACTGATTAAGTTGCCAATGAATCGAGTATAATTGTCCATGTTTTATGCACTATTTTAATCTTATCATAATACGATAATCTTATGAATAGTAACTTATCACAGAGCGACCGACATAGATTGGACTCTTAGCAAAAGATTGCCTTTCTCTGAGCTGTGGACTCATTCAATTGAAATTTATTTAATTACACTGTCCAACAAATGAAGACTTTTTGAATGGAACAGAATAGCGACCCTAAATTCTGAAAGGGCATGTTAAGTAGACCATTTTTGTAGAATAAACTTATAGTCCATTTCTTTTACAGCGGATCAAAATTTTAATTATTTGGTAAAATTTTAAAAAATTTTAAAATTTTATAAAATGTAAATGCTCTTCCCGCAAAATTGCACGCCAGCTTACAACTTTGGTGTCCTCGGTGACCCCCACTGATATTTTCCGCCAATTTTTTCATAGAACATTTTAATCCTTAAATGTCCTTTTTTGAATGGACTTTTTTGATTTTCTCGAAAACAAAGGGTAAAATTGACTCATAAAGAGAGGAGCTGGTGGGTTAAGATTTCCCACAAAAATTATCCTAATAAAATTCCACAATATAGTTCTGGCAATAAGAATTCTCTCAGATAGTAACACTAAAATGAAAACTTTGACCCGCTGTAAAAAGAAACTCAGACCAGCAGGACTATAAGTTTAATCTACAAGAAAAGATCTACTTAACATGCCCTTTCAGAATTATATGGTCGCTATTCTGTTCAAAAATGCTGTTGGACAGTGTTATTTTATGACGCCAACAAAAAAAAATTAGTTTTATTTATTATTATTGCGTTGAACCTAACCCAACATTAACATGCTATGACGAGCTTTTTATTACGCCAATCGTTTTAGAATCACCAACTGAGTCGATTAAAGGATTCTCTTGCCCTAAGCACAGGTCACAGTTGTTGTCCAGTCTTATGATATTTGCCTAAGAATATGTAGAGTGAAAAGCTATATCACCCAATACCGTTGGGACCGGACTCTAGACCTTTTCTCAATTGAAATTGGAAGGGGTTGCTGCACTTCGTTATGAGTTAGGATAACCAGATGTAAATAATAATCCTTAGTCTATTAGCATTTGAGTATTCAAAACATTTCAATAGATATTCATAATAATTACCACATATAACATCCAATGCATACAAACTAATCCATTCATATAATTCCAATTGGTGTCCACTTCCACACCGTAAATGAGCCTCTTGCAATCGCTCAATCATTAGACGTGATTTGGTTTCGAAAACCTCTATGAATTCGGATAGAATTCCAAAATGAAATGCAGCCGTTAATAGCTTACGCCTCTGGAACCATTTACGTCCTTTGGATATGAGAAGACCCTGTCGGAGCCATGGTTCCAATGTCTGGTACTGGTTAGCCTTCTGGTTGTGTATGCTTGTTCCTAGGATCATTTCAATATCATCGATGACGGTAGTGATAATATTAAGTTCTGGGCCTAACCACACTTTGAGCGTTTTGTAACCGTCGGCCATGTCCCATACTCGCTTGATCATCAAGTGAGGCGGGATACCGATGAAATAATGGCCATGTCCAATTATAGGCAATGTCGGAGCACTGTGAATATTTTTTGTGACATCGATTTGATGTTTGAATTTGTAGAAATACACAAATAATCCGATTGTTATTAAAGATAAAGCGAAAAATATTGCGGAATTGATTAAACCGAAGTCATAAATGTTCAAGAGGACCATTGCCTTGGAGATGAATTCAATTCGAGCTGATCTGTATGACCACTGTAGATTTATGGTACTAATCTTTTAAATATAGGCTACAGCGTAAACACGCACAAACGAATGATGAGAGCGTTACCGCCGAAGCTAACGTTTCAATTGCGGCGACATTGGGTCAGATAATAAAACATTAACTTTTTATTATTACATTTGCCTCTAATTAATAAAAACATTAAAAATTCCATAGCTGTGATTAGGATAGTAAATATGTTAAGACGTGTCAATTATGATAAATGAATATAATAAGATAATGAGTTTGTTAAAAAGTGCTACGCGAAAATTGATGAACAGAACTGTAGTCAAGGGTCAATAGGGTAAGAAATGAGAAAAAGCAAATTGCAAGCAACTATTCGTGCTATATTCTGCAAAGGTGCAGAATGTGCTACCAAAATGCTTTCACTACGATTTAGGCCACTACATTGTGAATACCCTAATTGTCTTTACGCTGCTAACAAAACATCAGAATCTGAGGTTCGTATCGCATTTGATACGGGCAAAACATGGAGCAATTTAATACCCTAAGTATATTTGCACCAAATCGATTCTACTAACTTGTCAAGCTCTCGAATACCACCTTCTAATTTGTCCAATCTTACCACAAACGGCATCCAAAGTACACAAATTAATCCATTCGCCAAGATTGAAACCAGCGACCGTTTGAATTCGATACATCGTGTTCAGATTTTGCAATAGACTCCTACTTTCCTTTTCAAAATTTTCCGTAAATTTGGCAAGAATACTAAAATGAAAGGCCGGTGTAATGATCTTGCGCCATTTGCGTCCACGACTCACTAGGAGGCTCTCTCCGAGCCAAGGCTCAAGGGCTTTGTATTCACCAGCCTTATCCAAAAGTTGTACACCGCCCAGTATGATCTTTCGTGTCGACTGTAATTATATTCAATTCGGTGCCCAGCCAAATTTTTATTAAATTCACTGGTTTGGCATACTTTTCACCCAAATACACCATTATCTTGAGCATTTCATGGGGTTTCTTGAACATGAAATAATGCCCGTGGCCCACAATGGGCCATGACGGGGGACATGGTATATTCCGGGTTACTTCGATCGAGTGCTTGAATTGCTTCGAGTGCTTATGTTCGTTGTAAACATAATGGAAACATGGAAAAGCAAACATTCATTCCATGTAACCATAGTTCCTTGTATCCGCCATTAGTTATAGACGTGTTCGTCTGTAGCGGGTTTATAAGCGATCATAAATGTATTGATGATTGATAAATAAACTTCGATTCGAGCCGAAAATAGACTGAAACGATTTTTAACAATGGATTTTGTATTTTTGCAAAACGGCCAAAGTCGATTATTAGGTACCGTTTTCCGATTATTATATGAAATGTATTGAGTTGAAACAATATATTGTCAAAATGTTTTAGTTTCTACTTCAAATTTAACCCTTTAATTAGTGATATAAAATCACGTTTATAATTGTTGTAGAGTAAGTACCTGGAATTCAATCATGAAACGTATAGATTTTTTAAACAATTCAAAAGGTACTTTTTGTTTATTAAAATATTGCAAGGAAATCGGAAAAAATTATATTTTTTGGATTAAAAAAAAATTATAATTATAAGCTAGAAGTAATTTGCTGGAAATTCGACTAAAATATATATGCAAATCATACCACAAAAAAAGTTTTTTTTTAATTTTTTTAAAATTACCATTTGATATATGAATTGAATTGTCCTTGTTCAATAACATTTTGCATCTTTATTTTATAGAATGCATATTTATTTACAATTGGCATGGTTGCATTTAAAGGGTGATTTTTTAAGAGCTTGATAACTTTTTTTAAAAAAAAAACGCATAAAATTTGCAAAATCTCATCGGTTCTTTATTTGAAACGTTAGATTGGTCCATGACATTTACTTTTTGAAGATAATTTCATTTAAATGTTGACCGCGGCTGCGTCTTAGGTGGTCCATTCGGAAAGTCCAATTTTGGGCAACTTTTTCGAGCATTTCGGCCGGAATAGCCCGAATTTCTTCGGAAATGTTGTCTTCCAAAGCTGGAATAGTTGCTGGCTTATTTCTGTAGACTTTAGACTTGACGTAGCCCCACAAAAAATAGTCTAAAGGCGTCAAATCGCATGATCTTGGTGGCCAACTTACCGGTCCATTTCTTGAGATGAATTGTTCTCCGAAGTTTTCCCTCAAAATGGCCATAGAATCGCGAGCTGTGTGGCATGTAGCGCCATCTTGTTGAAACCACATGTCAACCAAGTTCAGTTCTTCCATTTTTGGCAACAAAAAGTTTGTTAGCATCGAACGATAGCGATCGCCATTCACCGTAACGTTGCGTCCAACAGCATCTTTGAAAAAATACGGTCCAATGATTCCACCAGCGTACAAACCACACCAAACAGTGCATTTTTCGGGATGCATGGGCAGTTCTTGAACGGCTTCTGGTTGCTCTTCACTCCAAATGCGGCAATTTTGTTTATTTACGTAGCCATTCAACCAGAAATGAGCCTCATCGCTGAACAAAATTTGTCGAACCGAACATTTCGAACCGAACACTGATTTTGGTAATAAAATTCAATGATTTGCAAGCGTTGCTCGTTAGTAAGTCTATTCATGATGAAATGTCAAAGCATACTGAGCATCTTTCTCTTTGACACCATGTCTGAAATCCCACGTGATCTGTCAAATACTAATGCATGAAAATCCTAACCTCAAAAAAATCACTCTTTATTACTTGACTGCAGACTACCACTATCATGATTTTCGGGCCATGACGACCTTATTCAGGTGGCGAAAGCTGGGAAATGCAGCTTTTATTGCCTTATAAAAAAGTACAACTTTGCAAACTTTCATTTAAATCGGAAAACACAAGCAAAATTTTCTGTTCCGTTTCACACGGAATTAGTCTCATGAACCACTGCGTTTCTCATCATGAATTCTTGAATAGATTGTAAAAAACGATTGACATGTAATTAATTATCTCTAAAAAAGATCCCTTATCGATTAATATTTTAAATAAATAGCCCAACACAAACACCTCTCACTGCGACTTCTTATCGCTCTAGAAAACAGACACAGGTTTGAACCTATATTGATAAAATTTATCGTTAGATTTCACCCAGGACAATCCGTGCCACTCTAAAAACCACAAATATTAAAATCTGACACATTACATTAGCTTTGTCCAACTACTTGTTATAAACTATACCAAAAACTTGGTGTTGTTATAAACTCTGAGTTCTTTTCTATTTAAAAATATCAATTTTAAACATAATCACTTGCCACAGATAACATCCAATGTCGCCAAACTAATCCAATGACCAATATTAATGACTGCTTTGCCATCCATTCCGGTATTTGCTCGTATGTTGTTTGCGAGAACACAAGAATTCCTATCGAATATCTCTACAAACTGTTCCAATATCTTAAAGTGGAATGCGGGCGTTAAAATTTTTCTGCGTTTAAACCATTTGGTCGGCGTGCTGAGCAATAATCCTTCGCATAACCAATTCTTGAGATACCGGTATTCATATGACTTCACCAACCAATTTGTGGTGCCCAGAATCGATTCCAGATCCCTTCGATTAGACATGAACAAACTAAACTCAGGGCCAATCCAAAATTTTATAGTATCGCCATATTTGCTCATTATATCTTTAATGACGTTGAATGCATCTTCTGCCTGGCAGCCGATGAACAGATTGGCATTGCCCACTATCGGCAATGGCGTGGGGCCGGCAAAGTTCTGTGATAGCTGCCATCTTCTCAGATATCTTCTCAAAAATGGCACAGTACTTAAGAGCAGTAGCGATAGAAGCGTAAATACAAAATAAGCTGTGTACATTTCGGGCTGACCGGTTGATGTGACGCGGGGAACCGAAATAATGTAGATGACATCAAGCTCGTTTCAATGTTTTCTGTTGTTGCTTTGATAAGAGCGCCAGGGAATGGGAAATTATAAGTGCTCGTCCATCGAAAACCGTCGACATGTCTCAATGTTTGTGTATTATTAGTATATATAAACGAGTGTGTAACGAGTCCAGCTCGGTCACAATTAATCTCTGCTCGTTTCACTAAATTCTACTCAAGTATACATTTGAGTGGCTTTGCAAAAGGAGCGAGGCCAGCATGGGAATTGAAGAAATTGAAACAGTGGATAATTTTTTATGTTTCCATTTAAATCTCTCGAAAACTGTTGTTATTTCCAATTCCGAGTTCGCAATAATAATTGAATTCTAATGTGGCCTTTCTTTCGGAATATTTCAGATTCCCTTTAAACTTTATATATATGTATGCATTGCATATGTGTGTTTGTCATAATGAAATTTGTAATAATAATTTGCAATTAATTATTTTCAAGTAGAACAGCTACAAATCGACAACATTTATCAGCAAAGACATCAAATAGACACAACGTGTGTGGATGAGGGTGCCGACGTACATATGTACGTGCATTGACTTGAATGTTTAGGCGATTCTGTAGTATTTGTTTAATAAAATGTCTACATTGGCTATTACACACAATGTAATTAATCAAACAAATGCAATTTAGAAAACCCAAAAATATCTGCATTCATTCCTAGGAACATGCAAGCATGCAATGTGCCGAGGAAGACGCCCATTAGAAATACTTTTGCAACAAGAATTTGAAGTTCAAGTGCAAGGCTTGTTTGCACAAAAGTACAGCAGTGTATGAGCGCATGAGGACTGTCCCTGAAAATATTGTGATGAAGTATCGAAAACTAAATTTTCACGAAAAAGTATCTTAAAGACTTCGAATGTGAGATTGTGTAGGAGAGAACGATAATAAATAAATAAACAATAATGTGCATAAAAATTTAATAGTATATTATGAATGAACAAATAAAATGTACCTGTTGAAAGCGGAAATGTGTAATTTTATTGTAAGAGAACAGAAAACTGCAAACTTTTCAACAAAATAGGATCGTTTCACATCTAAAGTGAAAAGTGACAATTATTTATAATATACAATTATAGAATAATCGCCTAATAATGGTCTGAAATGCATAGCTTATATATATATAATATATATCGACGCCTGCAAACAAATAGTATGCTAAGACTGAAAAGTGAGTTTTGCAGGAGAGGCGTTCAAAGATTATTTTAGATAACCATGTTAGTTATAAAAATTGAAAGTGTTGGTCATAACTTTTGTCATTTGATCATTTCCAAAATTTGGACCGTATAATTTAAAAACCTAAAGAACTTGGAAAAATGCTAAGTAGACTACATTAGTGATAATCCAAAACACAAAGAAAAATTTGTAATCTCGTCTATAACAATGAAAAAATCTTCCGAAAATAGCTGAAAATCTTCCAAAATCGCCATATTTTTAAGAAGTCCTTGTTTGGAATTTTTCCTATTGATAGATTATGAACACAATCCTCACCGATCAAGAACTATTAGACTAAGTGTTTTCAACAGACAGACATGACTATATCATATTAGAATTTAATGACGATCAAGAATATATTGTATTAATTAAACTTATATTATTACTAGCTGAACCCCGCCCGCTTCGCCAGGCAAAAACACAAATGGTAAAATTAAAATCAGGTTTCATATTGATCTTATCATATTGATATTATCGTGGTCAGTAATATATACGTTCCAATTTTCAGCCTTCTAGCTAAAAGACACTTTTGCCACGCCCCAACTAACCACCAAACGAAAATTCAAACTCCAGCATCATATTTATCTTTCTTGTGGTCAGTAATATATACGTTCCAATTTGCAGCCTTCTGGCTCAAAAAAACACTATTGCCACACACATAAAATGAAAATCCAAATTTCGGCATCATATTTATCATTCTCGTGGTCAGTAATATTTATGTACCAATTTTACATTCTATGTCCTTCCTTGGGCCAACACGAATTCATCAAGCCCAAAATCGTGAAAATCAGACGATCCGTTATAAAGTTTTGCGTGTTCACACGGACGGCATTCTCTTTTATAAATATAGATTATATTTATTTAATTATATTATTATTGCTTTGGTTCAAGACCTTTCTATATTTTGTAGAATGCTAATTTATATGTAGATTAATTTTGGGATTTTAATATTTCAAGATGCAACAAAAGAAATAACAAACTCAGTAGATTTAAATGTGAAAACGTCGGATATTTCTGATCGTTTCCACTTACTTTTTCTTTTTTTTTGTACTAGCTAGTAGCAACATGCGTGAGTGATTCTTAATTCTTGAAATACTATTTCAAGTACATGAATAAGTAAAAGATGTACAATGAAGTTTATTACACCCAAAGAATGCGTGGAATTTTTCATTTTCATATTATTTTTGCAAAAAAAAAGGCAGGTACTCGTTGGCTGCATATGACCACCCAGAGTTTGTTTACCTTAACAACAGCAACCGCTGTCAGTGATGTTGATGATGATGACGACGATGATGCTGCTACTGCTGTTGATGTGGATTACTCACAGCGCGTATAGGTAAATACATACGTACAATATCTGTGGATTCTTATTAGAGCGACCAGAACCGATACCGAACAACCGACTGGCCGGGTATCCTCTTCGATTGCAGATGAATGACAATTTTTTAACAGATTACTATCAACTTAAGCATGGAGGTGCATTTTTTATGACTTTAAAAACAATTTTGACCTTACCTGTCCAATGGCCAACAAGCGAGGGATACTGCAGTGGTTTTCAGCAATAATCGCTTATCTCAAAATTTCTGGATTCTGAGATGTTTACTCAGTTGTACAGCTGAAGATAAGCTAGCTAAATAACATATTGCATCTATATTTTATAGAGTGCTAATTTATTTTTATTACAAATGAGAGTGCGACATTTATTAGGCATGTTCGATTGGACTCGCTTAACAAGAAAGTGCCAGATTTTTATCTCTGATTTATTTAAATAAAACCAATGGATAAAAATGTTGTCACCTTATCAAGTCTCTTAATTTTAAGCTAGTAAGAAAGCCCTATTCGAACAGGCCTATTATTTGGATACTCAATTGATGATCACTTTCATGATTACTAGCCCGTGACGACCATTTCAAGTTTCGTCAAACTGAATTCCCAAGAAAAAACCGATCGATGTGTGTGTGTGTTTTCACATCATTGTTTGACCTTTAAAAAAAAGACCGGTACGTGTGTTTGAAGGAAAGTGTGTACAGATTACGTCCGGAATTCCGACCGACTACAAGTGTTTTCAAAGTCAATGTAAACAAAAGATATGAAATGTGCTTTTGTCCAAATTTATATTTAGAAATGGCATTTTTTGTTTATTGATAGCACAAATATTTACTCGTCCGTTATATTTGCTCGTTATGAATCGATTATTTTTAGCTTCGCAAATTTGTGTAGCTGAACATTTTAGTTTTGTGCGTAATTTGTGTTGTATTTATTGAGGTTGTCATGAAAAGCTGGCAGCAACCGGCACACATAACCCACCACCCAATCACAGGCTGATAGAGAACATATTTCCTGTCATTTATGAAAACTATGATTTGTTGAAATATGTTAAGGATATTGCAAAGAGAAATACAAATGTCACTTTCTCAACGTTCCGAAAACTGAATGGTTAACTAACTGTTAATTTAGTTAAACTAAAGTTTAGTTAAACACTTTTTTGTGCGCCAAAAACTCAAAACCTCTTTTTAGTTTTTGTGTTGTTTGATTAGTGATCGATTTTGATTGATTTTTAGGTGTTTTTGAATGTAATTCATTCGAAGGAAATTTTTGATAATGGAAAGGACCATATGTGGGGGTAATCATCGGTGACCTTCTCTCCATGAACATATTAGATGGGTGATAAGACTTAAAGAGTTTATTAGAACTGAGTAGTTTTTTTCATAAGCTTCTCCAATCTTGGGTTAGTTAATAAAAAACTGTGCTCTCATTTTTACAATAGGCCTGTTCATTTTTGTATGGAATTTACTCGCTTAACCAGAAAGTAGCTTGCTACTCTCTTAGTTGTGTTGCTAGATTTTCCCTGTTAATCCATTTATGGAAAACCAATATGTAGCAACGTTGCCACCTTATCAAGTCTCTTAATTGTAAGCCTAATCGAACAGGCCTAATGTCTGGTTAGAGAGTGAAAATGAGGGTTAGTTTTATGCAAATCAAAGTTTTTTTGGGCAAATTTGGCACTAAAAAATCGAGAATATTCTTATTCTTTCAATTAAAAATATATTGTTGCACTCATTGTTTTCTTCTTATTTCTTATTAATTTTACACTTGCTTCGGGCATTGTTTTCTACATATAATGTCAACATTCAATTATAAATACAAATGGCTGTTCGTATGTAAGTAGATGTATGCACAGTACATGCGAGAGCAAAAGACACTTGCGCTAAATTAATAATTGTATATGAAAGAGGAGTTAATAAATGCAAGACAAATTTCTTGAATGAAATCCACTGATTCGCATTTGACGAATGTTGCTGTTGTTTTTGGGTTTTCTTCTTAATTAACAGAAATGTCAGCAAAAAGGGAAATTTGAAATTTGTTGTTTCTACAAAACCAGTGTCATTGCCTCTGAGAAGATGCAGATGAACCTGCAGATGACTCTGTCGTCTGTGGCGATATGTCCCATGCGATGGATGAATTATGCATCTGATGCCTGAAAGATTAATGTTAACATGACAACGGCCAACAATTAAATAAATCTATGGGCGACTGCTTATACATAATAAAATTCATATAAATTGTAATTCAATTTCTATAGAAGTGCAACAACAGCACCACAACCAGAAGAAAACAGTCGATTTTTTGGCCAGTGACCACTAAATGTAATAGATGCATCTATGCACCACCACCGCCTCCGACACCACCCCACCTCATACACTTGCCTTCATATTGATTATGCAGCCGTTCAAAGAACGTCGCTATGCATATCGGACAGATCATTCATTTAGCATGTGCTTAGATATTGCATCTAGCTAGCCACATCATATAGTGAGTGGTATGTCTGCATACATACAAATATATTATTCGAAATTACACTGGTGCACGGTTTAGGAAAAGCGTAACTGAAATACCTCCAAGAAAAAAGTTCGACTGGTGCGATCAAAAATCCCTATATAAATCAATAAGAATACTACTGTATTAATTTAATCTGAGAATATCAAATACTGATTTATCGTAACGACCCTACAACCCCCCATCGCAACGGAAATTCTTAAGCGCAGATGACTTCACACGTGCCGAACTTGAGTGGAACCCTCAAGGTAGCCGCAGAGTAGGAAGACCAGTCCGCGCATGGAGAAGGCAACTAGGAAATTGCGAGAAAGACGATGACCTGGCGTGAATTAATATTGTTAGACAACGGAAATAAATATAAATATATATCTAAACTAAAACCATATTCGGACATGTTAACAAAATTCACTTTTTCGAGATTTTGCCAAGAAAACTACTACAATTTTTATGGCGGTTGCTGAATATTCCAGAATAAATAGATTTTATAATATATCTGACTTAAAGCTATTACAAATGACTTAAAGGTATTACAAATGGAATGACAAAATGAATAGATTCTACTGCTTCAAATTTACATAATCTAGGATGCGGTAATCATGCTTATTCCAAATTCTTGTTAGAAAGTGGCGAAAGAAAACACATGGCGCAATCTGTAATCCAATGTCGCCCAATTAGAAACGTCAATCTTCTAACCGGTCTACATTCACATTCACCTTCTCTTATGGGCTTTTCTTGTGGATCTGTGTAATGTCTAAAGAAAATTCATTCAATTGTTTAAACATATATGTACGTGTGTACATATATGTATGTATGTGTATTATATTTAGTATTTATATTATATATCTGTGTGTTTGTAGGGATATTAAATTATATATCATTTTGGTTCTTTTCATAATTGTTTTGTTGAAATTATTTTTGCTTCAGTGATTCACTCTAATTGTTAATACAAGTGTACGTCTGTCTGTACCAAAAAAAAAAAATATGCTGCCGATGATATTTCCCGTAGAGCGCACACAGAACGTGCAGTACATTTATTTAGCAAAAATGTCGCAAGTAAATTAGTAACTATCGCCCGTCATATGTTTCCTAGATACAATGTGGTATCTTGGCCGAGGCTAGTACGTTTGTCGATGATGAGGTACACCGAACCAAGAGTAAGTATGAAAATGATTGTCAATATATTACAGGCAAAAGGAACAACATTTGGCAGTCCTTTTATGCTGAGGTTTCTCTGTAACAGGGCAAACATTGTTTAGAAAAGAAATCACAATAAGTTTTCATGTTGTTTGTAGAAAATAAAGTCGTTTTGTCCAAGGGTCGCACAGGAACGATAATTGTGAAAAAGAAGAATTTCTGCATATAATGGACATATAGGTCACATTAGTCCCAATTATGATATAATAAAGAAATTGTGTAATAAATCATATAAATTATTATGGATTGTTGTTTGTTTTTCATTTAAAATCGCAAAAACTTTTATTATGAAAAAATATGAGAAAATTGTTTAATCACGATTAAGCTCATTAGAATAGAAATATTGATTTAATTTTAAATATCAAGACAGTGTGCTTGCGCGTGACGGTTGCCCCGGCTTCTATCTTTTCCTTTGACTTTGTTTTCATATGAAATCAAAACAAATATATTGACCTAAGAGCTTGTGCTAGAGCACATCGTCGTTAACTGCATTTACTAATTTCATTTCAAAATTTAAAAAATATATATATTTTGTGGAATTTCCTACCAACACATGGGGGCGTAAAAGCTCAGTTGTCGCACCGACTGGATTTTGTTATAGGATATTTGTATACATGCAGGGAAGGGTGATTTGCATATGGTTGGTTCGTTTCACGGAAGCAGAATCTTATGGCACCCTTGGTTGGTTTGTAATTTCATCATGAATGGACTTATGATAGAATAGCGCTTGCAAAATGCGGAATCGCAATGTTCTGTTCAATGATGAGGCTCATTCTTAGCTCAATTGACATGTCATCATTAACCAAAATATCCCCAATCTATGATAGAATCACCATCTATCCACAAAAACTCATTGTTTGTTTTGATTTATAGACTGGCGATATGAGAACGGCAAGAAACGTTGGCGTCAACGGCGAACGCTATAGAGCCATAATTGCCGGTTATTCATTCATTCATTCTTTTTATTTGTAATTTAGCAGTCATTCGGCCAATTATAATAAAATTACAAAAGAGAACAGATAAATTATTATCATGACTATAGAAAAAAATAACTAAAGATTAATTTGAAATAAGAAGTGTATGAATTCATATAAATTATATACATGCATTCTGATAATTCAAAACTTAAATTAGTTCAGTGAAATCGAACGATTCAAAGTTCCCAGACAAGTGAAAAAATGGCAAAGGAAAGGAAAACTAAAATAACGAAAAAACTGTCATTTTAACTACTATACGAAAATTTTTCCAGATTCCACCAATCCACCCGAATTATATTCAAACTCTCAATAATATTCAACATTCACATTGGTGAAAGATCAACATAAAAGATAAACATAAAACTATTTTATAATCTTAATTCGCCATTAGATGAGCTTCAAAGTACGCGAAAAAATAATAATTAACTGATTACAAATAATGAAAAACAACGCATTACTTCATTTACATCAAAAATCATAGCGTCATTAATATTCGGTTTTAAAAAGGATAATAATAAGACAAAAATTTTTTTGTGAATATTTATTTAGTAGGCGTAGGGAAACGCCTTTTACGCGTTTTGACAGATTTTCCACGATTTTTCTGGCGCAGGAAATTCGTATATTATCCCATTCTTCATGTAATCGTTTTTTCAGTTCGGATGTGGAAGTTATTGAGTGGCGGCGAATACGACGGTCCAATTCATCCCACAAATGTTCAGTGGGGCTCATGTCTGGGGATTGGCGATGAGGATGGAGCACTTTAGGACAGTTATAAAGAAGTTACTCTTGGACTAAACGTGTTTTGTGTTTCGGATAAAAATTTAAAGCTGCCCTGAAGACCAAGTTTTTCGCGCTTGACTTCAAATTTGATCTTAATATCTTCAAAAGTACCAATTTCACAAAAACACGTTTTTGCCTAATTATTATCCTTTTTTAAACCGAATATTAATGACGCTATGATTTTTGATGTAAATGAAGTAATGCGTTGCTTTTCATTATTTGTAATCAGTTAATGATTTTTTCGCGGATTTTGAAGCTTATCTAATGATGAATTAAAATTATAAAATAAAGTTTTATGTTTAAATAACGTACATGGATTGATGGGCGTTAAGTTACCCCTATGTTAGTCTAGTTAGTTTAGTTCTATGAACTGACATAGTGTTATATGCAGGCAAGAAAAATAAATAAGAAATTTATGCCACTTCTACAACTATTTATTTGGAAAGGATAGAAAGTTCTATTTAAGGGCAGATTGACATACTGAAAATACATATTTATTTTTGAAATATTTATCGAAGACCCAAGAGTGTATATCCGTTACACCTTAATTTCAGAAGGTTATAACTGACATTTTTCGATATCGTATTTTTTCCGATGTTTTCCAACGATTTGTCAAAACTGCGATTTCCAAAGAATTGTCAGTTTCGACATTTTAAAATTAAAGCAACGATCTAGATCTACGGCGATCTAGCAGTGGACCTTCAACCGTCAAACGAATTGAGCATTGAAATTTATTTGACAACTATAGACAAGTTCACTATATCAATTCATCTCTAATCTATGTAGACGAAACATCGTCCGGTACCAGAGAAAGGCGCGATTGCATTTGCTTTCGACAAAAATGTTTGCGGAGATAACACTTCCGGTATTGAAACGAAAAAGAAAAATGCAGGTCAAATTGAAAATCGTAACCCCTAAATACCCCGGCATGAGTCAAGTTTGGCAATTCGGGTGGGCGATACACACAGACCGCCGAGGCCGGAATCTGACCAGCCAATACATAACGAGTACATAAAGCATTTTCAGGAAAGCGAACAGGCAGCAGGGAGCGGCATTGGATTATACTAAAAATAAAATGAAACAATTTCATTTCGCTCGGTTTGCCGTTTTGCATATTTTCTGAATGAAAAATTCATTTCATTTAATGACTCGCTCTTCGTCGATAATTTACGTCATTTGTTTGGCGCTGTTGTCGTCGTTGAGGTTTCTGTTTATTTCTTTAGGGTTGTTTTTGTTTTTCTTTGTTCGATATTTTGCCAAAATATTTCAAGTTTCATAATAAGAAAATCATAATACAATCTATAATAAATACATAAATTTTCCTACATCTTAATATTATTGCGAGTGTGTGCTCTCTACAACAGCAGCCTGGTGTTTTGGGATGGCATGGTTAGTTCGTCATGACATTTGCATTTTTGAGATAGAAACGCCAGTCAGCTAGAAGCAATTCTAAAAAGATCCAAGCTTATCAAAAAAAAATGAGGAAGCGCATCTAATCATAGAATTATTATGATTTACATACGATAGGCGATTATTAAAACATATAGGTATAGGGTGTATCTACGAATGGCTGGCCAAATCCTAAAAAAATATTTTTTCGTTGAGTGATTGAATCGCAAAATGTCTTTAATGTTTGCTTTTCCGGCGGGTGATGAGGGACTACAACTTTATAAACTATATGATGCACATACATACATACTTATTTACAACAAAAATGGAAACATTCGTGATTTATTTAAATGCTCTTTCGCATAACACATTCAACTGTACACACAAGTGCACATTTATTTGCATTTAGTCGAATGGACCTCCGTCCGTCAAATGGACACCGACACACACTTGCATTTCTTACCAAATTTGGATATTTTGCGCATTTATTATTTTGTTTGCTTTGGTTTGGTTTGTTTGATCGTGATTCACTTGTAATGAAAGTAATGAAAGATTTCGTCTTTGTTTATTTGTGTTCTTTTTTGCTCGTTCATTCTTATAAGAATTCGGAATGCAAAGAATAATAATAAAATAAACCGCGAAGAAATGTTTATTTGTGGGAGAAACGTGTGAGCAAAGTTCATTTAACCAATGTGACATCGACTGTTCTCTAGGTTAGTACGTCAGTAATGGAAAATTCGAAATCGGAATCAATGATAGAGATCATTGTTCAACAGAAATAATAATTTGTAGCCGTTAGATACCAATACTTCTAATACTGCTGCACAAAACCTGGAATGGGATAAGCCTATGACACATAATTTGATCATAATTATCATTCCCAAAAATCTGATTCGTGTTTTGAATTTGCAAGACATAAGACCGTCTTTCTACTTTTAACAAGTTATCAATTATCTAGAGCTGTAAGAAGAAATAATTGGGAGCGGCATATGTGAATAAGTACCGGAAAGGTTCTCTTTGGGTTTATGAAAATAAATTATATATTTGGTTTGAGTTTCGTTGATATAGTTCTTTGAAAATATAAATATTTTTGTTTTGCATTAAAATTGATAACGTTATTTTAATAAAAAAAATCGTGTTGATTCAGTCTTACCAAATATACACATATAAATTTTCTTATCCACAAAGTAGTAGTAATTAAAACAAATAAAGTAGTTAATTAAAACAAATAAAAACGGCGTTAAGTTCAGCCGGGCCTAACTTTATTTACCCTCCACCATGGATTGCATTCCACAGGGGCTGTCAATTTTCGTAGAAATGCAGTAACATTACTGAAAAATGTTAAATTTGTTAATATAGCCAAACCAAAACAAAAAAAATATTGCAAAGGAAATAAATTTATAAATAAATATGAAATTTTAATTATTTTAAACCACGCTTATAACGCAAGTCTACCAATATGTTTATACTATACATATCGAAATAATTCTTCAAGTCAATTCAAAAAGTAAATATAAGGCAGTAATCTTCAAAAATGCTTAAATACCCTAAAAATTGGGGGTTATTAGGTATTTTCAGTTATTGTGAGGGAAAAATCCCTTGGGACCGATTTCGCCCAATTGCAATCCCAACCGATCTATGACGCATTTATCGAAATGTTGGACACCCTAGATCCTTTCGTGTTTACAACAGACGGACAGTCGGTCATGGAATTTTTTATGGTCTTAGAATTTTATGACGATCAAGAATATATATATACTTTATAAGATCTCAGGTCGATATTTCAAGGTGTTACAAACGGAATGACAAAGTCAGTATACCCCCATCCTGTGGTGGAGGGTATTAAAACAGAAACTGTTTACTGAAAATACAAGCTTTCGCGAGATCTTTATAGTGGAAAGTACCAAACAACTGTGTCTTGAAATTGCGTGTACTTACTCAAATTAAAAATGCAAATGTTTTGCAAGTTCCATGTAGAATATGAGTAACATTCGACAATTTAAGGCATAACAATAGTCCTGACGTCATTCTGTATAGCCACTTTTTGATTAATATACATACATATTTTTTAAAAAGTAATAAAGTTGAATAAATATTAAAATTAAAAAAAAAAATAAAAAAGTTGAATAAATATTAAAATTAGAAAAAATAATATCCCCAATATAATGAAATCCCCTTGTCCTTTCTATCCTTTGTGGACAAATCCTCGCATGTATTCTGGCCCTTGTCCTAGATGGCGTATAATAATTATAATAGCGTATACGCCACAGAGTGCAATTGTATGTCGTTTAATAATTAATTATGTATACGCCGTATAGGACGTATTATAAGGGCTCACGCACACCACATATTTTCATTATCGATCCTGCGTATTTTTCCGGGTTTGTCAAGTAAAACGCAGCATCATAAATGAGAATCGTTGGTATGGACCAGCCTTAAAAAACACCGGTCAGCTTGAGTCATCGATGATAAGAAGGTTCTGTGGACGTAACATTAAATGCTGATGATTTTGCAATTTTCTATTAAATCCCCTTTCCAATGACCAGCTATAAGAATGGCCGGCCATTACACCTCTCCTTTTCAAGCGTCTAAACTAACATTATTTTTCGGGAGTAGTTACCCCGACAAACGATTCTCTTTGGTGGCTAATGTTGTACGGAAATGGGGAAATAGTCGAAACAAATGCGCCGAAGCGAAGAGCTCCCACCACCAAACAAACAAAGGGAAGAGTAAAACTAGAATGTCTTCAAAACAAAGCCAAATCATGCCTAAGGTATGTACCCACAAATACATTCATGCAAACATGCATGTATGTATGTGCGTACGGACATGTGTTCGAGTGTGTCTATCGGCGGGTACCTCTGCCAGATGCACGATCGATGTGCACGGCAAACTGGCAAGTCAAGCACTTAGCAAAGAGAAAGAAAGCATGCATCGTGATCGAGGCAGATGCCTGGGTTCGGAGAAAAAAGAGAAAATGCAAACGAATTCAGTGTGTGTGTGTGTGTGTGTGCCCAGCACTTGGTGCCTTTTTGGTGGGCAACAACGTCGTTTTGTGTTGTCAAACAACACGCGAATGGAGTGTTATTTTTGGTATAAAATGAAAAATTTGTTAAAAGATATGCTCACTTTTGTCCCGGTTACCAAACGGAAAAGAAGTGGTTTTATCGACCACACACACACACACTCAAATACAAGACAACACAACACATTACAATACAACACTCGGAAACGCCAATAAACATTAAGTGTCCAAGAAGAATTGTTCAAGAAAATTTAATGCCAAACAAATACAACAAATTGTAAATCAAGTTAAAGAAAAACAGAAACACGTGAATTCAAATTAAGCCAAGCACCCAGCGCCAGTTAATATCAAAAAGGAGAGAAACGAGACGCGAGGCGCGAGAAACGATTTCTTAACAAAATTCAAGAAAAGAAAGAAATTCTTGTGGTGGATTTTTGTGAATGAATGAGTCTGGCCGAAAGTATTTTATTTATTGTTCTTCCATGTACATACATACATATGTATACTACAGAATAGATTGTATGTGTGTATGAGCTGTATACTGTACGTGAAATATACTACATAGTAGCTGTTTTGCGAGTATGAAAACTTATTAATAAAAAGCATATAAAATTTTTGAAAAGACATCATTTGCTAAACGAACGTCAAAGTGAAAAGATATTAATCTTTAACAATAACAAACAAACACCAGCATAAAGACAATAAATCTATTATTTTTGTTTTTTTTTTCGTTAAAAATACAAAAACAGAAACATAAACAAATATCGCAGAAGAAAGTGCCGAAAAACAAAGAAAGAAAGAAAGCATCCATCACATATTATTTTCAAAAGTGATATAATTTTTTTGGACTGATTTTCTACCTCAAAGCTGTCCGCGTCGCTCTACAATAAAATAACCGTTATCGTTGTTAATGACTCTTGGCGTCTACATTTAACCGTAAACGATTTTACGCAGACGCGCCGCCATCACCATTTTGTGTGGTGTTAAAAGTTCAACGATTGCCCCGTCCCGTCGTATAGCTGGCTATTGTATTACGCCTACTGCTGCTCGTGCTGTTTGCTGTTAACCAATAACTTGTGGCATTTATTACCGAAAAGCAAAAAAGCAACCACAAACAAACAAGCTAAACTTACTTTTAATTTTTACAATTGAAAATTAAAATTGTGCAATATCTTCGACTTGTTAACTTTCGCGGCAGATTCGTAGGAAAGCAATTAACAATGGCAGATTTATCACATGAATTGGGCGCGCTACGTTTTGTTGTGGTAAGTTTAGTTAATAGTTGATTTTTAGTATTTATTTTTATACAATTTTTTTATAAAATTCGTTTGTCACTATGGACCCATGTATTTTTTATTAATGTTAGTCGATTATTATCTAACTATAAAATTAATCAAATTTCAATATTTTTTCTAAATCAGACAAAAAAGATTGAGTAGAGAAGGAGCGGAAAAAGTTCAATGTGTACCTAAAATCGAATCGAATGTTATATATATATATTCGGCATTTCGTGAAGATCTCTTTTACAATACATATTGTAGTATGTATTTTTTAACATATCCGAACAATGATATTTAGAATATTCATAGTTTCAATACAATGTCCGTTGTTACTTAATATTAGTTAGTACATTCATTTGAAGTGAGCCCAAAAAGTTATTCGCAATATTTTTAAGTTTGGTTAATTCTTTGGAACATCGTGTAATTCTTGGATATATAAATATATTTTGCAATTAAAGGCCATTTTGGAGTTTTATAACGCATTTCCTTTTAATGAAAAATATTAAACAAATATTTTTCTTTTAAAAGATACCAATTCGCTTTTTATATTTTCCTTAGCTTTACGGATATTGTGTGGAATGTGATATAATGACTATTTGAGAATCGATACAAAACGCAGATACTTATGGTCAATTTCCTTTTGGCATTACGAAAGAAACTGAATGTAAGGAAAGCCTAAATATCTATTTAGGCCACTGAATTGTTTCAAATATCAGTCCTAAAAGTCATCCTAATGGCTATTTCCTAGGAGAATAGTGAACAAAATTTAAAAGATGTCATTCGATATGAATGCATCCGAAATGAATGAGTTGATCATTATGGGGCTATACCAACCATACAGTCCGCCCTTGTCAATTGTAATTTAATATAATGAATTACATCAAGATAGTTACACAATTTTAGATTCCTGCAAAGTAAGGCATATTAGAGATAGGCAGGTGAGTAGGTTTTGACTCAAAAATCGACTGACACACAATCATGCTAACCCAAATGATTAAAATAGAAAGTTATCCACGATTACGAGTGATTTGTATGATTCGAAGCGAAATAAAAAACTAGATCGACTTTAATTGAGGAACTTTTGCAAGCACTTTTATTTAGGCAAAAAATTGCCTAAAAAGATGCTGTTGGTCAAAGGAAACAAATACAATTAATACCACGAACAGCCCCGAAAGGATAAGGGAGAGCTTTAATCAATCAGTGACATAATTTTGTACTTATTGAAGGGGATCCTTCGAAAGACTAATGCATTCACTCACAAATCACACTCTCTTCAGATGGTCTGGTCGGTCTCTATCGCATATCTGCAACAAAACCATACATAACTGTTGATTACAACATTTTGTCGCCGACTGTATACACCCGAAGAAATATCAAGTTTCAAACGCAAAACCAAAGTCGTCTTGTTAACAGGTTTAAAACAGTTACATTACTTGCCTACATTTGGCTGTGGCTCATCTCGCAAAGTGCCGATTAAACTGAAGCACACACATTGCTGTAGCTGGCGACGTTTCTGGTTTTAAAAGTAGAATAATTCTTGCAATATGAATTAATTACAGTTGGTTTGTGTAAGCGTTGCATGGACGGGTACAACCTTATGGCGGCGGCAGTCTCACTGTAGGCCGCCTGAGTGGGTCATCAACATATGCCAATGCCAACAGTTTAATGGGGACATGTAGGCCACAAAATGTGCCAGATTTATAGATGGAGTCGAGTGGATGAACATGCAAATATTGTTGATCCTACTCCACTGGTTTCAAGTCTTTCGTCTTTATCACTCTTATAAGCATGCTTTTAATCTTGCATTTAATTGAGAAATGTATACGGGCTATTTAAAGGTAAAAGCTTCAGGCTGTGCTTATTATGCGTGTGTCTCCAACAGCAAACAAAGAATGACCCAACTTTCGACCTTGATTAATTATGATTTCTGATTTCCATCACATCGCTCGAGAGAAAGTTTCTTGTCAGTTTGGAGAGGGTAATTAATTACTGGAAAAACTACAGCGACATCGTCTGAAAAACACAATGACAGCAGACTTCCAAACGAATTTCACAGCCCTTTACACACAAACAAACGACAGATGCCACAGCCAGTACATAATCCACAATAATCAGATGCGATGGGAAATTTTCTATGCGCTGTGTCTTTCTTTCTTCTCATTGTGGGATGGAAGGGGCGGGGGGACTTTGTAGAAATGAATGCATAATTTACTGATTGTCGGCAACTGAACAAAAAGACGGTTTTAGAAACTACACCAATTTCACCACAATTACGTCTAGCAAAGGGAAATTGAGAGAATTTCCAAAGTTTTCACATGACATCCATCAACCGTTCTTGTTCACAAAAGATCCCAAGAAGAAAAGCAGTCATTAAAGCCCCGCACCGAGTTTCATTCCAGATTTTGAATTGATGGAATAGATATCGTTAGAACTTCCGCTGTGCGACTTTCAAATGTCACCGGAAGTCGAAAAGCATCGGAGACAAGCAACAAAACAAATATAAATCATCAGATCAGTTCATTCATTCTTCGTCGATCTTTCCGCTAGAACGCAAAATATTTGTCAACGCTCGAGTTGGTGCTCATTAATATCGGACGGCGTTATCTTTTTGCTCATATTTTAGCAAAGATCTGCTGAAGAAGCTGGTGATGCTACACTGGTAAAGGAGGGGATGACGCTGTGTCCGGCGGCTTAGGCTGACGCAGTGGTCGGTCGGGTGTCATTAAAATATGTACCAATCATACGCAAAACTGAAATAGATTCATTTAATACATGATTATGTATGTATGTATCTACATATGCGATATACATACATACACACTTCGATCGCTTCTTAACACGATCTGTGTTTGTTTTCTTGCTGTTGTCGTCCGACAACATTTAGCAAAAACAATAAATGAGAAATTCTTCTTGTTTCGCGAAAACCCCATGTTATTAACTTGTCGCTCTATAAAATAAAACAAAAATATACTCTCGTGTGGGGTGTGTGGTCGTCACTCTAGAAAAGCCAAAAACAAAAAATCCGCAGAAATACCGGCAAGAAAAGCGACGCCATTTCTTAGCCACAAACACCCATACACACATCGCACATTTTTAACCTCGTTGACGGTCAAAGCCAAGTGTGACTAGAATCGCATAAAAACACGAAGACACGCCAAATGTATCCATCCACTCGCCATTAGATACTTTATGGGACACAGACCCCAGAAGTGTGTGACATCTTGCATGTGTCTTGAACATGGAAACAGACTCCCCAGTTGCCCCCTATACTATGTGACGGCGGCGTTAAGTGGTAACAATGAATGTCCAAGTTATGATCAAGATTTTGAGTGGATGGAAATTAAAATTTAATTAGAATACAAGGGCTGTTTTCTTTAAGCCTGGATAACAAACTGTGTTTATAATTTAATTTTACTGAAAATATTTTTTCAACTTCAAAAAACAATTGTATGTTGAAATTTTAACTTAGCCTCGATAGCCATAAATTCCACTTACACGGGGGAGTTATCCAGGCTAAATCAAAAAATATTAGTTTTTTGAAAATTTTAAATATAAAACTTCTATAGAAAATGCAGACCCATCATTTGAAATTAAAAAATGAAATTTTATCTTTCTATTCTATTAAAAATTTTACAAAATAGTGCTGACATCTCTGAGTAAATAGGACCAGAGCATGATTCCTGAAATACGCAATAGATTGTCAATATTATGCTGATCGCCAGCGTAGGTCATGCGGAAAATGGCGAAGCTATTTCACAATTCATTTTTTGAGAAGCAATAGCGAAAGCAACATTTTGGCGTGAGGCGCCCTAATGTGGCGAATTTTGTTAAGCGATAAAAACAAAATTTAATAGACATACATACATATATATATGTACGTAAATATGTAGATACATATGTATGTCCGTGCAAATATTTTCTTGGCATTGTTGTCAACACATGTGTGGCGGAAAATTCGAAAAACTAAAATATTTTAATTCACTAAACAACACAACCCCATAGGAATCTATCTGCCTGGTCTTTATTCGATATTGTTGAAACCCAAACAACAACAATCTAATACATAGAAGCTAGCAAAAAATAAAAGAATTTTAAATATTTCAAAAATTGATATGAAATGGTCAAGTGTTTTAAAACAAAAGAAAAACTATACGGCTATACATACATCCATACACACATGTACATACATATATTTGAACAACAACAACATGGATCCATTTGAGGAATTCCCAATGATTTATTGGAAAACATTTGGAAATTCCTGAAATACCAAGCGGATTGAAGAACCAGTTCAAAAATGAAGGCACGTGTATGTATAAGACACAGGACTATATCGATGGCTATGCTAACTCATCTTGGGACCTTTTAAGAAGATAGCAATTTAGAAGGTTGGCTTGCTTCTACTTAAATTCTGCCAGAATCTGGAGTTCCAAGGTGAAGCCTATCAAAACTTGTGCTCAAAAATGTTCCAAATTAGCTATATCAAATAAACTTCGAATGGCTCTCTTGTGAATTTCAATTTTAAGGCTTGGCATACTAGCGTCTCAGCGAAAATATCTAGAGAGTTGCCAGGATCGTCTGCAACATCTGCTTTCTAAATTCGAGTTGTAACTGAGCGTAAAGTCACCTGTACATTGGACATTGGACCCAAAGCATTAACGACACATTATATGTGTTAAATTTTTGTATTTGTTTAAACAGAAAACAAAGACCCTGTAAATAATAATTCTTTTGGCAAATTTAAAATAATATATACATACATATATAGCGTAAAGTGTTTCACCTGTACCATTGATCTGACATTGGACCCAAAGCATTAACGACACATTCTATGTGTTAAATTTTTGTATTTGTTTAAACAGAAAGCAAAAACCCTGTAAATAATCATTCTTTTGGCAAATTTAAAATAATATATACATAAATATATTATATAGGGTGTTTTTTATTGGGGTATAGAACTTTAAGTTGGCATCACTTTTTTAACTGGCGGCCATTTTGTCAGCTGTCAAGTGATTAATATTTAGTTTGGTTTGCCATTTCATCATGAACAGGTTGACAAAAGAACAACGCTTGCAAATCGTGCAAATTTATTTCGAAAGTAATGGTTCAGTTCGTGAAGTTCACCATTTTATGGTCGCCATAATCGTCCATCAGAGCAATTAATTCGGTTAACCATGGATCGTTTTCGCACCACGTTTACTCTATGTGATAATACGCATCCGCAGAGACGTCGAACAGTGCGCACCGAAGAAACAATTGCCGCTGTAGAGCAAAGTGTTGAAGAGGACCCGAATGAATCGATTCGCCACCGTGCACAGCAATTGGAGCTTTGTCCATCTCGAAAAAGTGGTTGAAAATTGAACCTGTAGAATTGGCTATATTCGAGCCAGCCGCGGCGGCCACATGCCCGAAATCATATTTGAACATTAATGGCATAAAATTATCCTTCCAATAAAGCCAAATTGATGGACATTAAAACGATTTTCTTGAGTTTTATTTCAATTCGAAGTTCTATACCTCAATAAAAAACACCCTATATATTTTTCGCATGTGCATCATTCACCCCCCAATATAACGCTACCAGTCTGGAACACACGAAGAAACATACAAAAATTTTTATTTAGTTAATATTTTAATTGTTTCATTTGAATTTGGTGATAATCGAAACAACTTTGTAGTTGGTAAATTTCTTATCTGTTCAGAAATAAAACAGCAAAATTTTTTGCAATTTTTTGGGTATAGATACATAGTTTATTTGGTCGGCATTATCGGCAACCGACTATAAAGATGCCGGCGGCGCCATTTAGCTTCATCTTGCCGTGATCACTTTTATAACAGCCAATCAGAAAAGTTAAGATTCGCAAATGTTTTTTTTTTGCTGTTTAACTAAAGTAATATACGAAAATAATTGGATATGAGCCAATGGTGGACCTGGTGACCAAACAAAGATTTCAAACGATAAAGATTTCAATCATCTCGCTACACATACATATGACATAAATATAAAATAATGTTATATTCCTGCACAGTATAGAGATACATTCATTTTTTGCTTCTAAATTTAGTAGTGTTGCTTATGAATCATGGAAGTCATCATCATCATAATGCAATGAATGGGTGATAAATCATGTACCTACAGTACGTATAGATTTTGGAACACAGTTATTGACCGCCGCTTGTGATTTTTAGCATCGCATCATATTCAATTTCATTTCCCCAGCTATTTAGTTTTTGTTGTTTTCTTTCTATTTCCTGTAATGATTCTAAACGGTAACGGTGTGAATATCGACACCCGCGGCGACTTTTGTAACCATCCGTTGCCAATTTTTTATATTCAATTTCCTTCGATTCATGAGCAGATAAAATACAGAATTTGGCTCTAAAAATCACTTACAAACTAGGCAGACATTCATCATTCGGTGGTTGTCTGTTGTCTTTTTGGGGCAATCCAAACGCCGTTGTCGTTGTTACTACTTCGTCCGCTGACATTGGTTCAGAGCGAAGGAAAAGAATAGACATTTTATTTTTAAAGACCGAAAAGAAAATATATTCGCTTTATTCGAAGATCCACCCACCGGGCGATTATTTTTAATTTGTTTGGTTCAAATAAACAGTTTTGGTACAAATCCTCTCAGTTCGACAGGTTCCGTTCAGTATCAGGTACATAAGTCAATAAAATAATAAAATCTATTTGAAAAGGGCAAACTATACCGAAGTCGGAATAATATCTAAATTATCAAAATACAACTTGTGTAAATATCCATATCTCCTACATGCACTCCATACATACATATCTTAATATCGTGAACATATGAAGAGGATTTAAATAAATCGTGATCGATGTAAAACATAGAATCAATTTTATGTGGTGAAACTGAGTGCTTTTGGAAATTAAATTTGCCCTAAAATTTTGAAGTTTTTATTATGGTTATTTACATACTACCTACATGTGTATGTATAATGGACATATGAAACTTGGTGGAGGGTTTTCTTCTTCGGAATATTGATTGAACTATGCTACGTTTTATTTTTTATAACTTTTGAGACAATGAAAATGCATTTAATTCAATTTTTTCGACAAAGCGCTTTTTACATATTCCGATGCATTCCAGCGTTTTCTATCGGAAAATGTAAAAAACGCGATTTCGAAAACAGTTACGCCCTTTTAGATCGTTACATTAACGATATGTTAATTCAAAACTGTGTCTTTTGCCAAACTGAAAACACATCCGAGTTTTTCAAAAATGTTTGGCAATTTTATAATAAATTTTGTATTTTTGCTAACCATTTAGTAGAAGAAAGAAATGGTCGACATTTGATTAAAAACAATTTAAATTATTTCTAGGGTCATGTCGTACAAAATTGTTGTGATATGTTTGCATGTAAAGATTTATATATTTTTATATAAAAACAATTGTACCTTAAATCTTAAATTGCTAATTGTAAAGTAAATATATTTACACGTAAACAAAACGGATGTGTGGCCAACAATTATTTTTCAGGGTATAATTGTTACCCAAAACAAGACAAATTTTCATACTATTGAGGGATTAGGATTGAGGGCTTTCTGACTTAATTTTCAAATATGGGTAAAGAGCAGAATTTTCTCTTATCTGAGATAAATTTCCGTTCTTGGTAGTCCATGGAAATATCATTCCGCGGGCTGCGTTAATCAAAAGCACCACTGATATATTTACGAAAACTATTTCCATATAGTAAAAGTCATCCGATTTTATCAATTTGCCGTAACGAACACATCAAAATTTATTGTAAAATTGTGAACAATGTTTCATTTTATTCAATCATATTCAGAATTGTTCACATTTAAAGTCATCTTTATCTTATTTGTCATTATTTTTTATACGTATTTCGTTTGGGTTTGTTGCATCTCATTTTGTTGTGGTCCTCACACATGTTTTATCATAAATTTTCAATTTTCAACAAAACACAAAAGAAATTAAATAACAAAAATTATAAATTTAAAATTTTTGCATGCATGAACTTATACATATGTATATGTATGTATGCATACATATGTACGTATTTATGTATCTACATAAAGCATCCTCTTCCTGGCTTCTATCGTCGATGAAAATGTTGTGACGCTGATCATATTGGCCTGAAGGTCATTCAGAGAGTGCCTCATGCCTACAATTGCAGTGTTTCTAAAATCAAAATTATTTTTTCGCACTCACAAGTGCAGCCAGATATATTGGTTGTCTGTCCAAGGGGCGGTATCCCCAGCTGTGAAATTAAACATTTTAACGCTTGTAATAGTTTAACCACAAACACCCAAAGGGAAGAGCTTTTAGCCTTTTCGGAATTGGAGAAATTTGCGAAGAAAAACGCTTGATACCGGATATTAATAAACTCTTCCATAGACTCTGCTGGGTAACTTTTGAGAATGCAAGCACGTAGTGGGGAATTCGTTCCCCCTCAGTAACTTTTTAATGTAAATATTTGTTTAATGACGCTGCCAAATATCGTTTGGTCTGGCGGGGTAGTGTAGACAAAATGTTTCAAATCATGCTGAAGGTTGCTGTTCATTCATTTCATGTCTGTAATTTGGTGGACAGGCTTCTTTCAATTTTCGACATATGTGCATACGGGTGTGTGTATGCATATACTCGTATGTAACGTGTGGTAATTATGCATAAAATTAACATGACTCACAGCGTTATTTAAATAGAAATAGAAATTTCCCAAGTGTTCAGGTATAAATCTGAAAATTCTCCAATTTTTGGTAAATTATTTTTTAATTTGTTTCATTTTCCTTGCTTCCAAACATGAATTGCGCTCCTACAGTAATAGGCGGTGATAGAAAATTATACACATGTTCTTTGGAATTGACTTGGAACTGACAAATTTTACATTATTCACATATTTACTCTAAATTTTCTTTCAAATACAAACATATGTAAAGAGTGATTTTTTTGAGGTTAGGATTTTCATGCATTAGTATTTGACAGATCACGTGGGATTTCAGACATGGTGTCAAAGAGAAAGATGCTCAGTATGCTTTGACATTTCATCATGAATAGACTTACTAACGAGCAACGCTTGCAAATCATTGAATTTTATTATCAAAATGCGTGCTCTGTTAAGAAAGTTCAGAAAGAAAGAAATTGTGTTCAGCGACGAAGCTCATTTTTGGCTCAATGGGTACGTAAATAGGCAGAATTGTCGATTTTGGAGTGAATATCAGCCAGAAGCATTGCAAGAGCTACCAATGCATCCAGAAAAAGTCACAGTTTGGTGCGGTTTATGGGCTGGTGGCATCATTGGACCGTACTTCTTCAAAGATGATGCGAATCGTAACGTAACTGTGAATGGTGAGCGCTACCGTGAGATGATATCCAACTTTTTTTTGCCCAAAATGGAAGAACTGAACTTGGTTGACATGTGGTTTCAACAAGATGGCGCTACATGCCACACAGCTCGCGATTCTATGGCCATTTTGAGGGAAAACTTCGGAGAACAATTCATCTCAAGAAATGGACCGGTAAGTTGGCCACCAAGATCATGCGATTTGACGCCTTTAGACTATTTTTTGTGGGGCTACGTCAAGTCTAAAGTCTACAGAAATAAGCCAGCAACTATTCCAGCTTTGGAAGACAACATTTCCGAAGAAATTCGGGCTATTCCGGCCGAAATGCTCGAAAAAGTTGCCCAAAATTGGACTTTCCGAATGGACCACCTAAGACGCAGCCGCGGTCAACATTTAAATGAAATTATCTTCAAAAAGTAAATGTCATGGACCAATCTAACGTTTCAAATAAAGAACCGATGAGATTTTGCAAATTTTATGCGTTTTTTTAAAAAAAAAAGTTATCAAGCTCTTAAAAAATCACCCTATACATATGTATGTATGTATGTATATTCATCCCTTTGGCTAGTTACTCACAAAATTGCAAAAATGGACAGTGTAACTTATATTACAATAAGTATGCTTAATTCGAAACGATATTAACGATAACTCTATTTTTGTTTTCTTTGCAGGACTCTCCACTATCGTCCAAAGTAGCCATGTTCAATAACCAAGTTAATCAACATAAGCAATCGCAATTGTTGAACCCATTCTCTCAAACAGATGGCCGAGTTTCGCCCAAGCCGTCGTTCTCTAAGGACGAATATGGAAAGTAAGTCTATCGGGATCAACGGTCCAACGAGTTCTATCCTTTGATCTCTTCTTGAATTAATCCGATTCACATTAAACCTTTTCCAGACCCTTGGCAGGCAGCTTAACCGAAATGAGAGGACAAAAGGCTAATATTCACGTGCTCAGAGAGATGCTGGAGCTCTGCCAGATTATCGATTCGGAGGGCTATAATGTCAAGGATGAGCCCGGTATGCGTGTTATTCCCTTTGGAGAGTTGTTCAATGTAAGTCATTAGATAGTTGAAATCTTTCCCAAGTCCTTTACATTAATTCTTAACTTTCTTCCTACTTTGCTAGATCTATAATTACATTTCCGACAAATGTGTGGGCATTCTGCTCAGAGCCCGCAAACACAAACTGGTGGAATTCGAGGGTGAAATGCTATTTCAAAGGCGTGATGATGATGTACCCATTTTCTTATTGAAGCCTGTGGCGGAGATACGTCGTGAAACCAACGATAAAATCGAGAGCATCAAGAGAGCCAGTAGCCCCGCTCCACAGTCTACGTCGGTCCTGTTGGATAAGAAAGCTCATGGTTTAGATGTGCCCAAAGGAGCTACTCCTCGCGCTTCCGTATCGCGTACGCCCACACCACAATCCTCTAAAGCCCCCTCGCCAGCACGCGAAGCTAATACGGCTTCCCCAGCTCCTGCCCCTGCTCCAGCTTCTACAGAAAAGCCAAAAATACAAATTTCCGCTGAACCGGACGTGGAAGCACAAGAAGCTATAAATAATGCCAACATAGAACAAAGTGCAGACCATAAACCGGAAGCAATAGAACAACTACAATCAACGGAAGACGCTAGCGCCAAAGTAGAAGAGGAAACACAACAAACAACACAAGTTCCCGAAGTTCACGAGGAAGCACAGACACAAATTGAAGTTCCTGAACCACATTCAGAATCGCCACAAACAGAACAGACGGAGGAGAAGCCAGCTGAACAGCCAGTAACAGCAGAGGACGAAGACAAGAAAGACGTTAACAACAATCCACCCGAATTGCCCGTCGTCGTCATCGAAGCTAGTGCAGTCTACGTAAGATCAAATAACAACGAAACGGAAACACCCGCCGCTACCACCGCAACTACTGAGACAGAGGAAACGGAAGCGAATGCTGGACTTGCCTAACTGCATCCTAGTTCTAAGTTAGTCCTTTTGAACTCGTCAAAAAAAGAAAAAAACACATTAGCAAATAAGTAATTTAACTTTTCATAATACAAAATTAGACACAAATTCAACCTACCTGCTCTGTGTATACATGACTCGCAACCTACGTACTTCGAATTTTGCAACCCTTTCATTTGAGAAAGGGGGCTCACATTTCACATCTCTAGGGTGCAGTATTATAAAATGGTGTAAATAGTAATTAATTGAGTAATTAATTAAGCATCTCTTATCCTTTTCTTCTGTAGGCAATCGTTTTACAATTTCATTTGGTTTAAACACATCACACAATCATATATATACATATCGTACATACATACATCCATGCCCACTCACATACATATAATATGAATACTTACATATATAGTGATATCTGAGAAGAAAATAAATTATTAAAAATAAAATTACAATAAACCGAAACACTGAGTTACGTTTGCATTTTATATAGCACGGACATCCATACAATATGGCTGGATTGATTTCCAGACACTCTGGAGCATTTCCTGACAGGTTTGGCACATATCAACAATCAAATAACATTGCTTTAAAATAACTTTTTCAGTTTTAAGCCACTGTTTCTAAATGAAAGTAAAATTTGTAGCCATCATAAATACCTTTAACATAACATATAAGCGAGTGTTATATTTTCAAACAAGTAAGGAAATACTAAAGCCGACGATATGATGCCCTCCACTTTATACCCCATTGCAATTCGGTAAAAAAGTGAAATCAGGAAGGATTTTGTATGGGTCCTAATCATGGACCATTGTGACCCACATTCATAATGTATGATTTCAAGGTTTGCGTTATCTGCAAATTATTTAAATGTAGTCTGTAAATGTATGTGTTTGACAAAAAATTTGAAACCGGAAAGGACATTTGTATGGGGGTATATTAAAACCTGGAACGACGTGACCCGCTTTCACAATGTATATTTATAGATGAAATATAATATGTAGTTTGACGAAAATAGGTTAAACATTTGGGAGCAACATTCGTATGGGGCTATATCTAAATCTGAACCGTTCTTACTCACTTTCGTTATAGATATTGCTATCTGCATTATAATGTGTTGTGAGGAAAATCGGGTAAAATATGTGGTTTCTAGAGCGGAAAAAGTCAAATCGGGAGCGACATTTATATGGGGGCTATATAAATCTGAACCGATATTACCGACTTTTACCATAGGTATTTCTAGCTGGATTATAAGTTGTTGTGTTAGATTTGAAGAAAATTGGATAAAATATGCGGTTCTAGAGTTGAGAAAGCCAAATCGGGAGCGACATTTGTATGGGGGCTATATCCAAATCTGAACCGATTTACTTTTGTTAAGATCGGACAATAATTGCGATTTGTACTTTGATTACAACAAGTTACAGACAAATGCAAAAAGACTTAATAGCATAGTGGAGGGTATAAATAAGAGTACAAATATTAAAGGTACCTTCGGCGAAAAACCAAATACATCAGAAAATGTTATACATACATAGATCTCCAGCCAAAATTGTTTGTATTATTATTATGAAGAACGCACAGTGGTGGTTCCAAATCGGTTTTTTGAAATAATTATGTAACTTTTGAACGGAAAACAAGTAAGGAAAGGCTAAAGTCGGTCTGGCCCGACTATATGATGCCCTACACTTTCTGTTCCACTACATTTCAATTCGGTGAAAATGTAAACGACATTAGCATGGGAGCTATATATAAATCTGAACCGATCTCATCCACTTTTACCATAAATGTTTCTAGTCTAAATATAAGATGTCCTGCCGAATTTGAAGAAAATCGGTTAAGGTATATGGTTTCTACATCGGTTAACCTCCTGTATCTAAATCTGAACCGATTTGACACATTTTTGTCACAGATGTTTCTAGTTAAAATATGAGGTGTTGTACCAAATTTGATCAAAATCTGTTTAAATTTACGGTTTCTTGACCGGAAAATGTCAAATTTTCTAACTTAGATGTAAGGCGTTGTGCAAAATTTTATTAAAATCGCTTCAATTATGTGGCAACATTTGTATGGGAGCTATATTTAAATCTGAACCGATTTGCTTCAAATTAAATAGCGTCCGTCTTCGGCATGCAAAAGTCGTTTGTGTCAAGTTTCGTTAGAATCGGACAATAATTGCGACCTGTATCGTGATTACAAGAATAGATGGACAGACAGACGGACGGACATGGTTAAATCGATTCAAAAAGTGATTCTATGTCGATCGGTATAATAAACGTTGGGTCTATCTCGCTTCCTTTGGGTGTTACAACACACCCCTAGCGGGTGTGGTGGCACTGGGTGACCCTTCAAATTTGGCCACCTTGTCAAATTTTGAAATGAATTTTAATGATATCTCTTTCTGTTCAAAAGTTACAGAATTAATTCCAAAAATATCGATTTCAACCATTGTGGAACGAATCAGTGTAAAAAGAAAAAAAAAAAACAAATTTTATTTTTCTCAATATACCCCCCATATCGAAAAGAAACACACATATTTTGTATTTTTTGCTGTAAAAAATATGTAAATTTTTATTGATTCCTCTTTTTTGTACGATTATTGACCGAATTGTGAAGAATTCAGTTAGCAATTTTCAGTTTATGTTTTTTTTTCAAACACAGTTATTTTGAAACAAATTGTGTCTTAGTGGATTCTTAAAACGAATCCAGAAAAGGCAGCTGCAAGAAAAAAATCTTTATAAAAGATCATACAGAATAAAATTATACACACAATGCATAGCATAATTACATTTCGAAATTATAAAAAAACAAATAAATAAATATTCAACAAAATCAAAATTAAAATTAATACAAACGAAACAATAATCGTAATAACTAATTGCGGAAAAGTGCAACTAACTTCTGCTTAAGGCATATTCTCAATTTGACAAATATTTTATTTGAATGTGATCTAATACGGGAAGACAGAAACTGTACAAAGATTGATTTTCGAAACAAGAAAAAGAAAATTATACAAAAGATATTCATGAAGTTAGAATAGAAGAATAGAAATTTCCGTCAACTCTCCATTACAATTGTGTTGATCGTAAAAGCAAATGCACTTTCAAACGAGACAGTTTATAGCGCATCGAAAAACGTTTACGATCAAAACAGTCAAAACTTAATGTCATTAGGGGTTTATGTACTACGTACGAGTATATAGTATTTGGAAGAAAATCAAATGAAAAACATTCTTAAAGTGAGATATTTTAAGTACCGATTTCGTTCGTTCGTTTCATTTGTGGAGTTTGTTCGTTAAACTAATTATGAGAATTTAATGTAAATGCAAATATCACAATTATTTCATTTTGTTTGTTGTTTGGAATAATTAGAGTAACCTTTTTCTTTCCTAATTTTTGTTTGGTTTGTTTTGTTTTTTAATTTCTAAAAAGTATTGGTTTCTTGGTTGTTGTTTGTTTTTGTACAGTTTTTATGCAGTAAAATGTGAAAAATAAAAAATAATCACAGTTTGTTTGTTTGGTATTAAAGAGATTCTTTCGAAAAGTTTAGTTTTGTTTAAATTTAATCAAATTTAAGAGACGTTTGTTTTATTTATTAATAATAAATTTTTGTTTTTGTTATTTATATTTATATTATAATAGGTTTACGCATGTATCTATTATCTAAATATACATCTATTTTATTTGAAATAGTCATACAACAACAATTTATTTGTTATTTGATGGAACAAAAAGGAAACCAAAATTCACAAGGCCAATGATTTGCTTAACAAATTAAAAACAACAAGCGGTAGTTAAAAGTGGAAAAAAGTCAAAATTATTTGGATAGAATTTAGTAGCAAGTTAATTTCTAAGGTTATTTTATAAAACTACATTAAATACTTGTGAACTTTAGTTATTAAATGTATGGATCTAAAAAACTCTTCAATTAATGTTAGCGTTTTTGTTTCAAGCACTATTTCAACACTAAGGATAGTTAGTACTAACGGCAATAATCAAGTTATTTATTTATATAAACAATAGTGCACTTATAATAAATATGTTTAAACAATAGCTTGTGTTGTTTGTATTTTCCTTATTTGTAACTGTCTGTATTTTGTCTGTATGCCTGTTTTTGTTTGTTTTGTTATATTTTGCTCTTCTGTCTTCGATATAAATTCAAAATCCCTTAATATGTTTGTACAAGTTACAAATGAAATACACTTTACTTTCTTATATTTCCGTAAATTATGAAATATTACATGCTTTAGTATATATTCCATAGATGTCTTAAAAGTAATTTGTAAATATGTATGTATGATTTTTAAGTACTTTTTATTTCTTACTTATAAATATTAAATATTATATTTTCTTATACATTAGGCTTTGTATCCAAATCGATTTGTCTTTCAATTCGTTACATGTCATTTATGTCCAAAGCAAACCCTTCTAAAGAATACAAAGAAAATGTCGACATCGAACTTTGACTTGATTGATTTAACAAAATATTATTTGTTTATTTGTATGTAGCAATATGTAGCGAACCACCCACCGCCTAAACTATAATCTGGGCGATATTGCAAACATTCAATCAATATTACAATGTATGTTGTATAATTGAACAAAAAAATTGATGTACAGATACATTTTCCTCTCGCTGCATACTATTGTTTAAATGTCAATGAAATGGATTTAAAATGTGTTAACATCTACGTACAATACTCGTAAATATCATCCAATATTTGTATGTGTGTATGTGTAAAAAAGATTGAGTTTCTGTATAACAATAACTCCGACAATCGGATTAGTGATTTTGATTATCTAAGAGGATATATAACTTCTGTTTGTGGTTTGAAGTTTCTGTTTCTGTAATCGCAATTTGAACATTATTATTATTATTATTCTCACACAATATGATTAATTTTGTAATGTAAGAAGTTTCTTCACAAAATTAAATTACAATGCTGAAATTCAAGCAAACATATATTCTAAAAATTAAATAAAAACTAGACAAACAGCTCCATCCGAAATATGAATGTAATTTGTATCGGGCATTATTATTCGAAATCATACTTCCAAACTTTTTTGTTTATACGAACCTCGCTTCAAATGAGATCTTCACATTAGAAGCAGCGTTCGTAGTAACAAAAAGAAAACACAATTTGGAGGCATGAATCCGAAGAATAATTTCCGATACAAAGCACATTGGTTTTCCAGAAGAAGGTCGTATATTATTGACAATTTTCTTTATTATGTTTTTAATTTTTATAGGCAAGACCGAAACTGTTAAACTGAGCTGTTAGTTAGTTACGTGTTTACTGGTAAATATTTCGATATTATTATTGGATATTAACTTAAACAGACAAGTACAGACAAAATATCGCACTCAATCATTTTTGTCATAAAAAGCCTTTGGAACATTTTAAAAAATGTACAATTTATTAATTTCATTTGCGTTTTATAATTTCACATGAGAGATTTAAAAATGAAAGCAAAACATTTAATTTTTGCCTTAATTAAAGGTTGAAAATAGGTCGTTTTTATTGAGTTTGATTTGTTTAAAGATGCTTCCGTTTAAAGCATGAATGGTATTTTGGCTTACAATCTAAGGAGATGTGTGCTACGGAAAACTTACAACTAAAGATAAAGGTAAAAGGTTAGTTTAACTTAACTGCTACAACTTAATGCTAGAATTCTTATCAAAATATGGCTTAAAATACAATCAAACTTACAATAATTGAAAAATCAAAACAAATTAAAATTGTTTGAAAATATTTAAAAATATGATCAGTTGGTTTATTGAAATATGTTGTCTTAAAAACAGTGGTGGTTAAGGAGAGGCTATGAAATAAATTTATATAAAACAATATCAATGAAATGCTATTTTAATAGCAAAAACATACTTTTACTGGCCATTTTTGAGGAAAGGACAGAAACAATAATTGATTTTAAGCTTAAGTTTAACGAATTATAAGGAATATTTTCAAAGGTCAAGTAAAGGTATTATGCAATTAAAAAAACGTGTCAATCAATTTATGGAGGATGTGTGGGTGTTCATGGTACTAGTTAATGGATTGCATGGTCAAGAGTAAATTTATAAATATTTAGTTTGTTTGTCAAATTAATGAAAGTGTATTATTAAAAATATAGATTAAAAACCAAAACAAAAAACATTTTCATGTAAAAAAATAAAATAAAAAACAAAAACTTTAAAATAAATTCATTTATAAAACATATACATAAATAAATGTATGTAGAAAATAAAATAGTTTCTTCATCGGGGAGTCAGTTTTCACAGAATGTCATTAAATTAATTACAATTTGACTTATTGTAAATGAATTTTACACGCGTTTGAATGTTGGCATAGAGAAAATGTTAAAAAATTTAAGAAGAATAGAAAAAACAATTATCCAGGCCCGGAATTCCAAAATAATGCATAAGAACGGCTTTGAACAAAGCTTAATCGACTGTACTGTCTGTGACACATACAATGGTTATTAGTGACACTAACGGAAGAAGCGTGTGGAAAAAAAGGCTACTCTTTTTTGGAAATTAAATAAACTCCGTACATGGTTGTAGTAAATTAGAACGTAAATTCATAAGGGAAATTAAAATCCATTCAGATAATGCGAGACCAACACAAACAGATCATGGAAATAGCGTTCCTGGTTCCAATACTATATGCGTAGCGCTAGAAACAAATCTTCTCGGCGAGTATTCCATTAAATTTTTTAACATCTTCAATCACACATTTAACTCAGTACAATATTCAGCGTAATCCGATCATTACAGAATATATTTTTGTGGATTTCTTTCAAGAAAAAATGTCTGCTTAAAAAATGTATTATTGTTAAAGTGTATATGTATTATTTTCATATTCGCAATATGCCATGTAATTAGGATTTCTATATATAATTGTGTTATCAGAATATACTGTAGGTTGGTTGTTTATTTGCTCCTTCTGGAAACAAATTTGCAATTGCAAAAGTTTGCCCATAAACTTTTGTTCATTTTTTGTTATGTTATTTTTAATAATAAGGGAAATATACAAGCAATCTGCTGAATTTTAAAGCGGCTTTTCATAAAATATTCAGGTTAAAGAGGAAAACGAACTACGTTTAATAATAAGAAAGAGAATACCATATAATGAATGCACTATCGTATCGTAGCAGTTGGGGAATAGAGAGTGGGAGAGGTGTGGATATAGAAACGAGAGGGGGTAGGATTTAATCATGCTTCAAAATAATTCTTTGTGGTTTACGTTTTGCATCAGAACTTGTACCACCGCCATGGACCGGTGATTGTTGTCTGCTGCTGCTGGTACGGGCATCTAAACGATCAAGGATCACTCTGCGTGAACTGCTGCTTCCCGATGCATTGGCGCTGCCTCTATTACCTGAAGATGATGACGACGACGTGGTATTAGTTGAAGTTTTTAAAACTATTCTGCGAGTAGAGGAACTTAAGCTTTGCTTCGAAGTTCCGCCGCCACCACCACTACTACCACTGCCGCGTGTGTGTGTGTGTAAAGGTCTCCTAGTTAAAGCTTTGATCGACGGTTCGGGGGAAGGTGTGTGCGATTCGGCACGTTGTTTCGTCACTATCTCCCTGGGTGGAGACGATTCTGACTCGGAAGCCAATAAATCCTCTTCGTCAAGCAACAGGTCATCCTCATCATAATCAAGCTGTACCTCATCCTCACAACGTGATGATAAACGCCTCGGAGGTTGATGATGATTTTGGGGTTGTGGTCTAATAGCAGCAACAGTCGCTGACGAGGAGGCATCTTTTTTGAGGACAGGCCTTATAACAGCGGTATTATTGCTATGACTATTCGAATGGTCCCTGCCGGAAGAGGACGAGGCATTATTCGTCAAGTGCTCGGCTAGGCTTTTCTTTGCATCCGGCAATATTTTTGCCGTCGGTATAGTTTTCCTCTGAGTGTTCGCATGGTCATCGACGAAATTGTCATTATGCGTTGTGGGACGCTTTTTTAAAGAGATCATCTTACGCTCTGGTACAACTTCTTTAAACTTTTGTGGTTGCAGTTGTTGTGATTGGTCATCCTTTTGCTGTTGCTGCTGCTGCTGTCCACTGCCTCGCTTTTCCTACGATTTTGTTTGGAATGTTTTTACATCAATTTTATGTCTTTAGCTTTTCTTCATATCTTAACTATGTAGAGTAGTAACTATTTTTTGAGAATTAAACCATCTCACTAAATCTTGCTTCACGGCTTCAACTGGCCCATATCTCATCACACTATAATTCGTTTATATCCTACGCCATGCCGTGCAATGGTTTCTTATGATTTTGTGCATCATGTCACCGATTGCAATGGGCTCAAACATATTAAACCCTATCATGCACCGAGCTTGTGCATGAGCAAAAGAATCACAAACACTTCTTTACCCATATCCAAGTAGAAAATAAGAGTGAGCTATAACTCGTACTAAAGTCTTTGGGAGAAGTATGCCACTAAAAATATAAATGGGCTCCCAAACAACAAATGTCTTAAAGGGTTAAATGTTTAATTTGGTCAAAAACTAATTCTATTGTTATTGGACACAATTAATGGTCGAACGTAAAGGGCTATGTACCCTACTGGAAATTGGTGGAAATTGTTATAGATGTATGTATTCTGAGATAGGTCGATTGGAATGTATGTATCACAGAATTGGTCCCAAAGTATAAATAAAATATAATAATAGTCAATTCACTTCTCATATTATTTCCGTAGGGTACAAACAGAATACATGTTGGTATAACAATTGTTATTTTGTAACTTCGCCATTATAGAAGGCCACGGGGATACTTATAATGCATGTCGTAAATCTTTTGTCTAAAATTGTCAAAAGTAGAAGATTTGCCGTAGTGCACACGCACTACGTTGCTGAAGCAAGTAAGTAATGCCATAATCAATTTAATTATTAGTTAAACATATTTCTAAAAAGTGTGATGTAATTATAAGCAAATATTTCAGAACATTTAATTGTAATAGTGATGGACATTCGTCGTGGGCCGTTCACGCCTTTATGAGAACATTTTAAGTAATATTGTCTCAGATCCCTTACATTCTCTGTTCGATTTGATTCTGAATATACAATGTACAATGAACAATAACTCTTACCTCATATTGTTTTTCCTCAGCGGCACGTCGACGCTTCATTTCTTTGTCTCGCATTATCTGCTCGCGTAAAGCCTTCTGTTTTTCAATTTGTAAACGATAGGCCCGAGTTTCCTCATCCTCATCAACCTGCATCGAAAGAAAAAAAAATGTGAATGACGATTAAATAGTATTAAATAATGAATTTATAAGGATTTATAATAATTTCTAATAAATTCTTTTGTATAAATGTTTACAAAATTCCATCAAAAGTTTGATATTCTTAAAACTGTTCTCAATTTACAGTTACAAAATCCACTATTTTTCTATCTGATCCTGTAAAAAATAGGGTCTAATCTAACTCTTTGGATATGCATTCGGGAGGAAATATAACTTTTAATGAGAGTTGAACTAGCTTTTTGAAGGACTTCTTACAAGATAAATTTATTTACATTTTAGATGTTATTTAAAATGAAATCTCTTCGATGGATGATTTCGTAATGCTGTCAGTTTATTTGGATATGACAGCTACAACTGTTGTTTAATATTTTCTCGATTTTCAAAATTGCGAAACTATATGTCTAGATTACACACATGTCACATGCCGAAAAAGAAAAAGGGATCGTTTGGCCTCCTCAACGCAAAAAAATTATATTTGCAGTGAAAATGGGAACATTTGCCGTCCTTAACATAATATTTACGCTGAAATATTAACGCTTTATTATCGAAATGATAAAATTTTCTGATTTGTTATATTGTGAGAACAAATTAAATGAAATGAGAATAACGGAAATCTTCTTTAGATTGGAATTTCTATTTAGAATCTCCTAAACAGTTACATTATCCAACTTACCTCAGGTTTATCACGATCATTATTATAACGGCCTCTATTATTGCCAAAATTTCCGCTGCCACCTCGATTACCAGGCGAAGGGGATTTACTTCGACGACGTTTGCCATAATTACCACCACCGCCGCTAGCTTGACGATTCTCATAATCACGATCTCGGCTATTCCCACGTCTGAAGCGATTACCACCACCACCGCCGCCGCCACCATTTCCTCCTCCACCACTACCGCCAGCACGGTTATTATAACCAGCCATTGGACGATTACGATCTCTATCACGTTCATCGCGATCACGACTGCCTGCGCGTCCAACCATATTTCCTGGACGATCACGATCTCTGTCACGTTCTCGTTCACGTTCCCGATCGCGTTCTCGTTCACGATCAAAACGTTCGTTACGGTTATTGTTAGGACCGCCATTCGTCTGACGCTTTGGCGGTGTGTAACTACGTTCACGCGAAACGCTGCGAGATCTTGAGCGTGAACGGCTACGAGAACGACTTCGCGAACGTCGAGCTGGTGAAGATTCCCTGGCATGACGTCGTTTTTCAATGTGTTCACGATTTTTATTAATGAATTCCTCCTGTTGCCGCAAGAGCTCTTCATCGCTTTGTACTCGGGGTACCTGTGAGCTATTCATGGCATTCATGTACTGCGTCTCTTGTATAAATTTACTGGTGGCAGCTTCCACGCCACCTTTAAAATTAGGATTTATAAGAACTTTTCGTGGAGCTACCGATGAGGCTGGGTTTGAAAGGGCAGGCATTTGACTTGCAGGTGGTTGGTTGCTAGTGGCTGGAGCTTGCCCAACTGTCGGTTGCTGTGGTCCAGGCGCAGGTTGTGGACGTATTTGCAGCGGAGAGGCATTCATGAAGTTACCTTGTCCTGGCATGGCATGGGGTGGTAAAGCTTGCAGTGGAGGTCTTTGCATACGCATTCCAGGTCTCATACCTGGTGGTACATTACCCATTGGACCTTCGGGTCGGAATATATTCCTAGGTCCGGCATATGGATGATTGAATCCTCCAGGCCCTTGATTTGGATTATAATCGTGCGGTACTTGCGAGTACATACTAGCCGGATTTGGATGACGAAAACCGCCCATGGGCCCTTGTCGAAAACCAAATGGATGACGAGGTCGTTGATGAGGATTATTAGGATCTAGATTGGGATTTGGTATGGGTCCGTGGGCTGGATTGTGTAATGTATTGGATGGAGGTTGTGGACCAAAGGGATTTGTGTTGGGTTGTTGTGGTGGTAGGAAGGGTTGGCCTGGAATAAGAGGATTTGTGGTAGCGTGTGTTAATGTAACTGTGCCTAAGCTGCCCAAAGGCGAAAAATGTACTGGTGATAGCAGGGATATATTACCATGATGGGAAAAACGTAAAGGAGGACGGGGAAACAGAGGGGAAGGACCACGTAGAGGGTGCCCACGTATAAGCGGTGCGCCATTTCGTTTCTGATGGGGAACATACCGGCCCATGGCTTTTTCTGAAATAAATAAGAAAAAATATAGCATTTATATTAATACGTATGTCTTCCATAAATGTGTTGTTAAATATTAAACATTTTCTTAATAAGAGAATAAACTTTTCAAGAATAGATGTTATAGTTAGAAGAATGGTATTGGAGATTACCTGGTGAATGTTCGGTGCTTTGTTCAAATGCTTCTCTTTCACTTGTCGTCTTGATATTGGTGCGCTCCTCACGCTCTTCCTCGAAGTCTTCACGAGGATCCGAAATGTCACCATGACTCATTGTAACGCTAGCACTTTCCTGGGAACTCAGAATTCCAGAGGAAGCACAGGAATCATTTGCTATACCGCTGATTGTCGAATTGGAAACAGTAGACGACTGCTCAATGTCCAAATCTTTGATTGAGCTTGATGAAACTTCAGCTGGCAACACAGCTTCATTTTGTGTAATGGAGGTTGGTGTGTCCTGAATAAGTGTTGCAGATTGCTCCTCATGACTTTGCACTTGCTCATGTTTCAAGTCACTTGGCGTTTCTTCCAAATGTTTCTGAATTTCTTTTTCTTTCTCAACTTCCGGTTGAGGTGTGGGTTGTAGTGTTTCTTCTATTTCCGTTATCTGTTTAGATTCTTCGATTTTAGTGGGTTTATCACTTATTTGAGATTTGACCCATTCTTCCGCTTCAGACTTCAGCTTTAGTTTTTCCTCTTTTGAAACGTCTTTTTCTAGATCTGTAAGAGAATTTCCCCGTAATATAATACATTGCATTATATCCATGACTACTTCTATAGCTTGCCACCACAGTTTATAGTAATTTTTGTGAGGAAATTTCAAGCCACCTTTCAAGCTTACCTTCATCTGAGAGCAAGAGCTCGTCTTCATCAGCACCAATTAAAACTTGATCGTCTATAACATCCCCTATATCATAATTTAGTAGGTCATCACTGAAATTACAAGCAAAAAAGAATTTTTTTCTTAATTTATAATGTTTTGGAAAATATCCTTAAAATTGTCTGGATTTTTCACTTGACAGCTGCTGTCGCAGCAGTGTTCAGTGTTTGTGTATAGAACCCTCGCTGCAACCGTCTAGAGAAAAATTTTCACAAGTTTTTTCTGCTCTTCAAAGCTTGAATTTCACTCCATGTTAAATTATTTCACAATATTCAAGATTCCAAAACAGTTTTGTTGATAATTTTATCTAATTTTATGGCATTTTAGCTATTTGACGCCGTATATAAATAAATAAAAGAAAATAAAATAATATTTTACACAAACTCACTTTAAGTCAGACATTTTGGTAATGCTGTCAAAAATTTACGATATCATCGATAATTAGTGCTGTCGATTTAATAATAATCATTTTTTGTAATAGATTAAAAATTACAGAAGAGAATTGAGCGGTCGATTTTTAAATTTATTTTTTTCTAATCGATTGTGAAGAGATGATAAATGAAAGTAAATGGATATTTGGAAAAGATAATACTAGGGGGTTTAGTCAAATATTTGGGCAAAAACGTGTTGCGCAAAATCTGATATAATACGTTTTACATACTCTGCTGTTGCCGTACGAATGCAAATCTTAGTGCAATGCGACCTTTTGCGTAAATATTTTATGAGTCTAAAAAGGACTTAATTAAATTAATTAATTAATTTTTATATGGAATTTCATTTTAGCTAGATTCCGCATGCAGTGTGACAAATCGAATATGGAAACGAATTTTTCGTGGTACTCTCTTAGTGGTGCTGCCAGATATTTTTGTTAATCAATTTAAGAAAAACCAGAGGGTAGCAACGCTGCCACCTTATCGAGTCTCTTATTTGTATGCTAGTAAGCCCAATCGAACAGGCCTAGTGAAAGAAAAAATTACGTGTGATTCTTTTGTAGAAAAAACAGGTAATAATACACATAAAAATTATCGCAAACTTTATACTGCGTTGTGTATACTTTCGGTTGATATGGTGCTGTTGTTCTACATACAAAATTTGAAATATAACGAAGTTGCACTGCCGAAGTTGTTGCCGGAAATGTACATCGCAACAATAGGGCTGTTTTTCTTTAAGCCGGGATAACAAGCTGCGATAACAAAAACGTTAATAAAAATTCAATTTTTTGCTCTAAATAAAAAATTATTTTTTCACATTGTCGCCGACTACTATATAAATATATATCAAAAGAAATTTTCAAACAAAATATTTTTTTCGGCTTTATTGGACTTAGCCTCGATATCCATCATTTTGACTTACACTGGATAATTATCCAGCCTAAGTCAAAAATTTTTAACGCAAAATTATTTTTTCAAAATTTGTTTTCACACACACATTGATATTGCTTTTAGCGACAATTTTAAAAAATAATTTTTTATTGTGAGTGAAATTTTAACATTTTATTTAGATTTTTGTTATCGCAGCTTGGTTATCCAGTCTTAAGAGAAACAGCCATAATTTCAGAGAATTTCAGAAAAAATATTGCTCTCCGTGTGATGTGTGTCAATATGTAACAATTTTGGAAAATCCGAAACGTAAAATAAATCGTTATGTGTAAAGACCCCTTAAAGTTCCAATCAAAGTCGATACAATAAATGATAGACCTGTTCGGTTGGGCTTACAATTATGAAACTTGATAAGGTGGAACCATTGTTATCTATTGGTTTTCTTAAAGCGAGTAAAATCCATACAAAAATTAAGCTAGGCCTGACATATTTATTTGTATTTATCACCAAAAATACTCAATTCAGGAAGACTTTTCGCTCATTTCCGTAGCCATTTTCACCAACTCCGATTAGAGATAATCAACAGTATTATCTATTATATAAAAAATAGGCCTGTTCGATCGGACTTACTAGCTTACAATTAAGAGACTTGAGAAGGTGGCAACGTTGCTACACATTGGTTTTTCTTAAATGGATTAACAGGAAAAATCTGGCAACACAACTAAGAGAGTAGTAAGCTACTTCTACTGTTAAGTGGGTAAATTCCATACAAAAATTGGGATTACTAGCCCAATCGAACAGGTCTATTGTGAATGTATTGTACTTGCTTGGCATGTATGGAACGGAGGTAACTGTAGGACAATCAGAGTTGGTGAAAATATAAAATACGCGTTTATTTCATCAATTACAACATTTTACTACATTAATTTATGCGTATTTCGGTAGTACGCACAAAGTAGTACGCTCTTCAGTTTGACAGTTTTAGTTTAGGTAAAGATGTTGAAACGTAGAACATAGAAAAAGATCAAGTCATAGCACAAACAATATTATAAACGACGCAGTAGACGTTGAATGAGAGAGAGAACATGTACTTTTGGTAGACTATTTCTGAGAAGAGGTTTATTCAGGGATGGGAAATATAAATTTCGAATTGGTACTACTAATAATTATGTTTGTCTTGTGCCTGTACTGGCATACTGTGTGGCGTACAACCGAAATACGTTCAACTCACACAACTGGGAGATATAAAAATAAATAATTAATTGTAAGGAACAAATTTAATGATCTCCACGGTTTTCGGCTTGTTTTACGGCGCAAAATTCAAACACGCTTTTATTGCAAAAAAAGTAATCAATGATTTTATTGGCGGAAACATGTTATCTACTACAGTGTTGGTAGAGTATATACTTTGTCGTATAGGATTATGTGCTGCCAGATCGCATGTTACTACATTATATAATTTCTACCATATTTCAATAATAATACTAAAATATAATCGGTTTTCGGGATCAAATCAAGAAATATGGATGGACATTTTAGATGATTTTTCTCAAAATAGACTTGTTATATTTATTATTTTGAAGAATATACTAAAATAAATAATTTCATATTATTGAATACCTTGAAAAAATTATTTAGTAAATTAGTACATCTATGATTTCGCAAATTTTCTACATACACTGCCTGTGGACCATTTTTTTACTTTTTCTCGAGATTATACTTTTTCCAATAGTTTAGGTACTACACCATAGGTTCGGTAACACGACATATTACGTTTATCGCTTTTGAGCGTCTTTTAGGTTGGCCCAGAATAAGTACTAACAATTGTACTATAGTACTGCATTGCCCCATCCCTTGTCTCTCACTCTCACTTTCATGAATTGTTCATTTTCTATTTTTTTTCATTCAATCAATTTTTTTCGTGAAGAGAAGACGTCTTTACGGATATAAAAGCAAGAGTTATTTGGTGTTTGGACGACGCATATATATATTTATTTATCTGAAAAACGAATTAAAAAAAAAAACAAACAAAATGAAGTTCCAATATAAAGAAGAACATGTATTCGAGAAGCGTCGCGCTGAAGGCGATAAAATTCGCAGAAAATATCCCGATCGTGTACCCGTAAGTAGAAAATATAAAAATTCGAAAGTAGATACTACCATTTTTCCTGAGGTAATTTTCAAACCCTCTATGCACTTGTTAAAAACCTTCAAATTCACGGTATCCTTGGTAGGGGGTCATTTAATGGTTATGTTCTATAAAAACGTTCAATTTCACCAGAAATTCTATATTTTCCCATAAATTGCGTCATAAAAATAATGAAATTAACAATTTAGTTGCTCTTTGTTTTTATTCAATTTTTTCTTGTACACAAAGAATGACTGAAAGAGAGGGATATAGTGCAGTTAAAAAGAGATAGCTTTTTTTTTGAATAATCATCTGTTTGTATTTGTTGTTGGTCGATTGTTTGTTATGGATTGAAGTTGCCAGCTGTTTGGAGGATGTTTTCTGATTACAAGGGAAGTTTGTTGGGGTGGTTGGTGATTATTGAATTTGTTTTTAAGGGTGACTTTAGTTTTAGCCTTTTTAGCATTTAGCCCTTAAATAACCTGTGAGGAATATTGCTCGATCATTGACCTGCATTCTAAAAAGACATATGTGTTTCTATGTATTAAAAAAACGTCCTTCCCCCACTATATAAAGGCTACTTTTCTGGGATAGACACATACTTCTTTTAAAAAGTGGATCTTATGCTTGATTGCAGTAGAGACAATAATTTAGAGGCTGTCTTTAATTTGCTTCTATATTATGCTTTTATATTCTTTTGCACAGATTTTCCTTTTTTCGCTAGAAGGTGCTTACGAATAAACAAAAAGTAATTTGATTAGAATATGTCATATACAGCAGATGATTTGATTTTCCTTATAGCAAAAAAATTTATATTTTAGAAAAAAACGCTTTTCTTTTCAATTTTTCGTTCGAACTTTATTATATTTTAATATAATTATGTATATCGCATACAGGTCGTTGATGGATGGAATATTCCCTATATCTATGAGGGTATTTAAGGGCATGTTTTAATAATTTTGTCATTTCTGTATCCGTCAATCCATCTTTTGATCTCGACTGGATCTAAAGCTGTAATTATTGCATTACGTTGTCCACGAATCTAACACTCTATTAAAAGCATGGTACACTAGAGGTTTTAAAAAATTAATAGCATCCAACAGATAAAGACAAATTCAAACCCAACTGTTTAGTGGCGTAAAATGAATCGATTCCTTCCATATTTTTTCAAACGTTTTCTCTGTATATGATCAATATATTTTATAATGGAAATTTAGAAGCCGTATCAATTTAATTCTCAATTAAGTGAATGACCTGATTCAATGATTTTATTTTCCAATACATACATACGTCTAAAACAGCATATCAAAGTCAGAAATGCAAAGACACGAAACTGAACAAAAGAAAATTCATTTCGTATACAACAGCTGTTGCCAAAAAATAGAAACAAACCAGTTATACCCCACCACACACCGATCCACGACAGAAAAAATAAACTTTGATCAAATATTCGTGTTTGAACAAAACAGCGTACATCTATTTTTATTTGTGCATATGTAGATGTGAATATGCAGTATTTACTTATGAGGCTCATGCAACTAATTGATCGTTACACTCCGCAACTTTTAAATAAATTTATGAAATTCATTACAAGTTGATTACTTAATAACTAGCATTGGAAATGATTCAGTATTAGTCACCGAGAATTTACTGATTGCACTGGTGGTGGTGGTTTTGTTTTTGTTTTATAGAATATATTCTTTATTATGGTTTGCATTTTGTTTTGCTTCACTTTTAAACAAAGAAGAAACAACTAACTAATATAAATGTATTTGAGATAGTGAGTACCTGCTCCGCAACCTCTACCACTCATTGTCATTCGTCGTTGTATATGCGCAATAGCTAAAATGGGCAAAGATATTAAAAGCAAAATATAGAAGAAAAAACAATATGCGTAAACAAATAATAAGTGCTGATGACTGTGTTCATACGAAGGTGGAGGGGAACTATTTTGTGTATCAATCAATAATTGAAATTTGCTTTGTTATTTGTTTTTATTATTGTTTTGGGGCACCTTAAAGAAGTACTACTGTCGTATGTCCTCTATTTGAACGACCTTTTTGTTTTGAACTTCATTCATTTTATTGCGCGAAATTCATAAATGGCTATAGGATAGGAGAAGAAATGTCTTTGTCCAACAGCAATGACTATGAACAGTTCGCAATCTCCTGCCTATACATTTTTCCTCTTAAACATTTATTTCCCTCTCTTGTTTATTCGTGCATTGCCTGTTGTAATCATCATTGCCTTTACTGATAGCATTGTAATGTACTTTGCTTTTCATTTAATACTTGTCTCTCTGTATGTGTGTGTGCGCATACATGTACACTATGTGACAATGTTCATTTGCATTTGGCAAATCTTTTGGCACTTATATTGAACATTTCAATTTTAAATACATACACACATCGTAGAAACAATATATTTGTTATTTTAAACATTCTAAGCACATAATGCACAAATGTCTGTCGATGGTCATTAGAACTCCTCTCAAGTTCAGGCCTTACTTTAGCAAATAACTCACAAGAAGTTAAATTATTTCCATGATCAACAATGCTTCAAATATGTTTGAGGTCAAGTTTGTTATTATTATTATAAAATCTGTCTGTTTACCTAGTACAATGTATGTATTATGCATGTATTTCACAAGTCAAGCTAATTTTGCTGAGACAATTTTTATTTTTGTTTACAAACAAATGAAATAATGTTTTTCTATTTTTCGAAATAAAGACGACATTCTTGAGGCAATAATGCATAAATGTTTGTTTATTTCAAGTTTAAGATCAAAATATTATTTCTGGTTAAGATTTTAGAAATGTTTTATACATATTTTGTAATTAATTTGACACAGCGACACACACACAACTATTGTGTTTAAGTGCACTAAGGTTGCTTCGAAGTAATTTATATTTTTAATTCTGAAAAAATACATCGTCTGTAGTGTTTTTGTATCAATCATTTGTATTTTTATTTGTTTAGTAGAAATAAACACATTCCGTGTTTGTTTTATTTTCAAATGATTTTGTTTGTATATGTGAGTCCATATGGTATCGTCAACTGAAAGTCAAAAACGTAACATTTTTCACGATTCCACAACGATGGGGAAAAATTAAAACAATATTTTATTCTATTTTGGTATTTCAGAAACTAGAGTCCCAACATTTTACGAAAGCATGTAATTTGGTCGAATGCATCGTAATAAATCAATGTTGATATTAAATTTCCCTATTTATTAGTATCAAAAGGAATTTCAATTTCAAAAACAACATGTAACTTCTGTACCAAAGAAATAGAAATAAATTGTACTTTTGTAGAGCAACAAATATGCAAATATACAAAATTAATAACAAAACATAATAACAAAAATAAAAATAAAATGACAAATAATGACAACAAAAGAATTATTCAAAAGACATTCCAGACAATATTAAGCTGGGTTACTGACTGGGTAGAATACCATCGTTGGCTGTAAATATTACAGCTTTGTTGATTTTGTTTTGCTTGCTACTGTACATATGTACTCGTATGAGTATATAGTATATATATCTATTTATACAATTAATGAACGTAATGACTACAGACAAAATAATGCTCGAAATCACACACTGTACTCACACATATAGAAGAACTTTGCATTCTTCACAGACGTGTCGCTTAAAAGGATAACCTCACGTACTGCAACTAGAGAAATTTAATTTTTTACATTTTACAATTTTAGGTGATCGTTGAAAAGGCTCCCAAAGCACGAATTGGCGACTTGGACAAGAAGAAATATTTAGTACCTTCCGATTTGACTGTGGGACAATTTTATTTCTTGATTCGCAAACGCATTCAATTGCGACCTGAAGATGCCCTATTCTTTTTTGTCAACAATGTAATTCCACCAACATCTGCCACTATGGGATCATTGTACCAGGTAAGTTTTTCAACATATGAAATAGCAACTAATAATTAGATTTCCAATTTCCGTATAAAATAAATTCAACATATCTAATTGTAACTTCTCGATTTCATTTAAGGAACATCACGAGGAGGACTATTTCCTTTACATAGCCTATTCTGACGAAAATGTTTATGGTAGACGCTAAACCAAGCATTTAGGCTTTTGCTCTGGAGTGTGATTTAAAACAAACTGAAATTTACGAGAAAAACAAGTTGATTTTGAGCACGTACATATAAAACAAAAACAACACATCTACGATATACATAAGTTTAGTTTGGCTAACTTATCGATATAAAAATACAAAAAAAAATAATAATAAATATGTCAACAACAAAACATGTGCAAACTGTATTGATCTTATAAAAACAACTAAATATTAAAATTGAATCGTATCTAATCTTTACACACTTAGTTATAGTATTAGTTTTAATAAATTTTTATTTTATTTTTAATTTGCTTGATTTGCAGTTTTCATTTCGAAATTTCTATTTTACATACATATATGCACATTGGTGATGAACATATATTTCATTCTATCCTTTAAAATATTTCCTAGTTAGGTTTTATTTTCTGTAGCGGTATTTTTCTTTTCACCATTCTAAATATATGTGCATAATATTATGTATTATTTTTAAAAATATCTACTACATGTATAATTTTTTTAAAAAACTACGTATAGTAATGAAAAAATTTAAAAAAATCATATAAAATAAACGCTTAGGTTTATCCTAATACCAAAAATATCGTTTCTTTACTTCACTTTTCAAACAGCACGGGTATTTCTATAACAAACAAATTTTAAATACAATCGGGGTTAAATTTTACCGTTTAAAATTTAAGTAATCAGCCCTGTCACAGAACACAATTTCAAAAGTGAAATCATTGGTTAATCATTTATGATTAAACTTGTTTGCCAATGCAGTACGAAAACGTACAAATGTCTACAGAAATTGTTTCTGTGTTTCTTTGATTAACCAATGTTTTCACTTTCCAATGAAATTGCGTTCTGTGGCAGGACTGAATAATAAATATACCCAATTAAATTCAATGACATTGATGACATGTATCAAAAACCGCATATTTAATTTAAATACTTTCACCTAGTTTACTCTACTATTATTATAATTCTAAAATCTATATTATTAAATTCATTCGAAATCGTGTTGTTTTACATATTCCGACGTCTCGAAAAAATGTCAGTTACGTCCTTGATAAACTGATAAATTTTTCATTTCCGCACACTTGGCTTAAAAGATCGTTGTTTATACTTCTTTGGAACCCACCCATGACTTACTTTGCTATTGCCCTTTTCAAAACAAAACTTGCATAAATATGAATATTTATTAGGTAAAAATAAATTTACAGACTTCATGTATGTACAAGGAGGAACATCAAACAGTCGTAAACTTACGAAGCAGAGTTACTTTAATTAAAATTGCAAAAAATTATGGACAAAGACAACAATCAGAAAATATATACAAACGTCCAGAAGAATGCATTGAAGACCAAAAATGACATGGGAAATAATACACGAGCCTTAGCATCTATCCACTGCGATATCTGTTGGGGCGTTAGAGTGGTCCAGCCATTCTTACTTTCCACATCGTTGCTGTCGCTGTTGTTACCGCCTTGTTCTAACAGACCCACGTCCATCTTTTGATTATTGGTCGCTGTGGTAAAAGTTGTTACTTTCGATATGTTATCCGATTCGGTCTCATGTTCGTTGATTGTGGTAATTGGGAAGTTGTGTACGGTTAGATAGTTATTGAATTTTGGAGCGCCTGTTAGGGAAATGCTGTCACCCCCAATGATGGTGCCCGATGAAAATGAACGGGACCGTTTCTTACGTCGCCTCGAGAGACGCGGTGAGAGCGTGGATTTCAATATGTGTTTGCTGCTCATAGACTTCACGTCAACATTCGTTTTGCGGCGCCATATCGTATTGACGAAAGCGAATTCCACCAAGCTGCCAAAGATAAAAAGGGTGCAACCCAAAAACCACACCTCCGATACTTTTATGTAGCTAACCTTTGGCAAAGTCTTTCCTATGTTCGACAAAAATATACAATGAAAGTTGAGGACTCAGTTCTTCGATTATTCCACTCACCTTGCGCAGATGCCAATGTTATAAATGTTAACATAGTCGAAGTGCCCAACATTATCCTTGGTGGCGCCTGATCTGCTTGCAGCCAAAATGAAACCCACGATATGCCCACAATTAGCATTGAGGGTAAGAAATAGTCCATCAGATAAAAGCCGACTTCTCTCGTCAGGTGTACCGTAAATCCCAGCGAACTATAATTGCCAGCAAAGGCTCCGTGTCGCAAGTCATTTAAATCGGCATTAATGACTGTCTCGTTGGACCAGGCCTGCTGCAAAATGTATTCTGTCAAATGTAAATCAGGATCGAATGTTATCGGACGCTTTTGTTCCCAATGCAGAACCAATTCCGACGTATTGTACATCCAACTCTCCAAATACGTGGAGCAATGTTGCTCATCGAACGGAAACTTCTGTAAGTTCATCCAGCAGTAGAGGGTGGCTTTAATGCGGCTTGAGATAATCACTGTACCGTCCGGCGAAATTGAGGTTAGGATGTCTTTCTCATTAGTGCCCATGATACTGGAGTCCCGTTCATTCGCCAGGAATATATGAGGCATCCATAAATTGTCACGCAGTGGTTTTTCACCCAATATCGGTTGCTTTCGTTTGGGAGCCACTTTGCGAAACGTTAAACGAGGATCCAAAAAACGCAGTTGCAATAAAGCATGAATTTTGAACTGCAAGTCATGAGCTTCCAAATTCTGCATGAAATAAACGTACCATCGCACATAGACGTCAACGGGAAGACGATTTCCCGATTCCGAATATGTAATGGGCCTTTCCAGACGATCGTAGCGGCAACCATGTGTTAACCTCTCCAACAGTTGCGTTTGAGAGAGGCTATCTGCATCAATGAGAGAAGGACACTCCAATTCGGCGCGTGTTGAACAAATAAGTAAAATCAATAACAACACTTTGTTCATAATTACATATAGAAACAGGTAAAATTTTGTAATTTAAAACTTTAAAATTATAAATCTCTAATAACACACACGCACACACTTCTGGACAAATGAGACGTCGAAAACATAATGGTCTGCCAAAAAGTAACGGTGATCGTATAAGAGTAGTGTTTAGTTAGTGACGACACAAAATCGTGAGGATAATCGTTTCAATCCCACTTGAATTTTATTGTCATACAACATAATAATAGTTGACGGTGTCACATACAATCATAAGTTCTGCTAATTGTCACATCATTTTTAAATGAATGAGATTTATTAAATGTCAACTTCCAACTTATGATAAATTAAAAACAAAAAGAGATATAAACTTATTCTGTTTTTCTCGTTCTATGCAACAATTTTATTAAATCTGCGCCACTGATTAATCTTGTCTGATTTAAAATGTTGATTTAAAATAATTTATTGTAAGAATGTACTTAGGTATGCATATGCCAGGAATAGTCTAGTGCATATTTATGGAATTACAAGGCATTGATTAAATGCTAATAACATACACTAATTAGATCAGCAATCACATGTTCATACATAAAAGTACAAGCTCTGTATGTCTCTCCGTACGACTGAATTGAATTTTTATAATTCTTCTTTATCGCCCATGTCCTTTTTAGAGGCTTTGTTTTTTTTCTTCTTATCGCCCTTCAACGTTTCCTTTAAGCACTCCCTGTCATTTGCAGCCAAAACTTGTTCAGCACACAAATGGTTCAATAGACTCTTTTGGTCTTGTTCATTGAAATACCATTCGTATATGGAATCCTCATACTTCTCCAGCATATCTTCACATTGGCTTTTCATTTGTGTTACTTCTACTGGTGGCTTATCCCACAACTCTGGTGGTATACCCAAATCCACCTTGACCCCTTTATCGACGAGCCCATGTAGTGTTTTGAACGTTTCCGACATGCCTTTAGCAAAACGCGTGCTATCACTGCGTTCCTTGTGGAGATTGTACTCCAAAATGCGATCGCACACATTTTCTATGGATTCCAGCAGACGCAACTCACTACGGCGATATTCTGTGCGTTTTTTGGGTTTGACATCATCTACAGAGTATCTAGAGATTTCAAAAGATATCATTATAGAATTCTCCACTACGTGTTACGAGTATGCTCCTTAACTTCTTACCCCGTTTCAATAACATCATGGGATTTGCCCGTCTGTGTCAGTCGCTCTTCCAGTTCCGTGGCCAGTATTTTACATGTTTCACATTTGTTGGCATAACGCACTCCCTGCTCTTCTTCGGGCGTATTAGCAAAGGCGTATGTTATCAGAAAACTAAATGTTATAATTAATTTTAACATTTTGGGAATGCAAAACAGCAAAACGAAACTTAAGCATTTGCCGGCAGACGTGTATGAAGATACTTGCAATTCCCAGCTGTTTATACGAAGAACAGACCCAAACAAACAGAGGGTTGCATTTTTATGGCTTGACCAAATCGAACAGAAGCGACTATAAAACGCTGGCGCTATTCAAAAATGTTTGTTTTTTGCATTTCATCGCCTGCCGTTTTTTTAAGTAGGATAAATTAACGACTTTTAATTTTTAGACTTTTTAATAAGATAAGAAACTAGTTCGAATTTATATAGCTGTGAAATATTACTTTTTATTATGAACGCAACAGCACCAAAAATTGCACCCATTTCCATATCTAAAATTCTATATCAGTTTTTTGGAAAAAAACCATCTGAAATAAAAGTATGTATTTATTTATTAAGAATTACAATACAAAGTAAATTTATATTATAATTTTGGTCCAGGGATTGATCCGGGGTGACTAAGACCATTGTAGCTAGTTGTTGCAGCGACAGACCACAACCTCTGGTGGGAATCGAACCCACAACCACCACGCTGACAGCCGAGCACGCTACCAACTCGACTACCGGGGCGCACTGAAATAAAATTATTTACGATGTGAAAGCCCATTTGTAATTACAAAGACTTTAATCTTTCGTTTGACACAATGAGTCCCGTTAATCTCCCTTTTTAAAAAAAATAATTCAAAAGTGAAACATTATTACCAAAAATCGCGCGATTTTCCATCTATTGCGCATAAATAATTACAACGCTAGTATATTTCATTACTTCATGATAGGATAACTTAAAAGATCCTTTCAAAAATACAAAATTACCAACACAATAAAGAATTCAAATTTTAAAGCATACTTTTAGGAATACGTAAAAATACTTAACAAACACCTTTGAAGTGATCCAACTTAAAAAAATGTCAGGTGTATCATCCCAAAATTATGCATAACAAAATACTACACACTTTCTTATGCAAAAGAATTCCTCAAGAGTTGTTTTCCACGAAATATATGCCAATAAAATAATTTTGGATAATTTTGGGCGCGTGGAATTTATAATTCTTATTTTGTGGGAATTCCCACTCCCAAAATTTTTATAATAAGGGTGATTATAATTTTCTTCATATGACATGCAATGCCGTTGCCTGGTTCGACATCTATACATTATGTACAAACGTATATCAATGATAATTACTTGCACTCTGACGATCCTTTTTTCCTATTATTTACCAAGTAAACGATTAACTTATAAAACATGCTATTAAACAATCTGCTATCTATATACACAATAACAATAATGTTTAATAAATAAACAATAAAATAAATATATACATAATAATGCATATACAAAATATTTGATGACTGTGCAAAATATTCAGGACAAACAAAAAACTGATAACAAAGATTAGTGCTTTTAGACAAATAAAATGGCAAAGTCGTAGGGGACAATATATGTAAATCCTTAAGAAGGGTCCTTTAAAAACGAATATACGTAGTAAATAAATCCTATGTTATGAAATGATAGTTATTCCAAATGATTTTCTGATTTTTATATTGAGTTTTTTCCCGTACAAAAATGTTTTTTTAGTTATGTCGGTCTTCTACCAAATAAGCTGTCCATATGTGTGTATGTACATCGTTCAATACATGTTGTAATTTATGGCGTTTTGTCTGGTAAAGATTAAAATCGTTTTAATTCAGCAGAGCAGCTTAAACAACGAGAGCAAACATTTTTTGTAGTCATTCGCAAAACGTACGTACGCTTTGAAACACGGACAGAAGTATAAAATTTAAAGTCAACGGAATCGAAAAATTAGTGTGTCGAAAGCGAAGTGAAATAGATAAATCTTGCGTGGAACTGAAATAATGTGAAATTGAAAATAAAACCAAAGTTATTTACTAGCTGTAAAGAAGAAAGAAATTAATGCAAAAGAACTTATAAAAAATTACGTAACAATAAAACACTGAAATAAACAATATGGAGGTCTACACATCGGACAGCAGCGATACGGATTCACGTGAACAGAAGACTTTGGATTACAGTCGTATGAACTTGTACGAGATCTCGTTGGAAGATGACCTCTATTCCGAGACCAAGCAGCGTCTCAAATCACAAAAGGACATCGAAATTCTCTTGCTCAACCATAACCGATTGAAATATTTGCCCACTGCCATAAAGGCCTTCAGCAATTTGCGTATTTTGGACCTAAGCTGCAACTGTCTCACGGAACTGCCCGAGGCAATAGTTCAACTGCCACTTGTTACGCTGGTCGCCAAAAACAATCAATTAACAAATCAATCTTTGCCCAAATCATTCACAATGAAATCATTGAAGGAATTAAATTTGAGTGGCAATCAGTTGACACATTTCCCGGAACAAGTAATCGAACTGAGAAATTTGAAATACCTCTATGTGGGTGGCAATCAAGTTACCGCGATCAGCAAAGATATATGGAAAATGCAAAGGTATATTTCAATTACATCTCATCGCGCAAATGAAAGAGTGTGCTCTTAAAAGCAAACTTTATTTCATACAAGAAACCCCATTTATACACATTCATATACATCCCATATGTATATTCATACTATATAGGCATGAATGTTCGCATATATGTACATACATACATTATATGAACAGTACGAGTATAAAAACAAAACTTGATAATCTTTTCCATTAAGGGTCATCAATACTATAGAATAGTCTCCCCAGACTCCGAAATATGATGCTTATTTTGCTTTTGTTTTTTTGTCCAAAGATTGATTAATGGTCTTTGTTTTTTATATTTGCAAATGGCTTATTTTTCTTTTTATCAATGAGTATAAACTCAAATATAAGTATTACTCGGTGTAAGTGGCACATGTACGAGTATATAAATTAATTCAATATGTTTCGAATACAGTTCACAGAGTTCTTGGAATCAGTGACACCTGTAAAAGTTCAAATTTATTTCATTGCATTCAATTTCATTTTAGATTGAAATGAAATTCAGTCAAAATTGGATATGCCATTTTCAAAAGAAAACATATAATTTGGACATAACTTCAAAATATCTTTCATTTTTCGTCCACATCAAATTAGCACCATTTCTCTATACTGTTCTGAAATATACTAGGAATGACTTTATTTCCCACTAGAATACGGTGAATCCAACTCCGTAATATAATCATGCTAAGATTCTAGTTAGATTCATAAATTTCCGTATGTCACTTCCACTCCTATCGAAAGGTGGCATCACTTGAGTATCACAACAGAGTTGTAATAAATTTACCAGCTCTGTACATATACTTCAAGAAAACTTGATATTTAAATGACCCACTCTAATGCTCATACTTATCTATACAAAAGCAATGGAGGGCACAACAGTGGATCAAGACTGACAATTTTTTTAAACTAAACAAAATATTTTGTTATTTTTCGATGTTATCAATCCTGTATTCGCATAAGTTTCACAAGGTTATCACGTCTACATTTATTTATGGGCGTCGATGCAGGGGTTCTAACATCTAACATCAGATTTCCCCTTGCAGTTTAGTATAGATTAAAAAACTGAAACGCATATCGAATCCATATATACAAAACACCTTAATGACTGCTCAAACCTTGTTTATGTATATTGAATATGAGAATTTGAAAAAGAAACATACAAGAGAATTAATGAAGGACTTTTGTAGTATTTACATAAACTTAGGTCAAGTAAATTGTAAACCATAATCCGAATCATCACTCATAAACATTGTGCGTTAATGAGGTATGATAAACGCAAGGTACCATTTTACACGTAAAGTTGTTTTAGTCCCTTTGATAACTGAAAAATATCTTATTTATTTTTAGTCTTCAGGTCCTTTCCATTGGAGGCAACTTGATATCCGAAGTACCTGAAGCGGTCGGCCTCTTAAGTCAATTACAGGCTTTGGTTTTATGTGATAACCTTATTGAGAATCTGCCTGCAAGTATTGCACGTTTGAAAAACCTTAAATCTCTACTTCTGCACAAAAATCGCTTAAAACATTTGCCCAAGGATATAGTTGCTTTGAAAAATTTAGCAGAGGTATTTATTTTATGCAAAATGAAAACTTTTTACTTATTTTCCCCCTTTAAATTCAAATATTTATTTTTTTACAGCTGAGTCTACGCGACAATCCATTAGTTGTACGTTTCGTCCAAGAGATGGCTCTTAATCCCCCCACCCTGATGGAATTATCTGCCAGAATGGTAAAATCAACTGGCGTTGAAATTCGTCCGGGAGATTTACCACAAACTACGTTGGAATATCTGTCCTCCGCCAACTGCTGTGTGAATCCAAATTGCAAAGGTGTCTTCTTCGACAATCGCGTTGAACATATTAAATTTGTTGATTTCTGTGGCAAATATCGCGTTCCGTTGCTCCAATATTTATGCTCATCGAAATGTTGTATTGAACATGAAGAAGAACCAAGACCTCACTCGAGTAGCAACACTAGCGGTTATATGATGCGCAAAGTTTTACTCGGTTAATGTAAACATTTTGATTTTATACTGATATTAATAAAAACAATTACATATTTTTGAAATACATTTATTTTTCCATTTGCGTCCTGATGCGAGTGGTTGTCCGTGTGGAAAATAATTTTCCTTTCCTTTTTAAAACTTCAAAATTCCCAACATTTGATAATGGAAAAGTACAAATGGAAAAAGACTTTCAGAGTCAAAAAGCCAAACTATGATCCTGCCGTTAAACTGTACGAATTTGTACATATTTCGACAAAATGAAATGGAATAAAAACACAAAACGAAAACCTCAGCTCGATTTTTCATTTTTTTAAACAAATGTAAAAATCGAATAAAGAAGGAAAGTATCCTTATTCACAAATAACTGGTAAAAAGTGAGTTAACTTCGGCTTGACCGAATCTTGCACAGCCCAAATAGCAGTTTGTATTCAAATTGTGATATTTGTTACTTATGAAATTAGCACTCTCATTTCCCTTTAAATTTGTTTAATTTGTATGTCTACGTTAATTATGTTAAATGACCACACCTACAGGTCGTTACAACATAAATGACAAAAAAAATGATTTCTTTCACATTTGTTTCCTTAGATATTAAATGGGTTGATGTTCTTGCACGAAACTTCCTCTCCTTATAAAAATGTGAAAATACATAATGATGGAATATTTCAAGTTGTTGTTAAGCAGGGCGTATTAATGGCTGGTTTATGGAATCATCTTCCGCTGTGTTTGCGTACCATTTCATATGCAAGCTACCTTCGTATGTCCAATAGCACTATAAGTGGGGTGTTATCTTGTACAGTCATACTTAATTTTTACATTGACACCATTTATTGTAATGATCTAAAGGCCACCGTTAATTTTATAACTTCCATTATATATTTTTAGTAATTATTGTATTTTTCTAATACTAAAAAAATGCTTTTAATTTTATTAATACATTTCTGTACTTGGTTTACAATATAAATAATTGACCATGTTGATATGAAATGAATATTGGAAACTCTGAAACAAGCACAAGATTGTACAATAAGGCGATTTCTCGGCATAGAAATACGGTGTGATCATGTAAATGGTCCTAAATTTAAACGTTACGCTGCTTTGTTTTTTGGTTTTATTTAATTATGTTTCCTCAGTTTATATGAATTCACAACCAATGGTTCTGGGCCTACAAATGGCTTCCGTTTCGAGTTTGTACAACGAAAGATTAAAATTTTAACAATACAACAATTGTTCATGTAATTGAATTTAAAAGAAAGGACCGTTTAATTTTACAATTTATTGTTTGGCAACACGACAGAACTATAATGTTTGGCAACACGACACTGTCATAACACAAGTCAGATGTTTTTTGACTTGTGACTTTACTACTTAATTTGTAAATATTTCATTAACTTTAAAATATATTTTAAATTTAAGTGGGGAAACTAGATGCACTGAAAACAATTTAGGGCCTGTGAACAGAAGTACGAAGTCCATTACTCAAAAAATACGAGGTACACACCACTGCAACTTTCATTATTAAAACTGCACAGTGGTGGTGCACATGTAATTCTTTATAAAAAGACAAAGTAATGATCAACTACACCTAACACACCTTAGTTCAATTTGAATTTGCTACAATTTAATTTACATAACCTTTAGCTTATCTTATTTACTATTTTGTTTTTTTTTTTTTTACTTGTTTTTCATTTATTCTATGGCAGTCTACGACGTATGTAAATTATAAGATTATATTGTACTATTAGAGTAGACGTTGATGTATGTTATGTGTGTACCTTATAATACTCTCTCAAAACTTCCTAAAAAAACACATCGATACGTATGAATTAATACCTCATTTACATAAAACTTGTATACTGTTATATGCCCTTTCTGACCACTTTTCTATATTAAGGCATACATTCTACAATTACATATTGCTTAATTTGATTGAAATCAAGTTAAGCATAGGTATATACATTAAATGTCGTCTAGTCTAAAGTATATTGGTTTGCAAGTTTTAAGATCAATCTCTAGAGCTACCACAACAACACTTACAGCATCTGCAGCAACGATTACAAAACGACGTTTTCATTCATTGTCAAAAGCAAATATCAAATTTACCCTTAAAAACCTAAGAAGCTCAAGCTATTTCCATAAGTAAGTGTGTTTTTTTAATGAAATATTCTTTTAATTTGTCTAATTTCTTAAAATAGATATCAAAATATAATGGATGTCCCACCTGGAGTTTTCAGGGGTTCTGTGGACCGTTTCAATGGTGTTACTGTAGACTCGAATGCTGAATTTGAAGAGAATGCCAAATTTCCCGAAAAACTGGAGAGTAAGTGGATCATTACGTTTGGAATTTATATGATGTAGTACATCATTGTTTTGTAATTTTCAGAATCTTTGCAATATTGGAGAGAACAAAAACGTCGAGCTATTTGGTTTAACGTAAAAACAGAACATTCCTCGTGGGTACCACATTTAACAAAGGTAAAAAATATGCTGGATTTTCTGTTGCATACAGAAATCTCGTAACATACTATTAATAATACAATCACATGTTAATCGCAAGAACTACTTATGTAATACTATGGAAAAAAATAGAAAAAATTGTGCCCGGAACCTAAAAATTGTTAAGTTCTGTTCCCTTAAATTAACACCAGAAATATTTTAGTGATATTTCTTAAGCGACATACTTTTAATATTAACCTGACATTGGACATTGTATTTAATTTTTTGTTCTTTATATTAGTATCATTTGTTCTAACCTATTGTTCTTATATTACATTGTAGTCGGGCTTTGAATTTCATCATGCTAAACATGGATTTGTTGTTCTTTACCGGTGGTTGCCCGAAGATGAATATGAAAATATACCCGTTTACGCTCACACAATGCTAGGAGTGGGTGGACTTGTCGTCAACGAGAAAAATGAAGTGTTAGTGGTATGTGAACGCTTTTCTCTAATACCGAATAGTTGGAAACTTCCCGGTGGGTACGCGGAACCACAGGAAAATATTATAGATGCTGCCATACGAGAGGTGCGCGAAGAGACGGGAGTTGAGTGTGAATTCAGTACCGTGATAAGTTTACGTCATGCCCATGGCGGTATTTTCGGATGTTCTGACATCTATTGCGTTGTGGCATTAACGCCGAAATCCTTAGATTTAACACGTTGTGAACGTGAAATAGCTAAATTACAATGGATGCCTGTCAATGAATATTTAGAGCATCCAAATGTCCATGAAACGAACAGACAATTTATGAGATGTTTTATGGATTATCAAAAGCGTGGCATACGTTTTACATGTGAGATGGGAAAACATCAAATATTGAAAAAAGAATATTGTCTATATTATATGAAACCTATCGAAGAACAATGACAGTCATTAATGTGGAGAGCTGTCCCAAGAAATGGGGAGCAGTTTTGAAGTCAATAAGCTGGGATCTTGACTAGAGGAATTTAGTAAAAATTATATAATTTAGAAATGACTTTATTTTAATAAAATAATTGTTTTATATCTACATATACAAATGCATATCTTTAATATCATTTTCACTGTGTGTTTACATTGTTGCTGTTATCGTTCCCTCTTCCTTGTTTGTTGCCTTCTTTTGACTTTTATGAATACATTTGCTCAGCATAATTTCAAAATTTTTTGCTTCCCATCTTCTTCAACAAGGCACTGAAAGTGTTAGTATTACCTACATATATAGCTATGTATGGTGAAAAGCCTTTTGAAATTTCATTGACATTAACTCATCAAGAAGAAGTCCATTCAGAGAGCAGAGAATGTCATCATCGTACAAGCTGCGAGAAGGCGGAAGTGTGTTTACGTTGGAATAGATAAGCAGAGATATTTTTCATGCTTTCAAACTTAAATAGCTTTGCATTTGTTGGACCACAACAGTTTATAGAACTCCAAAATATGTCCCCTCTTCCGTATATGCGCAGCAGTTTTGTATGCGATTTCTGTTTTATTCGGATAAACTTTCCTTTTTGCTTCCTTAGCTAACATCTATTCATCAACATAATAAACAAACAACTAGGAATAGTTTAATTAGAATGGCTGGAAAGCTTACTTTCTCTCAACAAAAGAACACATTCTAGCAGTTGGTGTGTGGGGAAATATAATTTTCATTATCCCTATAACTTGTACAAATTGGAGAAATACAATGCAACTGGGTAGCCAAAACGACATCTTAAACATACACTGTACACAACAAAGACAAATAAGTTTTTTTCGCCAAAAAAAGTTGTTTTCGATACCAAAAAAGCACATATCGCAAACGACTGTATTTGACCTCGTCATCGCATCAATTATGTTGAAGACTAATGGCTTGGTAAACAAACTCAAGTCAAATTGTAAACAATGTCCTTATGTACATGTGGAGGGATTTTGTGGTGTCCTATTGAGATTGCAAAACCTTAAGAGAGTGAGAAGTAACTAACAACAAGGAAATTGTCAACCGGATAAATCTTTTAAATGTTTGGTTTTTGTATGTTGAATATCACAATTATTAACCGAAAAATTACTTTCCCTTAGATTCTAAAACGTCAACATAATAAAAAAGTTTTAATTGCAACATTAAGCCTTCGTATTGTATTTGGTTTGTTTATTTACCGTTAAGAGTAAACGCAAACTTGCGTAGAAGAGAACGAGAGTATAAATGCTTAAAGAGAGCTTGCTCATGCTATATTAGCAATTCAAATGCCGGCTTTTATCAACGGAAAGGACAAGATGAGGAAGCTGGATACAGTTCCAGTGAAACGCAGATGTATCTATAGATGTATGTACGTTTTCAGAAATCACCAGCAGACAGTAACTCAATACACAACAGAACAGTTCAGTTTATCATACAGAGCAAACAGTATAAAAGGAAATGTCCGCAAAGTTGTACAAACAGAATGCTGAGCTGCACTAAAACCTAAAGGATATACATACATGAACAGAAATAAATAAGTTTCAATATAAATCGGCTGAGTGGAGTGTGTATAATTATCAATAATTTAGCAAATTAAAAAAGTCTTAACATATATGACGTATTTTTGTTGTTATTGCATGAAGAATTTCGTTAGCTAAAAATTGCAAAGTTGAAGTACGTGCAAAATATTTATAAAATATTTTTCAAATTTGAGCATTAATACAATAAAATGGATTCATCATATCAGGATTTAAGTGAATTGGAAAAATCTGTAAGTATTTCTGATTTGGTCTTAAAATTACATGTAAAATCCCCGTAGCCCAGATGACATTTAATATGAAGAGTTCAAACAGAAATTGACCTATATAATAAAGTAGTTACACCATATCATAACACCATCTTTACATTGCCGCTTACAATCTCTTTGAGGGGGTAGGACAGAAATAAGTATAACGTTGAACACTTAACAGTGCCAATAAATATAACCTTTCCCAACGACAGAAAGGATATATGTGTATGTACATGCATATAGTAGTGTAAATGATAACGAAGAGTTGCCAGTTGACTTCAATCGATATATTATTTAAAGGACAAAGGATATTATCGAATTATTCGATTTAAAACAGAAAATTTCCGTATCAAAAGAAGAATTTTTAAATGAGTTTCGCAGCAACAAAACACTTTAATTGTTTAATCATATTTGTAACGATATATAAATATGTTATATTAGAATAGAAAGGCTCTAACTCATATTTTTTATAAATCATGATTATTGGACATTCTTACAGAACACTCTTACAGAACACAACTATTTCTGTCAGTAATTGAATTAGTCCTGTTTTTAATTTAACACAAAATAATTCCGTATTTTTAAAAGTTGTATTTATGCGTAAGCTTTATTCTCTTAATATGTATCTATAATGCCAAATTAGGAAAATATTAGCATTCTCATTATTAATGTCGTCTATAAATAAGTAGAAGTAGTACCAATACTTATTTTGGTAGAATTGAACGAATATTGAATATTTATTTCTTTAGTATTACGTCGAACTCAATCTTTTGTTATTGCCCTACCCTTGTCCTCTCACTGTTTATCAATATGGGCTTATCTAATATTTTTGTAGTATATATTTAACATTTTGTGCATACCGTTATATTTGTAATTAACGGATTGTTTATTTTTCAGGTGGCCGATGCTGGTACACAGTTATGCACAATGGCACATAAACTACATGAAGTGGAGCGCTGTCTAGACTGCAATAACCTCGAAGAAATCGATGATATGTGCGTTTTAGAGCTATTGGAGTCTATGTCAGAGGTAAGTCTTGATGAAGGCATGTATATCCATCTTTGAAACAAAAATAACCCTTTGTTTTTTTTTTTAGGTTCGCAATGAATATATAAATTTACGCAAGGACATAAATGAAGTTCAACAGTTGCAAAGAGACGTCACAACATCGATACGATTTCAAATGCGTAACATGCATCAAACGTATCAAGTGCTAAAAAAGCGTTTGGAAATAAAAGCATCACGAAAATAAATAAAAATCTACAATTATCAAAATATGTAATGTTTATGTGGTAATTTTAAGAAAAGAAACATAAACTAATGTGTTGCATTTTATCTGCAATTAAGCAAACTAAACATTTTAATTTTGCGATATGATTTTGACGGTGTTGGCCGAGCATAACTAGGTAAATGATTTAACCACAAGCACGTAACAACCTAGATAAATCGATACTTTATTTGTTAAAACAATTTAAATTGTCAATAATTTTCCGAGTCTCAGCATTAGATATTAAGTACTTACATATATCAGCACGCACTTTCCACGAAAAAAAAAAAAAAAACAAAAAATGGAAGCAATGCCTTAACACCAAAACATCAATACTTTTTAGTAAATTAATTTTAAGAGTAAAAGTTTTTCGCGTAATAGGTACATAAGTACGGTTTTCGAAAAATTATATTTGTTAGGTTGTGTTTTTTCTATAAGTATATACAAATAATTGTATAAGACATTGACAAAATCTATTGAATGTATTTATTTATTTATAGTATGTATTTCCATAAAAAAACAAAAATTGGCAAATCTAAAGTTGAAAGCGGAACTAATTCAAAGTGGATCAGTTTAATATTTTCGAAATCACGAGTATTTTAGAAATATTGCGTATCAAAAATATCTTTAAGTGATTACATATATGTATATTCAGCCAGAGAATATTTCTATTGATTTAAAAAATAAAATTCAAATATTCTGTAGTTTACACACACATGCATTCTTCTGAATAGAAAGTGCAAATGTGAAAATAGTTATGCAATAATGACGTATCAAAGAGACTTAATATACTCGTATGTAATCCACAAACTCTAATCCACTCATATATCTATTTACGTATGCAAATTTGTATATTATTTTTTATACCATTTTTCTGCTCCTTGTTTAGGGAAGAAAATATTATTGATTATACTTATAATCCCCAACATATAACATTTGGGTTTCATTGTTTGTTTGGAAAATATTCCGACCCTTTTAAATACTACTGAATAAAGAGGAAAGCATATAAAAATATGCTCAGTTCATGTTTAATCGTTTTGGTCTTTTTATTTAAAAACATGCTGGACGCCCTACGAACTGCAGGTGGTAGGGGATACAATGTAGACATATGTAGAAGAAATTTACTGGCAGATGTTTATTTTAGACAATTTGCTACACGCACGTAGGTTGCAAGACTAACACTGCAAGGCAAGGATTACAAAGGACAAAAAATGCTGTAATCTTTTGTTCTCATTCATTCTGCATGTATCTATTTATATCCGTAAAATGTGAATTACATGTAGAAAGCGGCACGAGTTTTCAACTGCAATTGAAATACAGGTAGTAAAAGTAAAGCATGGTCTACATATTTATGAATGTACGAAGGTATGTATGTAAAGAGTGATTTTTTTGAGGTTAGGATTTTCATGCATTAGTATTTGACAGATCACGTGGGATTTCAGACATGGTGTCAAAGAGAAAGATGCTCAGTATGCTTTGACATTTCATCATGAATAGACTTACTAACGAGCAACGCTTGCAAATCATTGAATTTTATTATCAAAATGCGTGCTCTGTTAAGAAAGTTCATCGCACGCTTCCATTTTATGGTCAGTTTAATCGACCCACTGAAGCGGCTATTCGGGCTATTGTGACTAAATTTCGCACCAAATTTACATTGTTGGACATTAAACCACCAAGACGCTTACGTAGAGTACGAACTGAAGAAAATATCGCAGCTGTATCGGCCAATGTTAATGATGACCATCAATTATCGATTCGTCGCCGTTCGCAGCAATTGGGCCTCTGTTACTCAAAAACGTGGAAATGCCAAAATTGGACTAAGCGGATGGACCACTTGAGGCGCAGCCGCGGTCAACATTTAAATGAAATTATCTTCAAAAAGTAAATGTCATGGACCAATCTAACGTTTCAAATAAAGAACCGATGAGATTTTGCAAATTTTATGCGTTTTTTTTTTTTAAAAAAGTTATCAAGTCTTAAAAAATCACCCTTTATTATAATTAGAAATAAATCTGTATTAGTATGCAGTTCTAATGAAGAAATTAATTGCAGGAGTAAAAAGAATAAATAATAAAATATTCGTATATGACGGGAGGAAGACATCGCATACCGCAGGCTAATTACTAATTAAGATTTTAACCATTATTATTATCCATGCTAGAAATGAATGCCGAGTATTCCAGCCAAGGCGGGCAAAGAGGCTAAAATCTTGGGAGCCAACTAATGTATTCTCTACACTACACTCTTTGTTTTACTAATTAGCTTGAACATCAAGTTGATGTTGCGATTTTAGAGAATCTATGCCTAAGTTCATTCACTACGATTTCATCTATAATAATAGAGCGTATCGTGATAGTAATATTTATAACAGCGACACGAACCATTCATTGTTAATGCCATTTGCCAATTCATATAATGAACTATCATACATACGTATGTATACATATTTATATTGGTTCCATGAAGGCATTTGCTTTGCGGATGACCTGAACTTGGTAGTTGGTGCAGTAAATGGAAACTGTTGATCCGAACATAAACATGGATAAATGCATGCTATTAATTATTTATGTGGACTATAAGATTACCTTGCGTTACCTCGAAACGACGCAAAGAGCCATTCTTTAAATTTTATGTATTTTTCTAATTTAAATTCATTTTAAAATTTGCCCGACACAACCGTTCACTGTTTCATCTTTTTCTTATTATTCTGTTGGGTATGTTCACTGCTTTATTTATTCAACTCGTGTATTTGTAGTGTTGCCAGTGTAATACTTTTCACTTTTTCGTTGTTGCGGCAAAAACATTGTTGTTGTTGTAACAGCCAAAAATAATAAATCATTCTATTTTTTTGGTAACAGCATTCGTGTTTGTTATGTCCGTTTAATCTGCCTCTTAAGAGATCTTCATCGCATAATGGTCCCATTAAAATATCTCTTACAAACAAGCTATATTTAGCAAAAACATAGTTTTGGCGCAATAATAAAGTTAAGAAACCACAATTTCTAATCTCAAAATAAACTTTAGGTATTAATTTCAAGAACTCAAACTCAAAAATGTTTACTAGAACAAAAGTTATTGAATGTTGGCCGATGGAAATTGATTCATCTTTTTTTCCATCGAAATATGCTACATCAGTATATCATCATAACTGATAAATGCAATTTGATATCGCGTTGGATATGTTTATATACATAAATATTTTGGATCCTTTTAAATCCGAGCCATGCCTGTTTATTTTTAATCAATTTGTATCACAAATCCCTTGAAAATGCTCAAGTTCAACCAAGAAGATAAAATGCAAGGACTAAATCTATCTCTACATTTATTTGTAGAGCCATATATAATTAATGTGATACCCGACCAATGATTTTGTTCTTTAATTGGGGGGATGCGTGAAATATACATTTTATATTTTAAAAATAAATTTAATTTGAAGACGAAAACACATTTGCTTAAAGTAGTTAGCTCCGTTTCGCTTAATGCAACAATCATTTGAAGTCATTTTTTAAAAAGTCGAGTTTTTCTTGCTCTCACGAGAGCATCAAGTAATGCCTTAAGGCGCCGATTTGAATGTAATTATGCATAAATAAACATGCCAGATATATTGCAAAATGTACACTACTCTTAATTCATAATTAGCGCTGTTTAAAAATTATTTTATCACACGAACTCTGCAACTTCTTGTAACAACTTCACCACTCTTAATCCATCATTAGCATTGGTGACTTTAGCGCTTTCTAAAAAGTATTTTATCGCACGAACTCTGCATCTGTAACTTCTTATACACCTTTATCAAACCACATTTCAGAAAAGATCGATCGAAGTTCAGGACAATTCATTCGTTGGATTTTCCGCAGATTTTCATTGAAATTCAGTAACTGCATTAGAAATTGGGAAAAATTCGCGCCTTTGATGATTTCCACTGCTTTTTTCGTCTCATGGTTTTGAATTTGAGATTTGGCTTCAAAACTACTAGACTAATCTCTTCATCTAAATGATCTAAGATTAATTCAATTGAAGATGAAGTTTCAAAGCTTAAGTCAAAATTTAAAAACATGAATCCACGAAAAAACAGTGCTTTGAAACATCCGTGGAAGTCATCGAAGGGCTGATAGATTAAAATTTTGAAACTTACACCACAACTGCAGAAGCAATTCAACTGAGCTCTTTGAAATTGAATCTCAATACATTTGGAAGTGTTAGAGTACTTGAATTTGAAATAATGTATACCCTCAGGAATGCGACGATAAAAACTCGAACGTTTTAGATTACCAAATGTATACCCATTGTACTGTATTTAGAAATATTATATACTTTCGCTAAGTTTACATATTTATTTTCATCTAAGGATATAACATTACAAAATAAATTAATGAAAATTAGTCTTTAATTCTGGTAGAAAAAAATGAATTTCTTAAACAAACATAAAAGATAAGTTCGTATTAACAATAAGCAAAACGAAAAAATAAATAATAAATGAATGTATGATATAGATTCGTGTCGAATTTTTTGTATTTATGTAATTCATAATGGCAAATCATTAGAGCCTGACGGTCATCTGATGAACATATGTCAACGTATTAAAATTACGTTTCAAGAGATTTACGACGACTCGATGTTGTTACTCGATATTAAAAACATTCTTGGCAGTCAGATGTCGGATGCAAATAGTTCTCAGATTTAATTTTGTTATCTTAGCTCTTCCATGGTAGGAGGAGCAAGGAAGGCTTTGAGCGAGAACAGATGTTAGGGAAAACAAACTTTAAACTTATTGGCATTAGGGTATATATGTACATACATGCAAAATACATATTGATACAATTTAATGAAATACACCTGTATTGCAGTCATCTATATCATATGCTGTTGTTGTCTTGCCATTTTCATTTTCGTTTCCATTGTTTTGCTTTAATTGAACTAAAGACGAAACATTTTTGATTGAATCCATCCAACATTGTCGTAAGATCGGAAATCAAAGATGAAATGATGATGATGAAATGAATCCGTCTCAAATTATTCACAGATTTGAGATTTAGGTGTTTAGAATACCTTTAGTGTGGTTGGTTATTACTATAATATAGTGTAGTTGTAGTATATGCTAATAGTCTATAAGATATATTGGATGGCCGGAGCTAATTTGATTATCATCGTCTTCATCCGAACTACACAAATCTATTGTATCCACAATAATCTCTGCGGATGGACACGACGATATTTTCCAATTCGAACTGCGACAGTTATCCCGTGTAAGTTTTATATTTAATTTGGTGCTAGGAGTATTTTGTTTGCTGTCGTTAATTTTTTTCAATCGCACTGATATGGGCTTGCACCGTCTCAATAGATTTGAATTAATAAGTAAAACATTCTCACTCCGTCGTTTTTGTGAGAATTGTCTACGAGGAAATATGTACAAGTGAGTACTATAATCCTGGGGTTTCTTAAAACTACAATGTGGTGTGGAAGTTGATAGCTTCTTCTCCAAGAATTTGGGCCGTGTCGTCAGTTTCGATAGTAGTGGTGCTTGGCAAAATCGCTCAATTCGATCTAAGCGCTCACTAAGATACTCGGGCGTGATGGAAGTTTTTGTTGTTCGCAGTAGTAGCTGACCTGCAGGCGAAGATAGTGGAATTGTAGGACAGCGCCAAACCGAATGCCCCGCACGATTTCTTCTTGATATGCGCTTCTTTTTATCCACGATTTTAAATCTGTTGTCCACTTTGACGTTTTCCGTTGGTAATCCATTGCAATCTGCTTCGATTTCTTTACTCTTTTGCAAATTCTGACTTTGATTTTTAGCGCCTCTACATTGTAAATTGAAATTTAATAAGAAGCCTATACGCTGTTCGTTGTTTTCGAAGGTATTGCTGCATTCCGGTTCTGGCTCTGGGGTGTCACATAGTATAACGTCATCATCATCCTCCACACTGCAAGTCTTCTCATGAACCAATATAGCTTCCTTCGAGTACAGTTCTGCATCACAATTATCACACAGATATATGTCAAAGGGGGCAGGTTCAACCATCTGGTGTAAAGGATTAGCCGAAGAGTGGCCATTTTTGGATTTCTGTTGGAGCAGGCATTTTCGCAGTCTCTGCGGTTGATCATATGACATATTTTCATTGCGAAACGTAACCAAAAGCTTATTACTTCTTCGATCAAATAATGATGTCGTCGAATTGTAGTTGTTTATGAAGCGAAGGCTTGCATGTTCATATGACGATAAATCGTTGCAGAATCTCAGTAAGAACACACTTTTGTGGAACTGGTAGCATATTAACACAACCTCCTTTAATTTGGCTACCCAATTACCGTGAAATGCTTTTGGTTTCCGGAGAGGAATATTGAAGGACAAATCTTCGGGCCACCACTCGGGCTCACTGCACTCTACTTGGCCTTGTAAATTAATGTGGCCCAAGGAACATTGTACCATAAACGGTATAAACTTTTCTAACTGAGACTCGGAAATTTTATCCAATGACGTCGGATAGCCATTTGCGAAAAGCAAGGGTAGATTCGATATCATGTTGTTCTGTTGAATTTCTTCTCGTTCGTCCATTTGTTTGATGTAGCACAGTTAAAAGTCCTATGATATATCGCTCTGTACAATACCTATATATTGCAGTGATTTTAAGATATTTAGAGCAATCACGCTGTAGTTATGTCAAGACAAAGGCGGCAATCAGCAGTCACTCTGAAAGAAAAACAAATAAGGAGTACAGAAAGATTGGACGTAACATACTATAGTAGCTTATTAGAATTCATAGAAATTATTTCAGACATTTAAAATATTCTAATTTGTGATCTTTTGGAATTGTTCCACTTTTTAATCCATGGAGCTGGGTAATATTTATAGACAATCCTTTGGACTGGCTTACTGCAAATTTTTTGGTGACTAAATTTATATTGTAAACATACTTAAAAAAATGCAATTGCATGCACTCAATAACATTGTGCAACTAACTAAAGCAATGATTCCATGTACATTAATATATTTAGGTTAGAATGAATTTATGTCACCGAATTTAAGGAAATGCAAAGATGAGTTAATAGTTCAATACCAATCTAGGCCTACGATGTCACGTAGGTCACGGTGGCGAGCGAGCGAGTGTAACTCCAACAAAGACGAACGTATCAATAATTCCTGTCGAAAACGGGATATTCTAACATCCGATGTATTTGAAAGGAAGTTGTAAATTGCCGGGTGTATTTATTTATTATCCACATACCATCAAGGATGTAGCTATTCAAGACATGCCTACCAATTATATGGTCATTATTGGTATTTCTACAATAGTCAAACATAATCACATCATCCAATGATATCTGTTGAATTTAATAAGCAAGCAAATAGTAACGTAAAGCTTTGGGATAATACACAGTATCCTTTTCTTCTAGAAAATGTTACGTGCGTTCTCTTTGTAATCATTAACACTGCATATAAGCTGGAATGGTCCAGTTATTTCGTATTGTAGTCGAATTTGGAAAGTACACTACGATGCACTTCATTACTGCATTAAAATATTTCTTAGTGTATGTGTATATCTCTCTCCCTAATGGCTTCAAATATCGCGTAAATTTTATCATACCTACAAATAAAAGCACTAGCAAGTCCGGCGGATTGGTAGAGTGGAGCATACTGAATTGATGCAAAAGTAAAAAAATCCGCCAAAAACTAGGATGTTGGATATTCCTTCTTTCACTGCTCTTAGTGAGTCTAAATACAAAATACATAAACAACAAACTCTCTACTCGGCCAGAAAGTATCGTATCGTATCACTAACCGAAGACTTGAGAAAACGAAAATCCAATCCTAATTGTCCGAACTCCCGACCGATTTCACATCTCAAGACTTTGTCAAAAGGAAGGCAAAATGTTGGATCAGAGCAAAATGTTTAATGTTTTCGAGACAAAATGTTGGATCAAGACAAATTGTTGGATCAAGACAAAATGTAATGTTTTTTTTTCACGAAAAATACAACTCTGCGGCCCAACAGCCCAACAGCTGTCACGGTGGTAATGTTAATGCTTTACTGACCAAAACAACTAACTCCTTTTGCAAAAAAGGGAAATTAATTTGTATTCACGGAGCGACGTATACATTGTATTCATAACGTTATATAGGGGTGTTTATTCTTGAACAATTATCGTACAACCAGGGGGTACATTGTAAATCAGTCTTTCACGAAAAAATACAACTTTGTTGGCCCAACAGCAGGAAATGATATGCTTTACTAACCAAACCGACTAACATCATTTCTAAAAATGGGAGAACAATTTGTATTTTCTTAGGGCATTCACGGAGCGGCGTATGCATCGTATTAATACTGTTGTAGAGGGAAATTTTTTCTTGAAGAATTATCGTACAACCTGGGGGTAGATTGCAAATCAGTTTTTCACGAAAAATGCAACACTGTGTTTGACCCAGCAGCTGCCACGGAGGAAATTTAAATGCTTTACTAACCAAAATGACTAACACGGTTTGCAAAAAGGGTAATTAATTTGTATCTTGTTATAGCCTTGTCACGGAGGAAATTTAAATGCTTTACTAACCAAAAGGACTAACACGGTTTGCAAAAAGGGTAATTAATTTGTATATTGTTATAGCCTTGTCACACTACATGCGAAATCTAGCTGAAATGACATAAGTTTGATTTTCAAAAGTCAATTTTGTATGGATTTTGACATTTGAAAATAGAACTTATGTTATTTCAAATAGATTTCGCATTCAGTGTGACAAGGCATTAGGGTACTCACGGAGCGACGTATACATCATTATTTTATTTTTTTTACAAAAAATACAACTCTGTTTGGCCCACCAGCTTTCACGGAGGAAATATTACTGCCTTACTAACCAAAATAACTAAATCCCTTTGCCAAAATGGGAAATTAATTAGTATTTTGCTAGGACGCATTCACGGAGCGACGACTGCCGCTGCAGAGAAATTTTATTACATGTATTTTTACGGTAGCTCCCTACCATCTATAACAATACATGAAGTCAAAAGTATGTCGGACCCCATACAACTACGCAACAGCTGTCACGGAGGAAATGTTAGTGTTTTATATATATAGTTAGTGCGAAATCGAACTATAATCACGTAATAGCCTTTTCAGACTGCATGCAAAATCGTGCGATTTCGGTTCAAATGACAGTTATAAATCGAACCTGAGCTGAAAACGATTGATTTCGCAAATGCCAAATCCCAAACAAAATTGACATTTGTAAATCGACCTTATGTCATATCAGCTAGATTACGCATGTAGTGCTATAAGATCGATTTACAAATGTCAGATCCCATTTTGACATTTGAAGACGACTGATTTCGCATGCAGTCTGAAAAGGCTATTACTATATATCGTATCCATTTTTCTCTGATTTATTTAAATAAATAAATCCAATGGATAAAAATGTTGCCACTTTATCAAGTCTCTTAAATTTAAGCTAGTAAGCCCAATCGAACAGGCCATTAATCTAAAAATATACTATTCTTAAAACAAAATGTCGGGATTATTAATAAAATTTGAAAAAAAAAATTGAGACATTTATGTCGTTTTTCAGTCATTGTTAAATTTAAACCACTTCCAACACATGTTATTACATTGATTTTACATGTGTCCTAAGAGGCAAATAAACAAACTGACATTTGCCAGTTTTATGTGCGTTCACGGAAAAACTCAAGGTTTGATGTGCGTGAACCTTAACTGACACAAGTCTACGTTACGTCTTAAGTGTTTCAGACTTTGCGTTAAAAATCGCCAATTGGAAAAAGGCTGCATTCGCAACATCGTTATTTCTGATTTCGACATGTGTCATGTAATACAGCTGTTCCTTCGTACAGACAAAGACGCTGGAATTTAGAAATTTGTGCAAAAATATTTAAATAGTTAAAAAAATAAATAAAATAAGCAGAAGTAAAAGAAACCAGCATCCTCAAATATAGATTGCAACATAGACAGGATTATTTAGTGAGTATTTCCGTATACGTTAACTCAGTTACCATTGACATGAAAAAACAACTTCTTGCGCTTGACAACAGTTTCACAATTTAGTAGTTCGCTGCTAATTTATCAATTTATATTCTACTATTAATCCTGCAACTGCAAGCAAGACAAAAAACAGCCCAGGCATCAAGCCGACAGTGCAGCCAACATTTTTTATAAAGAATTCTTAACCGAAATTAGGGCGACTCATTTCATTGATGCCGTCCAAAGCTTGACGACAATTCCACGATACATAGAACTCCAGATTGGAGACTCTTGGTAAACAAACAAAAATAAGTAATTGTGGTTTAGACACATGAAATATTTGCACAAATGTGATTTACACATTTAATGATAAAATTATTTTATCAGGATGTGTTTAATTTGATTGCATATCATCATCGCGCCCTAAACAACACCTTGTTCGGGAGTCCCATACAAGCCAATACAATCTAAAGTCGTTGCGTCGCTCACAATTTAGTTGAGCTCTAAAATGAGAACTAATATTTTCCTTCGTGTTGGTAGCACTGTAGTATGCCTTCACTCAATTCTCTTGAGATTTATTTCGTTCCCACTCATTTCTCTTCCTTTTTGATGCAAATCAGGGATGTAAAATGATTTACTTTCTGTTTGTACAAAACGCATTTGTCAATAAAATAATTCATGATTCGTATGGGGTTGCTGTCAGTTTTTCAGCATTGAACAGGTATGGTACGTGTGGCGTCGGGCTAAAATGTACAATAATAGAATACCAATTATGCTGCGGAAGTACAAAAAAGTACAATTGTACCATCGTTTGCATCCCTGATGTAACTTCTTCTTTCTTTTGTCACTAACTTTAAAAAAAATTCAGTGTTATTTTTTCTTTCGTTGGGTAAAGTTGGTTTACGGCGACTTTTACCGAAAAGAAGGAACGTTGATACACGTTGGAAAAAAATTTGTGAAAACTTGAAACTGCAATCTCACCGGTCTAATGCGGAAGTTGTAGTTGCTTGGCTGTCCTGTGTTGATTAAAGAAAGACTCTTGGAAACAATCCTTTTGTTTTCTTCAACCGAGAAGCAGCACTGATTTGTTTGTGTGGACCATTCAGAAATTCGGTCATTGTCCTGGTCTCATTTTCTTTACCGGAAATATTACATTTACCTTCGGTTTTGTTCAGTCTCAGAGTTTGTGTTCCCTACGTATTCGTGTAATACTTTTGTTTGCAACAGGAGCAACTACAACCAACGACCAGAGAGAGAACATATAAAACAACATTTAAGAAAAGCGAGCATAGCGAAACAAAAAAGACTGCGTGTGTGTCTATACCAAAACCACCTAAAGCCGACTGAAATTTGCTAAAAAAATCAACAGAGGTTTTATTTTAATCTTACCGAAAGTTTCTTTGAATAGTACTGTCTACTCTGGATATGGTTACCATGGAAAATGCTGAAGAAGTTATGCAAATCTTGGATCGCTTCACGCGTCTGAAGCAGAAAGAAATCCCGAAGGAGTTGGATGAATACCTGGGTTATGTTGCCAAAACCGGTGACACCGTCTTCAAGTGGTCCTCATTGAAATATTTGTTCCGTGAAAAACTCTTGAACGTTATAAAAAATTTCCATGACACTACACCTCGAATTGATGGTAAGTTAATAAAGCATCCATACATCCGCATACATGTGTATTCTGTTCACAAGAGTCTTGTTCAACCGCTTTCCTTTCATTGTATAAAATATCTCCTTTGTAAGTTAAAATGGGTTTATGCTTTCTCTTGTTTCCCAAAGATTAACTTTTTGGGCGTTGTGCTCTGCTCCGTAATACATACATATATTTTTTAATTTTTAAAAATTTAGCTTTAGCAATATTGTCTATCATTTAATTTTTAAGAAACGTACAACAGATCATTGTATGTTGTATATATGTAGAGTGGCGGTTTAGCCGCTAATGATTCACCACAACCGCAAATATTTGACAACCATTTGTCTTTTCTTCAATTCCGCAACTGTAGATCTAGATTTGTCTAGATTTTAGTTACCAGTGAATAGCACAAATATAGATTGATAGATGATCGTTGTTTTGCCTAATAAAACTATTATTAAACAAAAACACCAACTAAACACAAAAGTTTGGTATGTTGTCATCCACAAATACCCTCGGCAGATGATTAAATGTCATTACATAGGTTTTTCACCCCTCATTAAGTAAAACATTTGCTGTTTCTTTGTAACTTTGGTATTCTCATTAAGCCTGGGAGAAAAGTAATTCTTATTTTTTCTTCTTTTGAAACCAACCAACCTATCAACGAACATTCCTTTTGTTCATCTTCAATTCATTCACTCTTAATTTACTGCTTCTAAAAATAGCATACACAGAGCGCTCAGACAGACAAGAAAGCGACGATGTGGAATGGAAGCACGAAAAAAGAACTCCCGAAATAATGGAAAAGGCAATATTAATGTGTTTTCTTCACTTCCAAGCTTACTTTGGCTTTTCGGTTTTCCGTTGTGTGTGTGTGGTTGCTATAAGCTTAAATATTTGATAGTTTTTAGCGGGTTGTTTGTTCCTCGTGTTGCTAATTCCCCCCTTCTCTGAAAACGTAATTCCTACAAGTCAACTATGTACATCATACACACTTGCATAGGCATATACTTATGTATGTTTGTATATACTAGACCCTGTGCGTATTTGATTTACCGGCATTAGTTTTAATTGTTTTTTCTTGTCTCGTTTATTATTCATTTGCAAATAAATATATATGTACGTGTATATGTGTGTGCCTGAAGACTTACTTACAAATACATGCATATGCAAAACTCAAAACTAATTTAATTGTGCTACAAACAACAGAGAAAACCAACCACTAAAAGACACCCACTGTGCACGAAGTAACATCCGCAAAGAAAGAGAGAATTGCCGGTATTGTTATTTCAAAAGACATCTCTCTTTCATTGATAGTGAGTGACTACCTGCGAGTAGGTACTTGGAACAACAAGCTGCTGGACAGCTGTTCGTATTAATTCTAACATCAATTTGATAACAATTTGAATAATCATAAATCGGAGTTACATAGAGGAGTTTATCCGAACAGATTACCCTTGAATATTTCAGTGTTGAAATACGTTCGAATTCAAATACGCTTCTGTCTTCCTAGTACATTTCATAGGACATCTTGCAATTCAATAGCAAAACAAATCCAAGTCCGTACGAAAATGTTCAATGAATTGAAAAATATAAAATCTATGTCATCGTAGGTAACATAGAACAATGTAATTATTAATTAATTAATTTCTTACATTTCAATTCATAAAAAGAGTTTATGAAAATAAATCCTTTTCTACTTAGTAACAAATTTAGAGTATATATATTATTAAGATGAATAAAGATGAAAGGATGAACAAATTTAGGAAAATCTTTTGAAGGTGGCAGTGACTAGGATGTTGAAGCTAATTTAAATGCATCTTAAATATACATGATGAGATGTAAAAAGAAAAATAATAAGATTACCACCACCACCATCTCAAGTAATATATTTTCACGCTTCATAATTGTTTTCAGAAATTCCGCAGTATCCCAACGTTGATCCCTTCAACTATGAGAGCATGAAGTCTTCGCTACTGGAACGCCTCGAGCTTTTCAATGCAGCCCCATTCACCATACAACGCCTATGCGAGCTGCTGATTGATCCCCGCAAGCAATACAGTCGAATTGACAAATTTATGCGCGCTTTGGAGAAAAATATCCTTGGTAAGCCATTATTATTCTACTACTCCCAATCCTGTACTTGCAGATTTGTTGTCTATGACTGTTGCAAGCGACACTTCTTTTTTCTGGCATTTTCTTAATCTTTTCCTACTTTCAGTAGTCAGTACCGTGGAACCCGGACGTAAGAGGACCGAATCTGAAAATGGTGATTCACTTGACTCTGTTGTTAATGGAGATCTTTCCTTGGATGTGAATGTAGACATCGAGATGGAATCGGAGGGTTTATTTAATAATTCCGAAAATACCAATGGAAATGGCACAGCTACTAAAGCTGAAGTTGAAGCTGCTAAAGAGGAGCCGAAACAGGAGAGCGTAGAAAAGAGTGTCACTAAAAATACTCATGCTAATGATGACGATAATTTACCAAATCCTAAGAAGGCTAAAATGGATTTGCCAGAGGATTCTAAAGCAGAAGAAGAAGAATTATCTAAGAAGACTGATATAGAGGAAAAGGTAGAAAAGGAAGCTGTTGAAGAAAAGAAAATGGATTGCGATGAAGAAAAAGTAATGGAGGAGAAGGAATCTAAATCTGACGAAATTAAACAACAATCAAAAGAAGAGGAGGAAGTCGTAGTCGAATCTAAGAAAGAAAATGAAGAGATTACAGAGAAGGTCGTCTCTGAAAACGTTGAAGTGGTAGAGGAAAAGAAAGAAGTAGAAGTGAAAGCTGAAGATGAAAAAGTTGACGAAAGCAAGCCGGAGGAAAAGGCCGAAAAGGCAGACGAGTCGTCGGCCAAGTCTGTGGAAGAACCAACAAAATCTGAAGAGGAATCATCAAAATCTGAAGAATGTTCAACCAAATCTGAAGAGGCTGTTGAAAATGACAGAGAGTCTAAGGATCAACCTATGGAAGAAGTAGATGGCACAAAAGCTTCCAAAGTAGAGGAAGCAGAATCAAAGAAAGAAGAAATTAGAGAAAACAAAGACCAAGCGGCTGAAAAGGTGGAAACGACGGTCGTAGTAGAAAAACAAGAAACAGAAAAAGGAGAAAAAGATCAAAAGGAAGAAACTACGATAGACAAAGAATCACAAGAAAAAACACAAGCAAAACAGGACGAAACAAAATCAGAAGAGAATAAAGAAGAGGAAAAGAAACTCGAAGAAGAAGCGGCCGAGCAAAATGAGGTTGTTGCAAAAAAAGAAGAGAAATCCAAAGAGGAGGACACTACTCAGATTGCATGCAAAGAAGATAAGAAGGAGACAGGTGAGAAAGAATCAAAAGCTGTAGATGAATCTGTGACGGAAAAGAAAGACGAAGAAAAGGTCGACGGTGAAAATTCAAATGAAACGCAAAAGGAAGAAATCTCAAAGTCGCAGGCAACAAATGAAACTCAAAAGACTGAAGACACAACAAAAGACGACATCCCGAAAGATGTAAAGCAGAAGGAAGAAAAAGAAGCGGAAGTAGTCCCACGTCCTGACGAGGGGAAGGAAGCAGAATCGAAGGTAGACACAGATAAATCGGAAAAAGAAATCACTGCCACTTCTACTCCTGAAATCGACTCTTCCGAGGAAGTATCCGCTAAAGAAAAAGAGTCATCCGCCAGTACAGCGGGAAAAACTGAGACTGAGATTACAACTGCATCTACTGAAGCTTCGGCTGCAGCCACCTCCATTGCACCGCCAACATTAGCTCTAAACGACCAACCCATGGTAGAGGATGTCCCCATCGAAGAGGAGGCACCCCCAACAGTCGAAGAAGTCGTTATGGCTGAAGCACCACCAACAGATGCTACTGCCACTACAACTTCGGCCATGAACGAAGATGAACAATCAACCGCTCCCTCAACTAAACCGGAAGAAGAGCCCTCTGGAATGGAAGTTGACGATACCAGCCAAGAGGCTATGGATCAGTAAATTTAAATCAAATTCAACTTCATATAAATTTCAAAACTTATATTTAAAATCGAGTAAAAACGCTTTAAGCGTTAAAAGATTTTGAAAACTGAAAACACATTCGAAAGAAGATAAAATCGACAACAACTTCAAATAGAAATGTAACAATAAAATTCACATAAACAAAAGTTAGCGTTAGAGAAACAAATTATAAACTGAATCTTCAGCCACTACAAAAGATACAACAATTATCTATCTATAACATTTCAATATTCATATTATTTAAACTAGAAAACGATATTCGATTGAAACAATGAAACTCTGAATTCCACAAACCATTACTAATTTATATTTATTATTTATTTAACTAAAAATCGACGTTCTCCTGAAGACAGTTTGAGAAATTTGCAAACGGAGCTTATTTTTTCTTTTTAACTTTTTCTAGAAATCACAAAGGAATACAACAATTTTATTAAAACAAAAAAAGAACACATCGACTAATATCCAAGTTCCATTTTTTATACATCTTACATAAAACCATATAGTAGGGTTTTTAGATTTAACATCTTAACGATCATTCACACTAGTATTAATTACATTATTTTTTAATTACTGCGAACCTTCTGTAATTGTTAATGTCAATTGTTTAGGTTTTAAATTCCTTGTTTAAAATGAATTTTTTATGTTTGTGTTTAAATTGATTGATTCTTGTATTTATTTATGAAACATCCGATTAAAATATGTTCTAGTAATTGATATGAAAAGCAAAACAAGAACACTACAACAAAACAAAAATATATGTAATTGATATGCGTATTAAAAACAAACGAAGTTTTGATTTATTTGAAAAGAACAAACTGAAACAATGGCAAGAGAGAGGGTAAATGAACGAATTGAAGTTTCCCCAGGGCTGAACCTAATCCACTTACTAATTAAAATGAAATTCATATTCGCTGTCGTATCTGATAAAACAAACACATGACATAACTATCTTTATATTTCAAGAATTTCTGCTGTAAGAATGTTACACTACCGTATTTCAGTCCCATACTCTTTCTCAGTTTTCAATCAACTCAAAATAAAAGATATTGTGTTGGTAGAGATGCATTTTTGTTTTAAAACTTATATTTTTCTTCGATTTTATTTTAAATCATAAATAAATTATTAAATGAATAAAATACATTTAAGTAATTGATAAACTACAGAGAACTTTATGTTAATATATCTTGCTTGGTTAAATGTTTCGCAGATCAATTTGTATAACAGATTATTACGCTTTTTGCAAAGGTACACTGGAAGCTTTGAGTTAGCAATGTTAGAAACTTCACTGATAATTTATTTGAACGTTAACAAAATACAAGAAAAAACAAGGGGAGACACCGGCTATAAAAATTTCTACTAAATAAAAGAAGTAACAGTTAAAATTAAAATGAGACTAATAGAACAAACTGAAGTCCCAGCTCCAGGCTAGAACCAATCAATAAGGATTTCTACTCTATTTTTAATAGATACTATTGAGATATTTGTTTTCCTTAAAGCCTTTTCTTAAATAGGCAAGAATTATGTTTTGAATCCGAGCGTTTGAAAACCACAATAAATGGGTGTATGACGTCGTTTTAAATGCCGGCTCTTTCCAGAGCTGATAATTGTTGACCTAGACGCTCCTCTTTGGCTTTGCGTTCCGAACTTAGTTTTTTGGAGTGAGTGTAGTTTTGTAAAAACGTCTGTACATCAATTTTACCATTTAGAAATTGTTCCACGTGTCTCTCACATTCTGTATCAGCATTGGAGGCGGCAATTTGTAGGAGCTCTCGTATGTGCTGTGGATTGTATTCCTCGGTTTTTTTCAAATACTTTTTATTCAATTCGTCACATTTTTCACCCAAATGCTTTAAGGTTGTAACATCATCGCTAAGTTTACGTTTGAGTTCCACTAGATGTGTTCCTTTCGACTCATTTTCTTTGGAGATGTTCTCAACCTGATTTATCATTGAATCCAGTTCTTCGTTGAGCTGTTGTACCACTGACATCTCTTCGATAAAATCATCGAAGAATTCTGGATCATTATCCAGCTGTTTTAGTTCATCCAGTGAAAGTGTGGAAAGATTGGGAAAGCTGCTGTCATTCAGTCGAGGCGATGTCGACTTTGTAAGATCGTGTGGTGATGTCTCCTTGCTGCTATTGGCACTGTTGGATGCACCGCTGCTGGTACCGCTATCCAAAGATTTGGCCACTTGCAAAGGGGGATAATGGTGGGAATGTGATATATTGGCGTGGGTCGAATTGGCTGGATTTGGAATGGTTATGGGGCTGTGCGATTTCAGAACATGTGGGGGAAATCGTTCAAATTCACGGATAATAGCCTGCACAACGCGTCCGAGATCAGAATGAGGCGAGTACTAAAAAATAAAAAATTATGGCTGTTATTAAAGCAAATGTTAGTATAATTTTCTATAAATTTCTTATTACGTCGCTTTAGTACTTCTTCCTGTGGTATATACAATTTGTCACTTTTAATCATACATGTGAATGTAATATCCCTCAATCCCCATATAATTGTGAAATATATTTATCTACATTTACTCAAAGGACCTTTATTACGTTTTCCCACCTAATATCCTTGAAATGTTATACGATTTCATAGTAAATAAGTTTGTTTTGACAAGGAAGCTTTTTTGTGTTTGGCCATCAACAATGTTAAGGTCATTGATAACGTCATTGTTCATTCAATCATAACCTGGGTTTCCTTGAAACTGGCTTCAAGGTTGCATCTCGTACTCAGACTTAGAATAACTGGCAGTCGGCCATAAAAACTAATAACAAAGAGTCAACAAAGGATCCGAAATCGCGCAATTCACACTTACGTTCACTAAACCTGGTGCTGATTCAATTTCTCCGCTGGTACCATTGACCCAATGATGCTGGATAATGGGTGACAGTAATAACTTGGGACGTTCATTCGGAAAATTCAAACCCAGCAAAACGGACAGTATGAAATTACGCCCTCCAGATTCAAAATGTATGCAGTACTCCTCCAGTTCAGACACCTCCACAACACTGTAGGAGAATTTTCAAGAAAAATGATTTTTTAAATGGATCTGTACAAACTAGTTAGTTTAGTTTATGGCTTACTTCGAATTGAATACTTTCAACGTATCAATTTGGCGACGACGATAGTCCAAATTAAGCTGAGCTCGCATTAACATTATTGCGCTTTAATATTATGCAAATTTGACCAAAAATAACGGACAGCATTTACCACAAAACATGCATAACACGGCACAAACTCAAATAATAATATTTATTCCTATAATTTTAAAATTCTTTGTGAACTGGAAAATTGCAAATTGCTTCGAGGATGAATGTTAATGTTTTGACACAAGCAGTGTTACCGTTGTGCCACTAAAGTGGCAATTTTGCCACTTTTTTCGAGCCGAGATACTTTTGTGCCACTTTTTCATTGTGGTACTAAATGTGCTACTATTTGCTTTTTTGTGACACTTTTTTTCATTTCTCGTATCCTCGAAATTCGTACGGGAATCCCACGGGAATTCAGTAGAAAAATTTACATATTTCTTCGAATATTTTTTTCCATCACGCACCTTCTAGTACCTCCCAACTATAAGCTAGATTTCGATAGATTTATAGTTTTTTTTTTTATTTGCACAAAAATTCCATTTTAATAATTCCGAACGTTTTTGTTTTATCTTCGACTTTGTAAACACTGTCATTTCACTTGCGAATGGGTTTGGGTTTTTTTTAATTCTCTGACAAGGCCCAATATGTATTCGGCAAAGCGCTTTTTTGTAGTTTTACGCCTTTTACGTCCAAAAGAGCTTTTAGTATATCCACTCCGACAAACGTCACACGGCGCGCATTTTGTTCTGGTGACACTAACACTACTAAAATATGCAACTAAGTTTGAAGAAATAAACCCCGCCACATAAGCTAGTGAACAGCTGTCGCAACACTTGTTTATATTCATCGTTTTTGGTATTTATGTAATATTAAGCGATAATTTAATATTCTGAGATGGCTCTGTTTCAAATGAAATGGCTACGACGCTTCATGAGAAAACACACAAATCCTATACCGGAATTGGAAGCGGCTAAATGGAAGCGTCGCCTTAGTCTGGGTTACGCTCTAGTTGCCTGGAATGCCTTTGGATTTGTGTGTTATATGGTGTTTACTGGCAAATCCGATTGGGCCCATGCATATGGTTACAAAACGGATGATGAAAGGAACGAATCACAGGCCGTGCAGTTCAGTAAGCGGTTGAATGTCGAAAAGGGCAAAATCATAAGATATTCCGGTTTTACGAAGGTGGAGGAGTTTGAATTTGATAATACTAAAGACAACTGAAAGATTGTTGAACAATAAATGCAATAAATGTGAAATATGTACACTGTATTCGTTGCCTCTGGCTTCTCTTTGCAAATATGTCACTTATACATAGCTAGTGTATATCAAAAAAGTAAACAAACGATTTGAAACAGTTGCAAAAGGTGTTTAGACGTACCAAATATTTGCGCAAAAAGGCTGTTGGGCAAATATTTTGAATTAGTGGGTGCGCTATGCAAAATTTGTGTTATTATGCAAAATTTTGAATAAAAATCAGAATTTTTGCTGAATTTGTACTAATATTTTGCATTTGTAGCTGACGTAGCTTGAACAAAAATTTCAACATGAAGCGGAAACATTACAAATTCTTTTTCTTCGGACGAATTTAAAGAAATTACTGAAATTTCCATGAGTATGTGAGGGTTAACATACACGAATAGGGAAAAAATAGAAATAAAAAAAAAAACAAATTAAAGAAAATTGAGTTTATGAAAATTTTATAATTAAATGTTTACCACTCAGGGAAATGGTAAAATAATCTACATCCTTGCATCTAATTTTTGTTTTTAGGTGTATTTTTTGGTTATTCATCTTTTTTAGAATTGTCGGCACTATTACTGCGGCAGCACGCGCACATGTTGTCACATCAAAATCTCAGCGAAAACGGGTTTTGTACAAATCAATTGCGTGTGAGTGGTTGTAAATCTGATGTGTGTGGTGAATAATCGGTTTCGTGAAAACAGACGTTTGTACAAATATTTGGTACGTCAAAACCCCTTATAAGTTGCTGATGTTAACGCAAAGTAGATGACACGTTTTTACGGAGAAGTCAGTCGAAGCGTGACGTACGTTGTTTGTAAATGTCAAGCGCGACGTCCGATCTACAACGCTACAGATGTTATAGTTACATGCAGATCAAATTTTTGGACAAAAATGTGAGTTAGTTTTACATACTCTGGCGTACCATATAAATACAAAATTTTAATTTTGTACAAAGATCTCTTTTAGAACAAATAATTTGTACGTATTAAAGGCCTATATATAAGGAAAAAGATAACATTAGAATAAATATACAATTACTGTTGCATATTTACACAAACAAATGCAAACAAGTTGAATATCAATTTAAAATTATTTAACATTTATAGTTTTTTGCGCATTTGGGGTGTACAAACGACCAGCAGTTGTTAGTACGTCCGCCTCGTCGCGCTTTCAAATGCTGTCATCCACTTTGGGTTAATAACACAAACAACTAACGCGGGTTTTTATCATCTGTCAAACACTGGGAAAGAAACATTTCATTTTTATTATTTATTAAGAAACATTTTATTAAGAAATTAAAGAAATTAGTTGCAAAAAAAATTAAATTTATGTCAAAATATGGAGGCATGTAAACTGTGTAAATCTTCGAAAACAGACGATATACAATATGGTGACTTCTTGCGAGGTAAAAACATGTCGGTCCACACATTTTGTTTGGTATGTAATTAAAATTAATTCTTGTGAAAATCCAGAAAACTGTCGCTTTACTCAACTCAATCTTTCAGTATTTGTCTTCAAATCTATCACAAAATGGTGCCGACGACGAAGGCTTCCTGGGATTTCTAGAAGCTGATATTAAAAAGGAAGAGAGTCGTGTCTCTAAATTGGTAATTAGTAAATGAATACATTCGATAAATGGCAAATTCAATATGTCCACATTATCCTTTCAGAGTTGTTGTTATTGTAACAAACGTTATGCCAATGTTGGGTGTTGTGATAGAAAGTGTCGCAATACATTCCATTTTATTTGCGGTTTGGAGAATGGAGCTGAAAATCATTTCTGTAATTCATATAATTCGTACTGCCACAAACATAGACGCAAAGACTATCAACAACGACCGGATTCCAGCACTGTTTGTTTGATTTGCTACGACAATCTGTATGAATTCAATGGTCGCTACAGTCCCTTACAAATGATACAGACGCCCTGCTGCCACAATGGCTGGTTTCATAAGTTGTGCCTGCAGAAGTTTGCCAAAACGGCTGGTTATTTCTTCAAATGTCCTCTATGTAATGATGCTAAAATTTTTCGTCAGAAGTTACCTGCCAAAGGAATATTCATTCCAAATCAGTGAGTACCACCTATATAATACCAAATATAATCATTTCATCTCGGCCATTAGGTCATTAGTGATGATGACTCCCCAGAGAAAATGCTTATATGTCGTAAATTGTCTTGATGTTGGCTACGACCATGTATAGTCATATTCGGTTGAGGATGCTTAACAATGTTCAACACTTCTGGCCAAGGTCTTCACATTAGACTAAGAATAATTTCAAATATTTTTAATGATGATGTATGTACATCATGCTCATCCCGTTAAGCTGGCCATAGACGAACGATAAATTCGAGCAATTTGTTGGGTTTGCAAGTAAAAAAGCAACACAAACCCAACAAATTTATCGTTCGTCTATGGCCAGCTTTAGACAAAGCTGTAGAAAGTTACTACGATTGTATATAATATCGGTTAATAGGGAGTCATTTTAGCATTCTAGTCATTTTAGCATTCAGCTTATGAAAAAAGGTTCTTTCTAATGATAATGTGGAAATTTGAATGCATAAACTGTATTAGACAATTTAAGCTTATTCCAAACCTTACAATATATCTTCTTCAGGGATGCTGCTTGGGAATTGGAACCGAATGCATTTGCTGAACTTTTAGAACGCCCAAGCGAGTGCGCAGCTGTTCAGTGTCAAAATAAGCAAGGACGAAATAACACCACCCCGAGCAATCCACTACTATTTTGTAGCACTTGTGGTTCTACGGCAATGCATAAACAATGTTTAACATTTGGTAATCGTAATCGTTTTCATTGTGCTGACTGCACGGCTGTATCCATGGAGGAACGTGACAGTGGAAGGGAAAGTTTCAATTCTCATGCAAATCAAAACGACGAGGAACATGATGAGATTGATGTTTGCAATGTTAGCGATCATGAAAATGTAGAATTGATACAATGTTTGCCAGCGCTATGTGATCAGGATGCAAATGACTGCTTTTCCGATGTAGAAATAAGAAGTACTCGTCGCCTAAGAAACAGATTATTAAGTACTGACTCCGATTGTAGTGACTTAGTAAAAGAAAATCAAAATCCTTCTACGCGAAATAAAGGCACGTCCTGCAGCGAACTTCCTAAACCGTATTCAGGGGATGAACAGAAACCAAATGATGTGGAGGAGAGAGATAATTGGATTACTAATCGAAGACAAAGAAGAATCCTACATACAATTGAGGACGATGAAGTGGAAATTATTATCAATGAAGAGGCCATTAAAAATAATCAAACGCACTCGCAGAAATCGGATGTACAGTACACTGGCGACAGTGAAGACAGTACCGATGTTGAGGAAGAATGCACTGTAAGAAGAAGTAAATATAAAATGACCGTTAACGATGATATACAATCAGCATCCCCCCGTAAACAAAACAATGCAAAATCTCACAGGAAGAGAATAAAGGAGCGACGTGACGTCAAAATTGAGGACTCATGTACAAAATCTAGGGGAAAGAGACATTCAACATCATCCGAAGAAGAATACATATTGAAAACAAAAACAAGGAGGGTTTTGTTGAAAATTCAAAGCGATGATGAAGACGAAGTTTTCAAACAAACCAGTAAATGTGTTGGAATTTCTCAAAATTCAACAAAGACTCCAGGACCAATAGAAACATCCATATCCATTGATGATGATAGTAGCGATGAAGAGAATTTAGAACAGAGTGAAACGATCGTGCGCTCCGAAAGAGATTCTGTCATATCTGGGGCAACGTCCGAGGATAGCGATGAGGATGACGACCCGTTAGAAAATTTCACTAAATTAATTGAGAAACAAAAGAACATTAGCTGTGTAGCACAGAGAACACGAACTAAATCCGTCAACTTGGAAAATCCCCGACAAGAGCTTAACATTAAACCAGTTACCAGTAGAGCATGTACCACAAAGAAGACTGCGGTGAAACCAAAAGTAGCAATCAGCTTCGATAGTCTGCCGCAACAGGTTTCCACCGAACAAAATAATATGAACGTTTCCTGCATAGCCAAAAGAACCAGGCGTAGAAGTATGTGTTGCGAACGCAGTGAAGCAATTTCAAAAGTCGAATGCTCTGCTGATCAAGAAAAGCCTACTTTGGATGTTTCATGTATTGCGATCAGAACTCGGGGTAGACGCAAAACTGTCTGTTCTGAAACTGTAATTGAAAAGAAGAAGCAGCAGCAACGTAACGAGAGAAATATTGAAACAAAATTAATGAGTTCAGAATCAGGAACATCTACTCCGACTTATGAGAAGATGTCAGAAATCTATGAAACTGACTCTGAAACGTATGAAGATATTGACAACTTTGTTGTTCACGACGATTACGTGGAATATGAGAAACATAGTAATCAAAATGAAGGAAAACTTAGTGCATTTGAAATCTCGTGTATAGCTAATCGAACAAGAAAACGAAAATCTCAAGTAATAGAGATAGAATCGACATCAAGCTGCAGTTCCTCTTCTTCATATTACTCCGCCGTATCAAATAACCAATTTAATTATGACGACAAACGCTATAATCGTCCAGCACCCCTAAAATGCTACAATGAAAAATGGCCAAAACAAAATGATCAGTTTGCCTTCATCAATTCGAATCTTGGCAGGGGTAAAATGCACAATCAACAAAACTATCATCCGAGTAATCACCTTCGCCCACACACCAACAATCGCCGAAGAATTTAGTTTTACATCTCAATTTAAATTTCAGGTATTCATTCATTCATTTGTACAAAAATCTTTCAGCATATTATTTATTATTATAAAAACTATACATATTTAACGTGCAGACTATATATTTGTTACCTTTATTAAGTACATATGTACGTATTCCATGTACATTACTATTTCGTCACAAATACATATATAATATTATTTTCTTTAAAACTTCTTCATAAAGATGTATTCTCGGGTATAAGAATAAATTTAATCGAATCACAACATTCAAAAATTGAAAAATGAACAAAACTTCACTGTTAACAATCTACGTTAGCTCGAAATTGTTTAACATGTTAAGAGCGAGATTTCAACTCTCAATAAGTATAAACTCGTATCGCATATAATATACATATATTGATGATATGGGGCAACCAAACTATTTACTAATAATAATATTTTTGAATATTTGAAATTAGGCCTGTTTATGGCCAAATTTGAAGTTCATATTTCCATAAACATTCCTAAATACTCACTCCGGAAGTAAAATAAAAAATCACAAAAAACATAAATATTGAATTTTCTTAATCACAAAAACCTAACGTTTTTTGTGTTGTACTTGTCTGAATTGATTTTCTTCTCGGATAAAGGTGTATTCAGACTATCATGTTGGGTCAAACTACTTTTGAGGGGAGATATCGCTCTTTCTTTTGGGATGAAAGGACAGTGTTAAGTTATTTATTTACGAAGTTCGAAGATAAATTAAGGTTATATTTGATGTAGTATTTAAGATCTGCACACACAAACCAAAGACTTTTGTTTTTGACGAGAATTAATGATAAATAAGTCTGGCGAAACTAACTGAAATGGACGAGGCACTGTTATGCGTCCGTTCGACATCATGTGACATGGTGACACATAACGAGGACGCCAAAGCTCCTCTGTCAGAGGGTACAGGCGCTTGTTGAAATGTGCCTCAGAAATGAATGAAGTTGGTTTCATTCTCATAGTCGCTTTTTCTCAAGACCATTACTCGTCTATCGTGATCGAGTGTGCTTTGGTATTGCTCACGTATCGAATGAGCTGATTACGGCAGTCGTTTGATTTATAGATTTATTAAGCGTTTTAGACTTACTAAGGAGGCATTTAACTAAATTTTATTCGAGGGACATTGGACATCAGACCACACAAATAGCTTTTAACTTTATTTTTTCCTTATTTCGACAACTTTTTTATTATGAAACTTAAAGTTAACTTTTTCTCTTTTATTTTTATTAAAAGTTGAAATGTTATAACGAAAATTACTAAATTCTTTTACTACGAGTGGAAATTTTTGTCCCGTCCGTTTTGTCGCGCCCGTATTGCTGCTGTACCTAATTAGAAAATTTAAGAGATAATTCTCATATTTCATAAATCTACGAAAAAAAATATCCTCTGACCTTCATTTACATGTACATATACATATATGGAAAAACAACGTTCTCAAAAAATCGCTGAACTTTGTATATTTCTATAAGACCTTCAAAAGTAGTTCTGTTTTTTGTCGCGTCCATTTCGATGTAAAATTGTTTATAATTTTGTACTAATTTGTAATAACGATATATTTTTAAAATGTAGTACTCTTTAAGCGCTTTAGAACACTAAAAAAGTTGATCGACTTTTTCCGTTTCTTTCTTGTTTTGGTGTAGTTTAAGGCGTGCAAATGTCGCGTCCGGGCCACTGGGAGATGCCCATATGTCATCATCAGTGCCGTCACTACGGATGCTGAATATTAAAGGCACTCACTGTAATTGATATTAGGCCTGTTCGATTGGGCTTACTAGCTTAATTTTTGTATGGAATATACTCGCTTAACAAGAAAGTAGCTTTCTACTCTCTTAGCGTTGCTGCCAGATTTTTCTTGTTGATCCATTTAAGATAAACCAATGGGCAACAATCATGCCACCTGAGAGTGGAAGGGAGAGAGCGATGAGAGCAAAAAGCTGTGGTGAATATTTGTTATTTGGCTTAAATGTTTCAAAGGAGAACAGCACACCTCCAAAGAGACTCAATATAGTCTCTTTGCCATTACGAAAGACCAAGAAAACAAGCGAGAACATTTTAAAACCATTTGAAAGCAGACAAAACAACAATGTTGCCCTGGTTAGGGGAATTAGGCGATTGAGGGATTTTTGTAAATTTTGTAGCTCGTTTTCGACGTATTATAATTGCATTTATAATTGAGTAATATGCGTTGAAATACGAAATATGCAATAAAAATTAAATAAATACTTCAGAAACGGCTTTATTCTTAAAACCGTATTATTGAAACACATAAAAAACAAAATTTAGACAAGCATATGTTCATTTTTTTGTGATAGATATTTAAACACATTAATATATTTGAAAAATGTCGTGACGTGTTGTGAAAATTATTGATGTTGTAGCAATAGCGTCTTCTGCATATTGTGATTAAAAATGATTTTATTTTATTCGCCTTAAAAAGTGCAAAAACGTCTAAAATGTTTGAAATTTCCATCAACCGTATTTATCAACGTTTCAATGTTGGTAACACTGTTCATTTTTTACAAAAATATGGTAACGCAATTCCGAGAGAGAATTTGAGAGAGCCGCTGAGAAATTAAAATAATTTCTATTCCGGCGGCGAGCCGTCAGCGGCCAGCGGCGGCGCTTTTTCTTCTACCAATAAGAAATATATGTGAAAACAAGTGCCGCCGCGAGTTTGATTGGGCTTAGACTCTGTAGCATTGTGTTTGGGCTCTAAGGCCAAAATAGCCGAGTGATTTTTAGTGATTTTTTTTCATTGAACGAGGTTGGACAGAGACGCTCTGTGTCGCAAATTTCTTAAAAAAAATTCAAAGTTTTTAAGTTTCAAAGAAAAAGCAAAGTCGCAAAGGCGAATAAATAAATTATTGAAACGCGTAAACGATAGCACGTATGTACGTACTGGAAGCGAAGTGACTGGAATGTTTTGATATAAAAATAAAAATTAATTAACGTTCAGAAAAGCAACAATACATTTTTTGCACAAGAAAACGAAAAAAAAAAAAAAAACAAAATAAAAACTGACCGATCAAAGGAAAATAAAATTTGAATAAATTGCACTTACATTGTTCTGGAAGTTAATACTGTTTACGAAAGTGTGTTCTTGAGAAACATTTTACTTTACAAGCAGCAGCTGTTAAAGAAGAATTCAGAATTCATTACTTTTTGTTACGGCTGAAACAGCCGTAAAAGAATAACGAATAACCGTGTGTAGAAGTGACAGTGTGTGAGTGAAAACATTAAACTAAGGTTATCAATTCAACAAAAGAGATTTAAGATTTCTTTTATACTTGAGCCAAAATTATAATATAGAGCTGGAGCTGAAAACCGGAATTATTTCAGGGTAAGCGCCTTCAACTGGCTAAGAAAACACAAAATTCGTATATAGATATGTGTGCGTCTGTGTGTGTGTGGTTAAATAAGGGCAGGAAATAATTTGGCAAGTTGATGTAAATACAAACTCCTCCAATAAGAACCACCTCTTTGCGCTGGGGGCGCTCGGCTCGGCACAACAACAAGTGTTGATGACATGCAAACAAAATGAATGAAAATACAAAATAGACGTAACCCACACCTTTGTTAACAAGAAGAGTAAGAGTACATTGCGCCGTCTTCCTCAAACGCATTAAAGCAAAAACAACTCAACAGCACACCCTATTAAAAGAACGACGACAACAGCAACAAATATGATTATTTGACTTGAAAAATAAAAGAACAATGACTAACAACACCAACGCACCGAACAGCACAGTAATTTTCACCAAAGCACTCTTCCACCCCACCACCACCAGCACCAGCACCAGCCTACAGTAGTTGTGAGGCCATCAAATGCTAAATGCTGAATAAGAAAATGTAAAAGAGGCTAACTACGCTCCTCTGGCTTTCGGTAGTTTTCACCACACCATATTGAATGGAATCGAACTGAACTGAATGTCTTGTTTGTGTGCGAATTTGAATTGTGAATTGTCCTCTGTCAGTGTTTGGTGTTGTAGTATTTTCATTTCTGGAAAATAACACGTAAAAACCCCCCAACAAATATCAAACCTAACTCTTTCTCTTCGTCTACCTATCCTTCTTCTCTTCGTCGTCGACGACATCGCTTTGTATTCGTCGTATTTGGCACCTTCTTCGTCTCTTTCTTGTTCATTTTCGCTGTCATTTATTTTTCTTCTTGAGTAGTGTTTAAGTACAACTCACAGTCCGTAGCCCGTCATCGCATGTCTAACAAACACACAGAGCAAGCAACAGAGCGGGTTTTTGTTTTCCATCTCAAACCATCCACAACCATCCACACAAAAATCACACACACGAAGAGCTAAGAGCTGGTAGCTAGCTGGCTGGCTGGTGTATGCAGTTCAGTTAATGCGTTGTTGTTTTTGGTTTTTGTTCGTTTAAGCATTCGTTAGTTTGTTCGGTTCGTTGTTTTGTTCATTCATGGCTTCGTATATGTTGAGAATACGCACGTATACATTTTACTAACACTGTTACATCAACTAATCGATGTCGATGCCGATGTGATGAGTGTCTGACTGACTGACTGTGCGACCAACAACAGCAACAATCTCATGGATACCGATTATTATTGTTTTGCTTTATTGTGTGTATCGAATACAACAAATAAAACAAAAAAACAACTGAAAGCAACGAACGAAAGAAATGAACTTTAAAATCTTTAGTAAGTTTACTTCTAAACCAAGTGACTAGATGACGAAAATATTGTCACTCTTATCATTTTTAGCACACCCCCGTTTGGTTGTGGCTGTGCATGTTCATGACAGGAGCCGGTGAAGCTCAACAATCAATGAAGTCTGCTAAACCCACCCAGCGACAGACATATCGCACTAAAAGTAGTATTAGACAGCATACTGTTGTATAGTTTTGGTGGTAAATACACAAATACATACATATATGTACGTATGCAGTAGCAGTAGTAGTAATGACTGAAGAAAAATAAAATAACGGTATACTGTGATGGGAAATTACACAAGCTGAAGAAGACGAGTTTTTCATTCTACTCGTGTAACAACCCCGAAGATGCAATTAAATAATAACGAAAAATGTTTATATTTTTATTTTATATAAAAAGGATCTAATAAAACAAACAGGAAGAGGGAGGGTGCTACGAAATATATATATTAGTGTAGTTTGAAGGTAGTCCTGCAAAATTAAATCACAAAATCATGGTCGGTTATAATGACGCCAACTCTGAGCGTATTGCATGGAGTAGTGCAATAAACTAGGACGGACACATTTAGCCTCTCTTCAAATGTATGACCTTCATGTACTAACTATTTTGAACAACTCTTTATTTGTCACGAAAATTAGTAAAAAAGTGGACTGGAATATCACATTCATTTCGAATAACTGATAAATTATGACTGAATTAAAAAATATCATACGATACTGACTGCAAGGCCCATCTCTTGCTAGATATACACATCAACATCCTGTATGGCAGTAGTATTATGTATTCTCGTCAGTGGACTCTTCAAGAAAGACTAGGGAAGAAAAAAGGGGGCCGTTGGGACAACAACTGCCACATGAAACTTCTGGAAGCTGTTGTGTGTAAAGGCTGATGTGCCTAAGATTAATCACCCTCATCGCGGATTTTTATTATTCCCGGGGGATTTTTATTATTCCCCTGCAGTTGTGAGATTCTAATATGAATATAAACCGGGAATAGATCAAAACCGGAAGGCGATTAAATCGAAGTGAAAAAGAAGAAACTAGAAGAGAAACATAAATCACGATTGGAAATTCAAGGGAACAATTCATTCCCAGTAAAATTTTATTTGCGATAGGGGTCAATAAATGTATTTACATGCGACTGAAACACTGGTCGATGCTGTTGGATGCAAAAAAATTGAAGCAACTGAACAAATGATGCTCAGTTTGAATAACAACTTATCAAAGGATATGATAAGGAGGACAATTCCCACTTCCCCATATTCGGATGACATCTTGCCAGTTTTGGATCGAAACTAATAACACCGTGCGACAATTTTATATCTATTTAATTTGGACCCGAGCAAGGCAATATACATGTGAAACTAGAGATCGTATGTAGACAAATTGTGTACTCAATTTTTCATTTGGTGATCACTTCTCTCTTTTTTAGAGGACTTTAAATTTCCAAACGAAATATATGGTTGCATAAATTTTTTTCATACTTTGACGAGTCATACAAAATACATATGGATATCAAATGAAAGAGACGAAAGTTAAAAATACTTTAAATGTAATGCTTTTATCTATATTAGTTATATTAGAATTAACAACAATTTCAAGTTTCCCCCTTTATGTATTTAGTTTATTTTTCTTTTACTATTTAAGGGGGGAATGACATTTTTAGTATTTTTAACAGAAATTCTTCTCTTTCATTTGATACACATATCACATGTGGCTATTGAAAGTACGAAAATTAATTATTAAGACAAATTATCCTTTGGAAATTAAATCAAAAGGAGAAAAGATCACCAAATGAAAAACTAAGTACACAGCTTTTCTACATGATCTTGATCAAGTCCAAAAAGTACTGGCGCACGGTGAATTGATAGTCTTGGCGGAGTCGCCATCACATATCAACTTTATGCAGACACAACATAATGCATATATGCCACCACTCTTATTCAAACGTTGATTTGCTAAGGAATAATTACAAAAAAATGATTTGAGAGTGGAATACTTTTTGGAACACATTAAAATTAAGGTAACGCATCGAGAATCTCTTTATGAGACTTAAGCCTTTTCAGACTGTTGGCAAAATTTGGTTGGAGGTCTAATCTATCAGTATATTGTGAGAAATTAAAAGCAAAAAGGACACAAAAAACTTCAATTAAAGAACTATACATAACAAGTACATACATATAACGACAAACAAGGACAAATTCGGCAACAACAAAATACAGACACATTTTTGACAGGTAAGTCCTATTGTCAAAGCAAAACATAGTCAACATGAAAGTTAATTTCTTGTTTTAAATACAATTTCCTAGGCAAAGAAAAAACCCCAAAAGACACACTTGTCCTCGTTCTATCATCCTCTCCACCACTGTCTACCACCATTAATCGTTTGCCAAGTAAGCTCCTTGAGATCCCATTGTTGTGTAGCCCAGTGAAAACATCTGGAAGCAGAATCAAATTTTAATAATACATTAATTTATCTATGTATGTATGTGTATGCATATATATATATATCCACATGTACATACATATATTGCGCATTTCGGTAACGGAAATTTCAAATGCGCAAAACGAGCTCTGAAATAACAACGTGGGGGTGAGATTGACCTCTTTATGGAGATGCACTCGTTTAATGTAAAAAAAGTGCATTGTCAATGTAAATACAATAAATATAAAGACAAACAATAACAATAACATTAATTAAAAACAAGATTTCGAAGTTAAGTAGACAAGCATGTGGGTACGTGTTTATATTTAAAATTTTGCTTACAAAATCAGGATTACTTTACAAAGTATTTCAAAATATTTTTTGACAGAGGAGCCCGCAAATCATTTCCATATCTAGAAGAGTGTAGAATTAATTCTCAAGGACATGGCGCAAATGAACGGCGAACGTTGTTATCGCTTTACACACCAGTTGCTTGTTATTTGTGTCTCGTTAAAACCACAATAATCGCTACCCTTTGTTTTATGTTTAGTGCAAAATACCACAATTACTGTTTGTTGTTGTTGACAATACTGAAAATATATCATCTATTTTCGGAATATGTACATTAAAGCGGGTCAGTTTGTATGAGAGAAAAACTTTAAATGAAAGCTTGCTTTGTTTTATGAATACCGCCAATAGCGATTAGACGTAACCTCTAAAAATCATGTTTTTTTTTGTGGAAAATGTCGGTTGAGTATCCAAATGAAAGACATTGTAATAAAGTTTGTTCCATCTTTGTTTAATAGGTACACAATGATTAGATTTTTAGTATGGAATTGCTCATTTTTGTCTCGGTTTTAATTCTTAGCTATAGATGTTAAACGGCGTTCTTAACAAAATGTTTACTTAAGATTGCTAATTAAAAGTTCATTTTCATTATACAACACCCCACTTCCCACCATCAAATATTGGAAAATAAATTAATATTATTTTTTAAATCCTTTTATTCTTAAATTGTTTATTGTATTCTCTTACGATTTTTGGTTTTTGGCCTAATCCCCATAATGTGTGTAAATTGTGACTGGATCTCGTTGATGTTATCAGCACCAGCAGGCAGTCATAATTGTTTATTTAGCTGAATATGGATGCTGCTTATCTCAGAGTTCACGTTCAAAAGTTAACATGCATGTGCTCGATAGTCCAGCCAATACATCTTATGCTTCAGTGCGTATGAATTCAACAATAAAACCCATCGATATGTTGTAACTGCATACATGCTCATATACACTATCCCACAAAAGTCTGCAAATGTTACATATTATGCTTTATTCATTTTTATTTTCTGAAAACTGGAGATTATTCTCCAACTTCGATTTAATATTATACATATTGCAGCCCCTCCCTAACCACATACAAAAATAGCCATGGCCCTTTTGTTGTGTCTGAACAACAGAACAGCAATTCTTATTTTACTCATAATTTAAGATCGTTTGTAGACTTTTGTGGCATAGTGCATGTACATATGTTTAGCTGAAATGCAAACTGATGTAGCTAATATAATATTCGAAATAGTGTTTTTAGCTACACCCTTTACACGAGACAACACACATTTTTGGTTGAGCTCTAAAATATTTTCGGAAATTTAGTGACCACTAGAAAATTGGTATAACAAAATGTATGTAAGCTTTGGAAAGATATTAACGAATGACAAAAATCTATGTTTTGCCAGTATGTCCGGCAGCGCTTTGGGGTTTTGCTTACTGAAAACGATTTTATTGGTTTTCTTTTCCATAGTTACCGTACTTCGGACAACAAAAATATAGAAAAATCTTAAATTCGCGTATGATTTGAAATAATTTAATGAAAATTTGAAATTTTGAGGATTTTTTAATAGCGAAAAAGGGAAATTTACAAAAAATATTTTGAAACATTTCAGAAGCATATGAACAACACTTGTAAACGGAAAAGGCTGGGAACACCCTAATGTTCATATGTACATGTGTATGTTGAAATGCGTGTGTTCTCGCTGTTGTGTGTATGTTTCTCCGACCGAATTGTATTCTTATCAACGCTATTTGTTTATGCTTTCATATATTTAACTTTGGTTATTTACCAAAGCTAATTCGATTTTTTTCTTTGTTTCCTTTTATATTCACCGTTATTTTCGTGCGATGCCAGAAACAGACAACAGCAAAATCCTTTTAATTTGGTTGTTGTTTTGTTTTGTTTTTCTTGACATATTTTTTTTGTGTTCCACCGCTGCTTACGCACGCATTTTTAACGATTTGTTTATACGAACGAATTGTTGTAATAAATGTTGGTTATTTTCACAATACGCACTTGGATGAATGGTTGGTACTATACTCTACTACATATGGACATAGTACCCATACATACACACATGCATATGTATGTATGTGTACAATGGCGGAATACAAACAACAACAATTATCATTACTTTCATCTGTTTTCATTGGCAAAAGGGTGTGGGGGTGGCTATGATGGGCTAGCGACGGAGCTGGCTGGTGGTTTGCTTTAGGATGATTGATGGCTTTTATGTTGTCTAAAATCATAGAGAGAGACTGACTTGTTGGAGTGTCAAATGTGCATAAGATGATGACGATGATGATATCTCTGTGATCATTTGAAACAGGAAACTTGACTGAAAAGGAAATGGCAAATTTGTTGCATACTTTGAGGGGCTTTCCTCCAGCAGTTTGCCAACACACTGTACAGTGTTGCCAAATCTTTTGCACGAAGGTATCTTCCTTGGCCAATTTGCTATTTATACTTGTAGCCATCATCATCATCATAAGCGGCCGGCTATGTCTTGATTGATAAGCTGACTAGTTCTCTGCAAGAGCTTGGAATTCCTTACAAATGTAAGGTATGTCGTGTATGTATCATCTTCGTGTCAAACGAAATGTTTGTAGAATAGTGTTATAGATGAGGAAGATCTTCTCCTTTCAAACAGATTGAATTCAACAGGTGCAGAATACGTTTGTGTTTCCTTCACTTCTTTAATGATGGAACCCTTTAAAGAAGTGGGAGTGGAGTATCCAGAAAAAACAACAGCCTTATCAATCAGGATGTCAGGAGTAAAAATAAAGTTCGACACAAAATTTTTGAAATCTTGCAAAGTATGACTTATCCATATCCCATTTAATTTATATTCCTACGAGCCTCCTTCCCCGGTAGTTGGGCGTTTAATTGATTTCTGCTCCAATATTTACAAATTATTAGCGATTTGAAAACATTTTCTTTTCATAACTCACAACAAACCTTAATTATATTTCCCCGTCATGTACCATAGCCATTGTCGATGCCAAATCAATGTGATTTTCTAAAACTTTCTTCTCCCAAACATCCAACAACATCCCACATTTATTTACGGACTTCTAATTGACTTTTGTAATTGACCAACATTATTTCTTATGTAAACAATCAACTTTTGTGAAAATAATTAAACTTTCTCGGGGCGAAAACAATCGTCAATTGTTTTCCATTTCCATGTTGGTCGAGTATTGGTGTTACGTATGCGTGTATGTACGTCATGTCATACTCCGGCGAAGGGCGATGAGGGAAACGAATAATCACGTTGAAATAAGAAAACGTTGAAACACGTTTTCCTTGTGAATATCAGAGTCGAATCCTAATTTCTGTTTCTTCCTCATCATTATCCATTTCATTTAACGGCTGGCCTTTGTTGCCATATCGTTTTTGCATTACCTTGGCTAGCACAGGGGTAAGTGTGGTTTTGCGGGGTAAGAGGGCCGAAAATAAAAACAAAAGAAATTCTTGGAATATCGAAATGGTGAACTGAATCATGGTGGAAAATGTTTTCAACCATTCAGCAACAATATATACATGTATTTGAGTCTGTGTGTGTGTGTGAAGAAACTATGTAAAGTAAACAAGGTAACCTAATCAACCAACTCAAACAAGTGAAAAAGGGGTTAAGCTCATGCTGGCCGAATTTTGTGCACCCTTCATCATGTACATTATATATTCCAGGTACGGAAATTGTCAAGCTTTCGATAACCTGGACGTTTTAGCTCACAAAAGCGGATTTTTTATTCCAAATCGATGATTCCCACTTGCAGTATAGTACTGCAAACAATTTAAGGGTAATTCCCACGCCAAAGGACAAACACCAAGGCTAGATCATGAGGCTTCAAAATATATATAGACAAATGCCCATGGTGTGGCACATGAACACTTCCAGCTGTTGCCAACGGAATGGCAAACTTAAACATCCGGCCAAGGAGGAGGGCCACAAAATGCTGATAGTAGAGAAAAACGTAGGCAACATCCTACTCAGCTTTCAACCATTCCTTTAGTTTGTCGCTGAGAGCAGCGTGCCATTGCCTTTGACAAGAAAGAAATTGTATATGGCTGTGTGCGTCTTTTTGTGTAAGACTATGTGTTGGTATAAGTACCAAAGTGTGTGTGTGCGTGTGTATTCTAGGAATTCTTAATGGGCTTGAATTTCACATTCAGAAAAAGTTATATACATCCATATGCAAATGTGTGTGAATGTACGAGTATATCCTCGGTGGCAGAAGTTTGTAGCGGTAACAGTATTTTTGCCTTTTTAGCTTGAGAACCTGTTGAGCAAGACACAAACCGACCGTACAGTGCGTTCAATGGGACAGCTTTGGCAATAACTCATCCTGACAATTGTTTCATGAAAGACAACCTTGCAATTCTTCAAACGATTACCGACAATCGCATTGTAACGTAAGTCACGTTGATACTCACAGAAATGAATGGGAATGAAACGCAAGAGACAACGTCAAACGAAGAGGAAGTGAGAGCAAAGAGGTTGTGCTTTCCTTTTATGTAAGAAGTAGGAGCTAAGGCTAAAAATTATAAACATCTCGACATTTTTATGAATATTGGAAATATGAATGCGGGTAAACGCCACGAATTGCACTAACGAAGGCTTTTAAAGTACATGTATTTTACATACAACTCTGTGTTTTTAAGCACCCATATTCCAGTTGTCATCTTCGATGCCATTGACGTTTTTAAGCTAACATCAAGGCTAATTTGGTATTCTCTAACACTATCGACAATTTAAATAAAACATTTCATTTTTTTGTTATTTTTCTTGGAAAACGGTTTTTTATTTATAATTCAAAATCCAATTCAAAGTGAAGAAAAATCTATGTAGTATTGCAAAGAGAACTAGTTATTATACATACATATGTATGTAATCGATTCAGATTCCGAGTCTTCACCAAATACATACATATGTATTTTGAATCCGCTCTTGTTGATGCCACTGTGGCATGCATGCATTTACATACCGTACATGCTGGGCATTCGTATATACATTCATTAGAGTGTCTCTGGAAAACCGCTTTAAAAGGTCTGTTTTAACTTAATTTCTTAAATAAATAGGGCTTTGTAGTAGGACAACTTATGGAAGATACCTCTAAAAAATGGATTGATTTAAATTTCCAGTGCTAACAATGGTTAATGATAATTTTTACGAAAATGGAAAAAATTCGCGAGCACCACAGCCGCCATCCTTGAAATAAAATTTCAAATATAATCACAACAGTTGATGAAGAGATGGATTGATTTATAGAAAATTTGTGGCTTAAGAACAATGCTGAGTTGTTTTGTGAAAATAATATTACAAAATTATTAATATGTATTTCATTTGTTAGAAAAATAATATTTTCCAAAACTAAATAGAAGTCGTCAAGGAGTTTTTTACCAGAAAAGCTAAGAAGATATCGTTCGAAATTTATTTATTTATTAGGTAGACCGATTGGAAAATGTTTTTGAATTTCATAAAAATGCCTCCAGTGGTGTAGTTTTTTAAACTAGTGAATGCAGAATTCGATTCTGTGCGAAATAATATATATTTTCACTTTTTATTTTAGAAAATGTAAGAGTACCACTTGATGGCCCCACAAAACCAGATAAAATAATTTTTTTCCACGCACCATAAGATTTGTAGAGCCTTTCTCAAAGTAACTAAGGAATGATTATGATTAAAGCTAACATATTTCTATTTAAGTGATGACGCCTGTAAGCATGAGGCACTCTAATGTAAATGTAAATATGTGTGTTACATGGAATACATTTTTTTACGTTTTTTACATTTTTCCAATGTTGAATGAAATACTTTTCATTTGAATATTTAACGCCGAAGGGATTCGCGAGTTAAAGGGTTTGTATCTGTGAAATATCTAGAGAAAAAGTTAAAGGTATTGCTGCTCTTAGCCAACATTTATGGCAGGTTTATAGCACAGATTTCCTATAAAAAATCACTTTCGTAAATTACACAGGGTCGATCCCTGTGTAATTGGTTAAATGTAATTCAGGGGTGGTAGTAGAAACGACTAATTCCAAAGGTGTTTACTCTAGAAAATATTCAATGCATCGAGTCAAAGTACTCTGAAACAGACGAAACAATTTTTCACTCCAGCGGATAGTCCATGTGGGCACACACATCAGTACGTATTCCCCCTATTTCCCTATTTTCAAAGCATTGCGCATTGGTTTGTATCGAAAAAGTAAACAAAGATCGAATTACAAAAAACAAACAAGCTTATACGAGTCAGTAACAGCATTTTGATTGTCCAACACGCATGTTATGGTGGAATTTCAATTTCACCACTGCTCTATATAATGATGTTAATGCAAGAATTTCCGTGTTCATACGACACCATGTCCACTCAAGCGAGCTTCTGCGTAGATCGATTGATGTTCGCACAACTACGAGTTCGTATGAGTAATATAGTCCTTAGCATGACATAACATAACTCATACGCCTCAAATATGCATGTCATCCTAATAATCCCAATAAGTGCAGCCTTTTTATAAAGCCCAAATGAATGGTCCATAAGATAAAAAATGCTGTAAATTCATTTCATTTCAGTGAAACGGCTTCCTTGTTCGGATTACAGCACTTTTTCAGCATATTCTTGCTATAAAAAGAAAGAACTACATCTAATGTATAGATGTTGATATAGGTGTTTATTCCATTAATAAACATTGATTTAATTTATTAGAATTCAAAATATATTTCGTGGGGCCCTTGAAACCATAGTTCAAATTCAAATATGAGCTAACCTGGGAAAATGGCTGGATTCAATGAATTTGATATGCTCGCAGCCGTCCAGCTTGTTAGAGATTGCAACTAGTGCACTAGTGTTACTTCAGATAAATTTCAGAGAGTGATTAGCAAGATCTTCATTTTACCCTATAATTGATATGATTTATGATTTGACAACAATCAGTTGGCCATAATGTATCTGCTGGATATATCGTTAAGCGACGTTTTATTATGCTTGCTCGCCATTTGATGACCGTGAAACGCTTAAACGCCTCAAGCTTTACCAAACGCTTAGAACTCTGTTGCCGCATTATTAATATGGGAATAATGTACGTGTCCCATTAAAGTACTCCGTTGATGACGATATTAATAATTCATTTTACTCGTTGTACTCATACTAACATTGTTTGTTCGATTGTTCCTTGGATAGTACGGCGATGTTGAGTGAGTGAGCGAGCGTTCGTTCGTTCGTTCACTCACTGTGGACATGCGATTTTCTTGGTCAAACGTCTAATGTGAAAATAATACATACCAAACATGTGTATGTATGTATGTAAATATGTAGGTATACAAATTTACATATCTACTCGTATATTATATATCGACAGTATTGTGACAAACTAAATTATGAAATTAAATACTTATTTATCGATATTAAATAGTTAATATTATTTAAAAAGAAGAACGGAGGGAAAAGATTAAATTAATATATTCTGTCCATTTATTAATTAGAACTTGAGTTTCATTTGGTCTATGTTGAAACTCAGATTTAAATTATAACAATGACAACCAGAAATCTCATATTTTCTGTATAGCATCAAAGTATGTAGAGAGAATTATAGGAGGTCTGGACATACAAAATATTTGTGCAAAATCATGTTGAGCAAAATGAGACGTAATTAGTTTTATATACTCTGGAACTGCTCTACAAATTCACAATTTGATCAAGACTCCATTATGCGCAAATATTTTGCCCGTCTAAAAAGGCCTGTTTTTTTAACATATTCTCGCTCGTCCATTCTGTAAAACGAAAGTTTAAAAAGAAATAGTTTAGCTATGAGCTCTTTATGTGCTCTTCCATAGAAACAACGAATTATAATTGAGTGCCCTCCTATTTTGTGCAATATGTTTCTGGACTCATATTTGATTATAAAAATTATTTATGCCACAGTCTTACAAGTGTGTACACAATTTGTGGCACTTGTTGTGCACAACTCTGTATGCCCACTGTCGTACGTAGGTAGGAAGGTATGTACATAGCTCGGTAGTTACGAGTAGATATGCAAATATGTGTATTGGCTCTAGAAGTTGCTTTGCGTCATACGGAAAATATTTTTGCGTAAAACTCTGCAGCATTTTTACATTATATTCCTGACGCGCACAAACACACGGACGCACTGCACTCATTACCAACACTGGCTGTAATTACGTCCGCGTTCGCAGTTCGCGGTTTGCCGTTTACATTTATAATTATCCTTTTAAAACCGTAGATATGTATATATGTACATGTACAAGCGTATTTGTATAACAATTTCAAAATTATTTCGTTTTTCAACAGAAATGCAATCGATACGTTTGTTGGTGGGGGTCGTCGTCATATTCGCACTTTACTCAAGTGTTGATGGGAGAAATGCTGCGTATTGAATTTCACAAAAATAATAATAATTGTTGATAAATAAAACTGCTGCTGTTGTTGTTGTTGGCATTTTTATTTGCCTTTACAGTCTGTTGTACACATGAATGTGGGCACGGGTGTGTGTGTGAGTGTGTGCACAAGACATTTCAATAGAAAATAAAATAAATGATGAATGTTATCAGTATGACTTTTTTATATTAAATATGTGTACTACTCGTATCTATGGATGTACAGTGTACATACCTACATGCATGTATACGTACATACCATACGACTCGTACATCATTCTCGTTGGTGGTTTGGGTGGAGTCTTTTAACGCCACAAGCGTTTCTAAATTATTGACTTTCTTATTTTCCTTTTGTGGACTGGTGGCCTGGTGCGGCGGGGAAGTGGAAGGGACGTCGTTCGATACAAAGCAATTCTTTATTCAAAGCTCTGAGTAGTCGTCGGTTTGCTGGATTCTGCTGCGGGCAGATTCCATGGAAATGTTACATTAATTTGTTTCGACTTATTTTCTTATGCGCGCGTTTTTCTATATTCTCTATCCTTAGGCCAAATTCGGAATGTAAACTGAATTCTGAAACTTATTTTGACTGTGAATCTTTTAAGATACGCTTGCAAATCGGGGCAGATTTCCTTGCAGTATCTCGTGTAGTGCAGGGTTTGGTCTTTAAAGGGGTGTTTACACTTAAAGATTTGTAGTACAAATTGAAAGCGAACTATAGCAAAATAACGTAGAAAACGTTTTCATACCTTTTTAATTTTGAATTCCCGCTAAACACAACCGTGAACATAGCTTTTCCTTTTTTGAAATTAAGGAGCAGCAAAAGTATTAAAGACGGCCTATTTACATTTGTCAACTTATTTATGGTAATTAATCACAAGAAATAATACGGAAAGGTATTCAACGGAATACAAACATGATTTATTATCAATTTTTATAAAACCAAAAGCGGCGGAGACAGTTCATTAGTTGTAAACGAAGGGTTTTCGAGCTGCTAAATCCCTTTTAGTCGCATTCAATAACAAAACAATGGCACCCACTGACTGTTTGTGGCATGAACAAAAGGTATGAGCAGGGACCCTGCTTTTTTTTGTAATGAATACGTATGTATGTATGTGTGTCTTTGAACGAAGGCATGCTTTTATTTTGGTCAAGTGGGGTTATACCCTATTATACGATTTGTTTTATCTTACTTGCCTTATACTCTTACTTTTCATACACTTGTTGTTTGTGCAGTTGTATGTACATCCAAAACTAAAATGCCAAAAATATCTGGGACATTCTATTTATATACATTTACATGCCTTCATATACTTAAGTATATACGATATCTATATATCTATATAATACATATCTATATAAAACATATAACACACATAGACGTTTTAGCAACTGAAGAAGATGCAAAACAAACAAAAACAACACGACGAGGTGAACAGATTTACATTTTATTGTTTAACAACTAAATAATACATACATAACGTTACCAATATATAAAAGAGACTCAACTAACATTTTATAAATCGAGATTTTTGGTTATTTTAACAAAACGCAACAACTTAGGTCATAATTAGACAGCGGATTTTTATGCAAAATCGTATTTTGAACGGATGGTTATAATTGAATGCCGTCTTCACACAGATGATTTTACTTATAAAACATTTTAATAAACCGATATAAACAATTTTATTTCAGTATATCTTGCATAGCAATATGCATATTTTATACACTTGAGTATTTGGAATTTGCATAAAAATCCGCTGTCTAGTCATAATAAGCAAAAATATCGATTTGCAAAAAATGTTAGTTAAGTCTTTTTTATATTTTGGTAACGATATATGTAAACAAACATAAATCAAAAAGTATAATATATACATATGCATATATATATATATAACATGATAATAAAATATTTCGTTGGCTCTGGTATAAACAAATAAATATTTTTCTGAAAGGTCAGTTAATTGTCACCGGTTTCCATATAATTGATACACTTCCAAGTTCTTTGCGCCGCATGATTACAGCCTGTCTTAAATATTGCGCAGTTTTATTTTCAAAATTTCCTGAGTGTGGCAACTACGATCTGAGTTATCTAACACTTCTTTGCATTAGGTTTGTACACAAACAGAACTTTATTGTTATGATAATTATTAAAAATAAACAACTTCCAGTTTGTTATGAAGGTCATCAGTAGCGGCTAGTGCCAAAAATAGATCACTTTTGAACTTGTTCTAAACAAGAACTTTATTTAAAGATAACAAAGTGTTATCGGAACACATTAGATATTATTGGGATAGCTTAATTGTAATAATCACGCCAAGTGGATGCTTAGAAAGGTATTTAATGCCGTTGAATCTGGTTTAAAATAATAATTTAAAAATCTCGATAATGGTCATGAACAAACATCCAAGCATCCTTGAGTTCAGTGGTATATACCGAGTCACTCCGCTTGTTTAATTGTTTATTAAAATATTTTCAGTCTTATTAAAGCGATAGAGCATTCTAATATGTATTTTCTACTTTCCATTTTTACAGAACACGCTAATTACGCGTACAATAGAATGAAATGGCCAAAGTGTGTTTAAAGTTTTTGAAATTTTTGGATGGGACCCAAACTTGTTGTCAAACCAATTCAAAGTTATTTCGGTGTGAAGTTGCCCAAAGTGGTTGGAAGCTGCAAATTGTCGGTGAATTTGTGACACTTAACATACACCTTTATTGTGTTAATTTGTTGGCTGGGGAATGTTTTATTTTCTTCTTTTGCGCATTCCGTGCCAAAACATACTTTATTTATGCATATACTTGAACTTAAGTTTGCAGGAATGCCAGCAGTTGGAAATTCCTCAAGAGAGCCAGCGACATCGACAACAGGACTGTCACAGCGAGAAAGTTCCGACATTGAGCGAATGCGTTGTAAATTCAGTGCGACTTCATCCATCATTTTTCTTCCAATTCCAATTCCAATGTAAATAATCAATTCATGAATGATCTGGAAACTAGACCACATTTCATTAGAATTCCAAGGAATCTGATTATCTCCCATTTGAGATTTCTCATGATTTCTTTTTGGTGTAACATATGCGAATTTCGCCTCTAAACGGACGAAAGAATGGTCACTCTAAAAGTTCGGATGAAAAGGAATGACGGCCATTCATTCACATATTTTATGTGGCATCATCACTGGGAGAAAGTTAACAGCAGTCCTGTGACAATCACTAAAATGGGACATCAACACAAACACCCACAAACATGCCATTCCTGTGAACTACTACTCGTATATATACATCCATGCCTTGATACCAACGATGGCTACGATGACGACGAAATTTTTGTGTGTCAACGTCATTTCTTGTCTTGTAAAGGACAACGGGGGAGGGGCGGCGGAACAAAGAGTCGCAAAGCTTTGTCACATCGTAAAATGTGTGTTCCATTAAAAGAACTGAAATAAGAAAACTGGGGAAAGTAATGGAAAGGATTCTTGTGAAAGTGGAACAGCCATAACATCCTTTGTCGAAAGAAAGAACAAAGATAAAAATGCAATTGTTCATTGGAATTGGGGAGAAAAGTTAATAATATTATGACGCACGCACACACTCACACATTTAAAGAAAATATCGGACAGGATACATATATGTACACATTACGTAATAGATATCCTGTTTTTTGTTTCCTCCCAAAAGGAAAAGTTTATTTTTATATTTCTCTTGGGGCTAATCACGGGAAGCGATATCAAGATGTTACGATCGAAATCGAATTCTATTTTCCGCGAAGATAGTAGAAATGTTCAATGGAAATCAATAGGCCGATTATTCAAAACGTTACCTTACGACACTAAACCAAATGGATTACAGATAATATTATATATAGTTAGATTTTGAATAATTTGGGTCGAAATCAATTTTTATTTTTCGCGAAGGAAGTAGAAATGACCAATGAAAACGAAACAATTGGATTTACAGATAATATATGTATAATGAAAACGATCTCGTTAGATTTTGAATAATTTTGATTGAAATGTATGCGTTGTTTACTATAAACAAAAGGACCGTGATTAGCCCACTCCCTTGTTATAAATGTCAATTTCAACACAAACCGACAGTGGTAACTACTGACTTAACCAGACTTGGTGATACTTTTTCGGATTATTTTTTCCAGTTTTTAGGGAAATTGTAAAAGGGCCCAATCTGTTGATGCGGAAAATTTTGATTTGAATAGTTATTGCAAGGTGGGGAAAAAGTAATCACCCAATGTTCTTTTGCTTTATTTTTTTAAATGATAAACTTTGGTTCACCTTCTGTAAGATTAGATGCATTCAACATTGCCCACAGCGGCAGTCTGCCTTCGTTTTCATGCCTCTTTGTTAAATCAACATTTATTTCTTTTACTTCCGAGTTCTTGAAACCTAATCTAGATTCCAAAATTTCAATAAAAACTAAATTTTTGTATAGTCCCCAGTTTCTTCATATGTTATCTGTTGATATCTCGATAACTAAGCGAGTTTTTAACGAATGATTACCAAGCTATTATTTGCTCCTCTGATGAAAGAGTCAGGAACAACAGCTCAAACCACACATACTCTCGGTAGACACTGTGTTTTGACGATTGTGAGCCGTCTTGTCAATACATTTGTTTGACTTCGCCTGAGGTGCTCCATAAAAAAGTTCACCATTTATTATTATAAGAAAGTTTTATTTTAACTTCAGCTGTGGGTATGACGATTTCTGATCATCCTTCCTTTGACTTTGCTCTGTTCCATGGCTGCAAATCGCAACTCACATCATCTTTTCCTTTCATTTTTAGAAAATTATGCAACAATTGTACGTCCACTGACTTTTGTGCATTTTCCTTTCCTTCTTTGACATATTTTTTGACCTCCCCCAATTATTACTATTTCTTGTTAGTTTTCCAGCTGTATGTCTCTCACGTAGTTTGCCTTTCCTCTCACTCTCTCTCTCTTTCTATCTCTCTCGATGACTGAATTTTTTGAATTTTTTCACAGTTCTGTCATTGTGTTTGCAGTTTCGATTCCATGCACTACTTTAGTGTCACAAATACACAAAAAGTTTGATAAAGAGCGAGAGAGGAAGACGAAGACGAGAAAATCCATTGCAAAAGACCCAGCCAGCACTGCACATTACAATGTGTGTGCGTGTGTTTCATACATATTTGCAAATATTCACTGCTTACCACGAACAACAACTTTTTTACTTTCTCTGTCATGTTGGGTTTGTATAGCTGTGCCTTGCATTTGTTCTCGTTTCTGTAGTAGCTATGCTTGCTGCCTGCTGCGGATGGCTGGCTGCATTGCCTGCTTGTTTGTTTTGTTTTTCTTATGCCGCATCGCATCGCCTCACAGAGTATTCGAGAGCATTGCATCGTCGTATTCCATTAAGTAGAACACTATATTTAGAGGGAGGTTGTAGAGGCCATTAAACTATGATTATAATGTTTAGAATAGGCGAATGGCAGCGAATGTTAGTAGCACAGCAATAGAAAGAACGAACAAACACCACCACCACCCCCCCCCCCCCCCCCTTACAAATTGCAAATGGATATGTATTCCGCCATATGAGTGTGCACGGCGCACAGCAGTACGACGACTCGACACGTATGTATTTAGGTTAACATTAAACCTTGTCGGACTATTTGCTCCGAAAGTAAATGTTATGTTTACCAAAGGTTAGCAGAGGGTTAATTTTGGCGTTAGCCTTTTGTGGTTCTCTATCGCTCTCCCGCTCTCCCGCTCTCACTGTCATTGTTGTGGCCGTCGTCATTGTTGTTTTTGCGGTTCTGTTGTTATTGTGTTGGCTCCTTCATTCTCCCTCTCCTTTTTAGTTTTTTTTCTTTCTTCGTTGTAAAACTGGCACACACGTAACATCGTCGCCAAAATGATTGGCAATACACAAACACTTGAAATTATTTAGACATAGATAAAATTGCAAGCGGATATAGACACAACGTAATAATGCAAAGCGGAAATGAGCGAGCAGGGATCACTTGCTAGAGTTTGAAAATCAATCAGCAGTTAACATAATTTTTATCTGATTTAGTAGCGTTTTCCCCCCAATGATTGAATCAGTATCGCTTAATATGGATATCTAGGACATTTATAATTATGCACAACGGAATAAGTGTCACTTGTGATGAAAAGGATGTGACGGCTTGAAGACTTGTAGTTGCCCAACATTAGGGAATTTTTGTAAAGTTTTTCCATTGCATGGAAATAATGTTAATGTAGTTTTGGTATTACTTATGTGTTTGTGTCTCCTGACTCCAGGAGAAACAGATATAGAATGATTTCTTCGGAGTTTAAACGAAACTCTATAAAGAGCAAAATATTATAAAGAGTTGGAGCAACATGCAAACTTTTCTCATGGGGAGTCCTAAATCGGAGTTGACTCTTTTTCTAACACTCAAAGTATTCACCCTCAATACGAACTCCTTTTTATACCCTCACTCTATAGAGTACGAGGGTATATATGATTTGGGACAGACAAAAAGTGTACCACATTGAATGAGTGACTAAAGACCCTAAGTATGTTTGGACCAAATCCGTTTCATGACTTTTTCAGCTGTTTGAGACATGTCCGTCCGTCCGTCTGGATTTGCAAATGGTAATGTTTTTCCCAAACTTAGTTTAAGTTCGAAGATGGGCGAAATTGCCACACCCCTTCCAGTACCTCCCACACAAATCACCCAAAACTACGTAAAATTAAAACTGTTATAATTTTTTTACAGATGATCGGAATACAATGAAATTTGATATTTGACAATGCTTTTATAGAGGTTACATTCGCATGGATATTGCCACACTGCTTCTGGTACCTCCCACACAAAGTGACTTAATCTTTGTTTAAAACAAAGCCGATATAACATCCATTCTGGTAGTCAAAATCATTTGCAACTATTTTTATAATCAAATTAAACCTAAAAAATATTTACGCTTTAGGCTGACTGACGCTTACGTACTTGTTATAGTTGAAGTTGTTCTGATTTCATAAAGGAAGTATGAAATGATCTCTACTTTTATATCTCTCCCTCTCTCTCTCTTAGCCATTGAAGTTGTTTGTTCTTCTCTACACTTGCCGATTGTAGTGAAAGGGAGTATCTTCAAACTCGATATTTTTACGATCATTTTATTTTTACATCGTGACATGTATTACTGGGCTGATCATTGACTATAACATGATTTCTAATTCGTGACGATAATATAAATATAATTGTCATGACATATTTCTAGAATTTTTAGAAAGAAAAAGATTAATGAATATATCCAAATACACATCCATTTTTGCCCACTACTGTTGGCATGTTTGACTCTTCTCTTTTGACGTCAAATAAAGTAAAGAGTAAATTTGCTTACACACCCACAAAGGGGTTCAATTTGTATGTTTCTCACATTTTTAATCCCAAAGGACAATGAAACGAACTCAAGTATGCTTGGGTGTGTGGAGATAAAAAAGTTGTTTTAAATTCAATTAGATATGACGTAATTTGGTTGGCCAAGCAGCCACCAGCCAGCCACCACCAGCAATACACAGAGAAAAGGACTTTGTATGGCATACCATCGTTTGAACATCAGCCGAACAAGTTTAAATTGTCAAAAATACTTATGCTCATGAGACCAGAAAATAATCATTATCTCCCATCATACTCCTGCAGCTTTGAATAATGCCACTCTCACTCTAACATTGGACGGACGCACGCATGAAACAATCATACCAGGGGACTGGTGGTGGTCGTTCGGCGAGCTCTTCTGTTCCGAGAAGATGGTTGAATAACAACTCAAAGGGCTTAAAACGTACCAAAAATGTGCAAACAAAAGCTCGTTGGACAAACACGTCAGGTGAAATATGAAGGAAATTATTATGGAACTTATTTAAATGCCGACCACAACAGCGCCAGCAGTGCAAGAGGCAGGAGGCAACAAAGGATATCTGTGGTATGGAATGGGAAAGGATCTGGCAGGAGGGAAATTAACAAAGGCTAAAAGTTAACTACGACAACCAAGAAAAGTAGTAACAAAACCAACACAACACTTTTTCGGGTTAATGAGGTTTTGACTGCTTTTCGCAGAATAACTGATAAAATTGGGATTTCAGCAAGCGCACAACCACACCGCTATGAAATGCGTGGAAAGTGAAGACCGTAGTAACGCGACGAGACAATGACTGGCGTATAATTCACTTTAATAAAAAGCACCATGACAAGTAGTACTTTTCGTTGCGATGTGGGAACCCAGAATGTCGGGAAACGAGAAGGCGGGCAGCCACCTGTTTAAACCCCCACGTAAATAATAGTCCTAGGAACTGACTTGACTAAGCCAAGTCGCTCTATGCAAATGAATTACAATTTATATGGCCATTCTTTGCTAATGTTGTGCCTAATTATTCCTGCTTGTTAATTTGTTTTTGAGCAGTAATTTGTTAGTGTCCTTTTGATGTGTTATGTTGTTGCGCCATACAGACGCACGCACACACATACACGCAGTAATCATTATCATTAATTCATGACTCCCTTTATGGTCAACTGGTCTTGCCCACGGACCAACTGTTGCTCGACCACAATCCCAGTCCCATTCCCATTCCAGGCCGTTCGTTGTAAGCAACTGATGCGTTTGTCTGAGTTCTATAAAAGAGCAATTTTCGTCCTTTTCCAAGCAGCATGTTGGTGTTGTTGTTGCTACTATTTTTTCGTTTATTGTTGTCGTCGACGGCGTTGTCGTCGTCTTTTGACATGAACAGCAATTATAGTTAATTGAAATATTTTTGTTGTGTCCCATGGTTGTTGGTTGGTTGGCTGGCTGGTTGGTCTTGTTATGATGACTGTCATTACAACAACAATAAATGCAAACAAAAGTCACAGTGGACACTGAAAAGGAAGGAAATTGAAAACAAAACCCAATAACGGAAATTGCCTTGACATTAGGATATTGATTGGGAGTTGTAAAAACTGATTTTAATCTGCACACACACACACGCGCGCGCTCATCATGATGGAACGTACATATGGAACGTTCAATGGCTTTGCTTTCGTTGTAACGGATAACGGATGGTTCGGGCTTCAGTTTGAGTTGGCAAATTGCTAGCAACGGCCATTGAGACAATTTCAGATCTTATGTCATTTGTTATTCGAATTAAATATAGACTTACATAAATATCAGTTGCAAATTGTGGCGATTGCTCCATTCTAGGAATACACACTCAACAATAACAATAAACCGCAATTGTTATTGTTCGGTGTCTATTTTGCCACTTTGTACTTTTTTCCAGGAATAGAAATCTGTTGGAAGTGAATAATCGTGTTAATAATTATGAATTTTGTTTATTGCACATTTTCTCTGATTTATGGTAACACACACAAAAAAAGCCAAAATATTTTTGAAAAATGATTTGTAAACAAAACGCAAAAAATATTCGTATTTTTTCTATTTTCTATCTATATAGCGTAATGGCAAGACTTGGCCGGTACGAACTGTTTATTTATGGCTAGGAAGATTTTTTAAACGAAATTTCTACAGTGGAGCAAATTTGATTTTCTTAAAAAAATCGTAAGAATTAAATACTTGTATATTTTCCTGTTCCTTCTATCTACATAGATAGTCGTCAGGTCCAAAGTACTTTGAGAAAACAAACGAAAAATATAACGACGGTTAAAACATTAAATTGAGAAAATACAAGTTCTAATTGAGAGAAAATTAAAGTTGAAATTGAGAAAATACAAGTTGAAATTCAGAAATGTAAATTGAAATTGAGAAAATACTGTTGAAACTCTGAAATGAAAATTTAAATTTAGAAAATACAAATTGAAAATGAGAAATGTAAATTAAAATTCAGAAAGTACAATTTGAAATTCAGAAATGAAATTGAAATTGAGAAAATTAAAATTGGATTTGAGAAAATAAAAATTTATATTTATTGGAAATTGAAATTGAGAAAATGAAAGTTGAAATTATAAAATGAAAATTGAAATAGAGAAAATACAAATAGAAAATGAGAAATTTAAATTAAAATTCAGAAAAAACAATTTGAAATTGAGAAAATAAAATTGAAATTGAGAAAATACAAATTGAAAATGGGAAATGTAAATTAAAATTCAGAAAATACAATTTGAAATTCAGAAATGAAATTGAAATTGAGAAAATTAAAATTGGATTTGAGAAAATAAAAATTTATATTTATTGGAAATTGAAATTGAGAAAATGAAAGTTGAAATTGAGAAAATACAAGTTGAAATTATAAAATGAAAATTGAAATAGAGAAAATACAAATAGAAAATGAGAAATTTAAATTCAGAAAATACAATTTGAAATTGAGAAAATAAAATTGAAATTGCGAAAATACAAATTGAAAATGGGAAATGTAAATTAAAATTCAGAAAATACAATTTGAAATTCAGAAATGAAAATTGAAATTGAGAAAATGAAAATTGAATTTGAGAAAATAAAAATTTATATTCAGAAATGGAAATTGAAATTGAGGAAATGAAAGTTGAAATTGAGAAAATACAAGTTGAAATTCTAAAATGAAAATTGAGAAAATACAAATTGAAAATGAGCAATTTAAATTAAAATTCAGAAAATACAATTTGAAATTCAGAAATGAAAATTGAAAAAATGAAAGTTGTAATTCAGAAATTAAAATTGAAAGTATATTCTCAATTTCAGTGTTCATTTCTGAATTTATTTTTTTTCTCAATTTCAATTTGCATATCTCAATTTCAATTTGTGTTTTCTCAATTTCAATTGTATTATATATGTCAGAAAGAAAGACTTCTAAATTTTTGCTGATACCCCATAAACTATTGGCAATCCCGGCACAATATACAGGAAAGTGAACAGCATACATAGAGACAGACTTTCACAGACCATAACTTGCATTACTCCATTATTTACAATGTACAGTTATAACCAACATTAACCCTATGACGACCAATGGGTCATTTTTGGAGATATTTCAACCAAATTAATATTTTTGAAATTTCATCACTGAAATTTCTATACATTTTATAATCTTACAACATTTTTAAAAATAAGTTTTTTGTAACTTATTTTCAATAGAATGACACTACATCTTCTTGTCAAATTTATGTACGTTCCATTGTTGAAAAGTTTTATTCCTGTTTCTAAAGAAAATAAATTAAAAAGGCATATGTGTCCCATTTGTCGATAAATCTAAAAATAGTCTTTGTTGTTGTTTTAATATAAAGAATTAAACTTTTCTAATTCTGATACCACATTTGTTTAGAAATATGAACCTAAATCTGCTATAAAAATTGTTTATTTTTTGGTGGTCAAATGTTTAAATCTTTACCCATTATCGCCCTCTATCCCCATATGAGGACACCTGTTTAATTATTAACAACCGAACAACCGTTTTCATTGGGCGTTAACGGATTAATTAAAATTTTCAAAATGAAACTACTCCTTAAAACTACAAATCTATTTAAATTGAGTTGCATTTATGGAGGAGTATGCTACGAGCATTCCGGTCTGTTTCTTGAAGTGTATGGCCCTGACAGAGCTCTGATTGATGTCTATGGTTTTCATGTGCATTCGGGCGACTCTAACACACTGTGCCTGCGACAGGACAATAATGACAATGTTGATGATGCATACCCACATGTGTTGGTCTACAAATGGCATCCACATACATACATAAGTAACGTATGTATGTATGTAATATGTGTATTTGTGTAATAATATAGATGTTTGTATGTTGGTTTGTACGGATTTTAGTGGTATAAAAATGAAGACACAAACACTGACATGTGTCACACATACATACATGTATAACAACAACAACAAAAACATACACTCACGCACAACAACAGCAAATACTTGTACTATAATGAAAACAAAAACATCAAGCACGACCACCACCTCCATCACCACCACCACAAACAACAACAACAAGAACGAGCAAAAGACGAAGAAGAAGAATAAAGCCCATAAAAATGAAGGAAAATAATGTTCAATAAATATTTGTATTTATTAAATTGTCTGTCATGTGGCATGTCCAAAGTGGTGGATGAACGAGTGAATGAGTTGATGGTGGTTGTGGGGGGGGGGGGATAGGTTGATGAGGGAGTGTTGGCGGTGGTGGGTGTTGCTCGCTGATGGACTTTGTACCCCCGGTAATTAATGTCTTCAAATTTGTGACCACCACCCACACCCCATTCAGCGCCAACGAGGGAGTGTCTCCTTTTGTTGCTTCTGTTTACCTCACTCAAATGCGAAATTTGGGAACAACAATCATTGGAGTGTTATCACCATCACCATCAGCACCGGCACCATCGATGCATGAAAATGCAAATTGGATTTATCTCTCGTTACGACATTAAATTCCCTAATCGAAAATGATGTGTGTGCGAGTGTCTGTCTGGATGACTGTGAGTGTCTAATCTGCCATATCCGCCCAATTAAATGTGAATATGGTTGGCGCGCGATTGTGCTGTCACTCAGTCACTCGTCGGTGCTGCCAACAGGTGACTTTGGATATCGTATAACAGTGCGGCTTCCGTTAGTCTAATTGCACTTAATGAGTGTTCAGTTTTCAAATTTCCAATTTTCGATATTCAAATGACAATTTTCGTTCGTACATGTGTAGTCAAGTATCAACAACAACAATGGACAATTGGCATTAAATTGTGTAGCTGAGTTTTTGTTTTTCAAATCAACAAGATTCAAATCAAATCAATTGCCTTGTGTATGTATGTATGTATGTCGATTTGTGTTCGTATCATTAATTAGTTTGTTATTTATTTCTGTCTGAAGACCTCCACAGACAGGACACATGGACATTTGATGGACTTTGCAGAAGTCTATTTTGGTATGATCGAAGGGACTTTTCAGAATTCTATTTTGGTGTATGTGTTGTCTGCATTATTATACGGCCAAAGTAGACATGTAACAACACTGCTAGATACTGGGTAAGGATGTAAAACAGGATTACTACTTCAAGTGCTTAAATTCTCATAATTTATTATAGCACACTTTCCTTTAGTTTTTGCCTCAAAAACAACAGTTTTTTCTTAAAATTTCTAAACAAGACAATATTCGAATAATGATATTTATAAGAAATGAAGGAACTATTTACCAGGTATTAGTTTCTATTCTAACCCGATACTAAATACCTTCGGCTGTGTTGATCTATCAATTAAAAAAAGAATGAAAATTCAGTTGGCCAGTTTACACAGAACTAGACCAATTTCGGTACATATGTTCTGGGAATTTTAGCATATATTCCTATGTGTATACTATATTGACTTCCATCATAAAAAAACACAAGAACAATCTAAGCATCTCTATTGGACTAACATATGTACATACATAAGTACGTACATATGTAAATGGGTATGTTGTGTACTCGTAAATTGTTAGTTTTCCCTTCCAACTGAAATGGTTTAGTCATGACCAAGCGTAAAAAAATATGTTTAATGTCAATTTTCTCAACAACAAAAGTTCAAAAAGAGTTGAGTGAAACACACACATATGCACATGTGTGGGGTATGTATTTGTATTGTTAGTCCCAAAAATCATACATACACCAGCAGCAGATGACGTCATGATGTTGGCAAACAATTTGCATGTTATTGCTGCGCTTCATCATATTCAACATTTTTTGTTGAGAATTTTCCACACAACGAGTGGAACACACACAGTGTTGCCAGTTTTAGAGCTAAGCACGTACCAAAAACGTTCTTGAAAAATACCGGGGGATTTAGAAAGTAATGATTCACGTTATTAATAAATCGGCCCTATCGTGAATAAAATTTCCCTGTGAATGATTTGTCTGTCGTCTTTCTATATACAATATGTACATTTGGTGATAAATTGCTGCGGTCACAACCCAGTAATGAAGATTAGATTGTTTGATGATGATCTGCAAAATATTTCACCACTGGGTCAAGCGCTTCTGAACACACCTCTAAAAATCATGTTTCTCCCGTGTAATTTTTTATGTTGCATTTTTGTTCAAAATAATTTTCTGAATTAATAGACCCTTGGAAGCACTATAAATAAGAAATTATATTCGTGTCTTAGAATAACTCATTGGTGAAACATTTTGAAAATGGTGTTATGAAAAATAAATAGAAAGAATTAAGACCTTTCGAACGATGTTTAAATGATAAATATCGGACGAAAAATTACGTCGCTGACTCTATATTTGTGACATAATTTAATGTAGGCGATGGTTTCCAACAACAAAAATGTTCAAACTCTTTTTATAAAAATGAGCGCTGCGGCGTCAGTTTCTTTCCGATTTTCATCATTTAGGCATCATTAGAAAGGTGTTGAGGACTGCACCGATTTAGTTTTTATATGATACTAACACCAAATACGAAAAAGTTGTCAGATGCAACTGTGAAAAACCACAAAAAAATTCTATAAATGCCCAATAATTCGACCAAAAAGTTACTCTAACAAAAGAATCAAAATTTATATTTAAAGTGCTTTCAAGGGTATATTATTTCACAAAAATGAAACACAAGAAAATACACAGGAGAAACGTGATTTTTAGAGGTGTTTCAGAATCGTTTAGCTCACAGACAACTTTTTCTATGAACGAAATATTTTGCAAATCATCATTAAAAAATCCTAATTTTATTTTTGTGGGGTGACTGGAAATTGTTTTTCCGTTTGTGTGGACAGCGACCCATCCTAATGTATACATATTACTAAATAACATGAAGAAGTTCCCCTTTTTATAGCATTGTTTAAAGGGATATGCTGTCGTATTTATTTATTATGAATTACAAAACAAAGTAAAATTATTTCTAATTTTTGGTCCAGGTATTAAGCCGGTGAGTAAGACCATTGTAGCTAGTTATTGCAGCGACTGACCAGAACCTCAGGTGGGAACCAACAACCCCCACGATAATAGCCGAGCACGCTACCAATTCGACTACCGGCGCTCATGCTGTCATCTTATTTGAAGTAAAATTGTTGATGAAAAATCAATCAAAAATATGTATATTTTTTCCACAGAAGGGGACCTTTTTATCCATTTAAGTCGTTACTTTCATTTTCATGCCCAAACCTACTACATCTTCTTTGATTTTAGTGCCGATTGAAAGTGATTTTTCTACATATACATACATAGCCGAAATGCGTTGCGAGTATTCCTGCAACAAACCGAGCTTTCATTTTAGGTGCGGAAATTCCGAACTTTTTGTCTTCCAAACAAACCGACCCAGTCTAATATACACGTCTATTGTTTCGTATCATAATATTTTATGAAATATCAATTTTAGTATAATTCAGAAGGTTTACATTACATTACATACATCACAAGGTTGGCAACTCCCCATTTCATGTATAAAATTGTTTCTCTTTCATGCTCTCTCATTTACCGTTAGGTGATCAACAGCAACAAGCAAGTTTGCAGCAAGCTTTTATTAACTCTAAACCTTTCAAGTGTAAATAATCCCGCAAAAGGAAAATGTTTATCCCTCGACTTGGCAACGCCACAGATGACGGATAATTGAATAGAAGCGTACATTGTCGTGCGATATATTTTTGGCTTTTTATTTTGGAAACTGTTGACAATATAAACACACATACATGTGTCTGCGTGACATGTATGTGTATATGTACGAGTACCAAGTGTGTCTATGAAAATAATATCGCATGCATGCATGGTCTGGTATGTTTGAACGTATGTATGTAACTTGATTTTATCGGTCGCATCGCATATGATTTTTCGCTGTTGCTCTAAAGATTCCAAGAGTCAAAGATGCGATGATGCGAATGTGTTGACAATGAATGTTTATTTTATTTTATTTTATTTTTTTTTTCTATTTTCTTAGAGGATTTTCAAACGAATCATCGCTGTCGCCTGATGAATGAAGAAAGTGTGCAAAAAAAACGCTTATCGCAATGTGTCATGTGGAATTTTCTTACGCTTGGCATTTTCTATTATTGGCAGTTGATCATGGTGGCGTGTGTGTTGTTTATTTTAAGCGATTTTTCCTAAAAATATCAAGTTTTACCTATTTAAATGTTGCCTGTGATCGGTGGCAGCCATCCCAATGTCTATTCTAAATATTATTCATACGTCGCCGCGTCGCACCTTGTACCAATCATGCTGTTGAATATGAAAGTCCGTCACGGCGTATGAGTTTCGTGAATGTGATATCCGACTCTGAATATTAATCATACGTAACAAAAGCGCATGCCATGCCAATGCTTTGCTTAGGCCTTGATTAGTTGCCAATCGAGTAGAGGCAGTTTTGTCTAATGTATCATTTATTTATTATGTTCCACTCGTCTTCTGGAAACCGGTCCTAAGTCTTCAGTCCATCACTGTATTGCGTACGTGTGCCTTCATACATAACGTCCGAGTTTTGATAAATAACACAAAGAAGAAACCTAACGTCGTTACATCGTCAGAAAAAAAGTTATTATACTTTAAAATAATAATTCATCATCGAAAGCCATTTGGTTCTTCTTCCGTCTATACACAAAACCGCTTCCCAAAACTTTTATTGGCTCAGAAGTTGGCCATAGCACTCGAATGTATTTGTGGCTACAAAGAAAAAAGTTCATAAAGAACTCACAACAGTTTTGGTCGCAGCAGCGATGATGTATATTCCACTGAACAAATTTATTTGCTTCAAAGAAAAATAAACATGATGTATTATCCCCCCGGCCACAGGGAATTTTGAATGGCTTCATTTTATAAGATTTCTTTTTTCATTAAACTCTTTAAGAATACGTTTTCTTGAGGGTCTCGGGGTAGCTTCTTCACGAGGTATGTATATTTATGGTCATCTTGGTCTTCGTTGCAGCACACCCTCCCCTCCCTCATTCTTGTCAACATTTTACCAAATCAATAAATAAAACATTCTCTGGCCTAAACTACAAGTAAACACTGTCCTTAGATAAGTTATGGTAAACTTTTCCGAAGGACTTATTTCCTGCTGAAGGCACGCGCCTTTGTGTGTGTGTGTGTGTGTGGGGCGGGGGGTGCTTCCAGCCTGTGTTGGAGGTTGAGATAGCGTGGGCAGTAGTAGTGTGCATACCGTAATAATATGTTTCGGGAATAAAATATTTCTAATTTCAAAAAATTTATATGGAAAATTATACACTCTTCCACAGTTCAATTACAGTTTCCACTCTCCTCCCCCCCCCTGTTTTGGCACATTCGACAGGTTTTAAATCGATACTCGCAGAGAGTGAAAGGACCATTAAACATTTATTGAAGTTTGTGTGTGTGTGTGGGTGGGTGGTTCTGTTGCCAACGACGAGCATTTGAATATTTTCCAGACATTATTAAATTCCAGCAGACAAGTAAAACGAAGCCCGCGAGAGAAAGAGAGCCACGAATATTCAAAGAATATGTGTGTGTATTCATTCTAAGGATGGATAAAGGAGGCTCTTTTCATACAAGATGCCCATTCCGGCAAACAAGTTAAATATGTACATATGGCCTAAGGAAACGGAACGCCAAGTCCAGCCAGATGTTTACCAACCATTGTTTTAGGTCGACCAAATGGAAGTTTATTGAAATACATAAATTTCATATTGTCCGGGAATAGTGTATGTACTCCTAGTACATACAGACATCCCCCCCCCCTTTCATAAATTCAAATGTGATAACATCATAACATCATAAATGTAGTCGATTTTGTGTGTGAGGCCAGCCCTAGAAGTTTTACGAAGCATACAAAGGCAAACAACACACACACGCGCACACATCATAAAGCAGAGCCTTTCTGAGGTCAGCATGCTGAAATGTAATACGAGAATATTGAATTATGAGTCCATAAAGTTGAGGAAATTGCGTTTTATTATGTAAAAAGGGATACCTGCGACAGCAACTCCAATCTTTCAGGCTCAAGTGGCAGTTTCAGCTCGAAATATACTCGTACAAACAAGTAAAAGGAAAACATGTCGACAACACAAACAATAATTCTACGTTTACATGTTGTTCGTTTATCAAAACTACAAGCATTTTGGCCGTACGTACATGTAAGGACAGGAGTTGCAGACTAATGTCCATGGCCTATGAAGACACATTTGAAATATTTGGGTAAAGATATTTCTTGGAAATTTCGTGATTTTGAGCTAAATATTTGTGCAAAAATCTATTTTTTTGTGGACCAACTACGGAGTTTATAAAACGAAAAAGAATATTGAAAAATTGGAAAAATAAACCAATTTTCCCGTGTTTGACTAAAGTCGTACTGTTACAAATCTAATGTTGCTTCAACTTATTTAACATGTTAATAGTGAATTTTCCACTCTCGTTGGTGGAAACTCTCTGCAATTTCCATGAATATGGAGTGTCTAAATACACCACAAATACCAACCTTTGTAAAAAACCCGCATTTGGCGCATTTTTGTGTGTACAAATTCATTCATTGTACAAATTCTACACTAGACACACAAATATTTGCACAAAACTGCACTTTGCACATACTATGTCATTTTGTGCAAAATTTTAGTCCAAATAGTTGGTGTGTAGGGCAAAATACTCTGGAGTTGCTATACAAAGAATTAGCAATTAGATTAACATTTCAATTAATTTCATTAACTGAAGAAAATATAATAGGTGGTTTAGACACAGAAACGTGTTGCGCAAAACGCAAGATAATGTTGTGCAAAGCGGAAGTTTGCCCAAATATTTTGTGTGTTTAAAACGAATGAATTATATTATTTTAATTCAAAAAGTATGTACAAAATCAACTGTTTCACAATTATGCACTAGAACTTTCAGTCAATGTTGATAATTGATTTCACTTTATCATTTTAAAGCCTTTTCAGACACACAAATTATTTGCGCAAAATGCCATTTTCCATAATGTTTTTTATTTAGGGAGAATTTAAATCATATTTTGCGCAACACGTTTTTGCACAAAAATTTGGGGTATCTAAATCCCCTGTAATAAATTTCTCCCACCCACTTTCGAATGTAATCCAAAACCACAGTACAACTCTATTGTGGACCTTTATCGGAACTTGTTTAACATTCTCAGTTTTTTCTTGAAGATTTTGGACAAAGAATGAAATGTTGATGCATTTGGGAGAAACAATGGGCCAAAGCGTGTTGGATAAATAACACACAACTAGAGTTTTCCTTTGGGATTTTCCGTGCCGGAAATTTTTCAAATCTCATAATCCTGGGAAATTAGTACGCCAAATTTTATTAGAAATATTATTTTAGTAAATAATCTGAGTGTTTTGTTCGTTAATTTAAATATAAAATAATACAAAATTTGTGTTTGTCTTTGGGATTTCCTGTGCCGAGAATTGCCGGTAATTCTGACAATTTTTCAATTCCATAATCCTGGAAATTGGTACGGGAATTCTCGGGAAATCTTAAAAGAAATATTATTTTAGTAAAAAAATCTATCAGGCGTGTTCTGTTCGTTAATTTTGAATAGAAATTGAATTCACTGTCAATTCATATCGTGTGCGTGCTGGAAAAATAACACAAAACAAGAGTTTTTCTCTGGATTTTCCATGTCGGGAATTCCCGGGAAATCTGCCAATTTTTCAATCCCATAATCCTTGGAAATTGGTATGGGATCTCCCGGCAAATTTTTTTGTGTTCAGTTCTTTAATTTAAATAAATTCAAATCAAGTGCCTGTTACCATTATTTTAATGGATAAAAATAGGTGTCAGGGACTAGGATACGTATTAGGTTGCATGCATATATTACGATTATTTATTATGCATTGGAAAATACAATATTCAAGGGAATTCTGGGGAAATTTAAAAACAATTCCCGCTTTCCCGGAAAAAGAATGTGTCCGACCACATTCAAATGCACTCATTGCATTCTAACCCTGAGCTTGACTAGGCTGCACTTTGTTGTCCATAGCGATAGTGTTTGTTGTACTTTGTTGTTGTTATTGTCATAATCTGATTAGTGTTGCCACCACTAAGGGAATGTTGTGGGGAGGGAATGGAGGTGGAATGCGTTCTAAATGGTTTGTGTGCATGTTAAGAGGTTTGTTGCGGATGTCAATTGATTGTTTTTAGCCCCATCACGCTCTCTCTCTCTGTGCCTTGTCCGTTTGTCATCTTTCTCAGTGCATATTTCCATGCCATCACTGTCATTGTTGCTACTATTTTTGTCATACTAATTGAGTTTTCTTGTTTTAATTTGTATAAATAACGCCTGTCAATGGCGGCTGGTGTCGCCACTTTGGTGGCAGATGACTGAGTGTTTGCGTGTGTGTGTATGTGCAGCAGGCTGCCATTGTATGTCAAGTAGTAGAGTGCTAACGTTCGTTGTAAAAGACACACATAAATTTAGCGTTTAAATTCCAGTTCGCCTTAAATTGTTTATTGCGAAGATGATTGTTTAATTTGTAGACGGATAAACAGGTCAGCCTTTAAAGCTTCTCGTGGGCGCCACACCAGATCTACATAATCAATTAGATTAGATGGACAGCTTTTGAACGGGTATGCCATACGTAGCTGATGGGTCTGTGCGGATGAATCAGCTGATTCAAATGATTTTCCCAAAATATGAAAATCTACAAATTTGTCAAATTGCTCCACAAACATTCCATCACCACACCTACATACATACATATGTACATATGTATGCTTGTTAATGTTAGAGGTTTGTCACTATATTGCGTCCGTGGGAATTATGTTGACTAATTCTCGGTGTGTCTACGCCAGCCAAGTGATGTCGCCAGTAGAATCCCCATCACCATTTGCCAAATATTTTTTTTTGTTTTTGCTGTTGTCATGTTGAAAATATTTATGTCTTCAAATTATTACTTGAGATGATGCAAAAAAAAAATAACAAACGAACATCTTGTTTTTTTCTATTTGTTTTTCAGAAAACTTTTCACTTGCTCCATGTTTGAATATTGGGATTTACACACGCCTATACGAGGTAAGCAAACGATCGCCAGTGGTGGTCAGTCATACATTGATATTAAGTTGTTATTGTTGTTCGTGTATGTGCGTATGTACATTCGATCACATTCCGTCGCAGAGTTCTAAAAATATCGCCCAGTAAATACCACACAAATGATAAAATCGTCACATTGGAAATGTCGTGGCACGTTGCCATACGTGTTCACCCGTCCAGTGCACAGTGGGGACAAACGCACTTTGTGGGATGGATGAGTGATCTCCAATCCTATCTGAAATTTAAATTTACCAAAACATAGTCCCGAATCTCGTACGACCAAATTGTCATTAACAAGTCTGAATTCTTAAAATCCTTTGAAAAGTGATCTCTTTTGTTAAACGATTGTAATTCTCTGCCTCCTAAAACACAGTGCAGCGAAATGACGTTCTAATGAATCTCAAGCACAGTCATTGTGCAGACTGATAATTGTATTTATATTATTTGGAATTAAATCAATTTTTTTATAATATCCAAACATGCCTAGTATCGGTTGTGGAAAAACACTTTGCAATAGAATAGAAACGTTTGGAAAATACCTCTGAGACAGTTATCAAAAAATAAAACGCAATACTTGTACTAGGTTGCGTTAGGTTAGGTTGAAGAAGAGGTGCCACTTAAAGGTGGTGGATGGTTGCAACACTTAGGGGCTTAAACTTAGGTCAGCCGGTCGGCCTGTTGGGCACTCTAATTAAAAAAAAAAAAACAAGGTAAAGTGGAAGGAAGCACTTTCCTAATTTAAGAATTCAAGAACTTCCTTAGTTGAGACAGTAATCCTGTGCCTCAAAGATGCTCCACGTTAGGTAATGTTGAACCTGAAAGGGCCAGCCCTAAAACTGTTCACAATGTTTATTACATAGCAAAAAATCCAAGCTGATGCTAAATTAGAAATAGTATTTACATACATACGTATGCACATTAGAGTGGGTCCTTTATGCAAAATTCTACAATTTCGATTTATCGCAGAATTGGTGCCAACGTACACAGAAATGATATGTCTGCAATGTTATATTTTCCCCAATTCATCTTTTTTTCTCAATAATGTTTTCTCTTTTCGTGCAGAACCATAGTCGAATTCAAAACTTGCCAACGTTGCTCCACCCTAATGAATGTATACCCCCTATGCATGTGTGGAATATCAGACTACAACGATTTTCTATTAAAAGAAAATGTCAAAAACACTGTCATTTATGACACTACACACAAACTGTCGTTTGCTTTTTAACATTCCATAATTTTCAATCTTCAAAATGAGTTGGTTTGGGGTGAGCGGGGTGTCCTTAATATAGGCACACGCTTACGCTCACACACACACACACATGAACCTACGCGATATTATCGAGAATTTAATACATCGATCAAGTCTCGCCGGATTTATAAATTTTGCTGTTGTCATTGTAAATTTGAGTGCTGTCAGATGCTTTCCTCAATAAAAAAAAAAACATTTTCTCCTCAAAATGTTCGTTTTAAGTGAAAAGCTTAACAAAAAGCTTGGCAAATGACTGAGATGAAAATCAGTAGCCCTGCTGATTAATTTTTATTATTTCAAATTGTCAGATAGTATTAATTTTGTTTTGGCACATTCTAATGTGCGAATGTTTTCACCTTCTTCACATAGATGCATCTGGATTCTATCTCATGATGAAATTATTAAGAAAATCATTGGATACATTTCGAACTTATGATGTATTCAAATTGCCTTACACGAAAACGGAATCAATTACAAATGAATTAATATCGAACCTATAAATAAATAATACTTTAATTAAATCAACTGATATTTCTATACTTTCAATAAATTATTTTTTGAAATTAAGGAAACAAACTTTCATCTTTAAGCCTGACATGCACTTCTCACGAAAATTCGGAGAAACAAACGGAAACTCTAAATTTTTCCGGAAAAAAATAAATTTTGAAATATTGGCAACATTTTCTTTTCCTTGAAAACGAACTGTTCCAAAACTGCATTTATTTGTGGAAATATAAAAATGCCACATACGTTTCCCGGCAACTTGTTTCAAATAAATAAGAATTTGTGTTTGTCCCAAATATAATGTATTCACGGCAAGTATAGTATATTGCTAGGCGATTATTTTCCTCTCTGAATCACATCATCACATTACAGGCAAGGATTTTTAAATTGTTTCCATATATAATGCGTGTACCAAAGATATAAATTATCGCAGGCAAACATATAATACATTTTTAGATTTTCTTCTTCGTATATATCTGTCAAAAAAACTTACTGTTGCCTGGTGTTGTAATTAAATAAATTATTCACATATTTCGCAACTACCATTTAAGTGGAGCCTTTTCCCTGAATGAGAACATGAGCAAAAAAAAGACTGTGTAATTATGGACACTCCCAGAAATAACACATTAAACACACACACACACTTACACAATCCCTCCATACATTTTATAGCAATCGGTTTAGTAGCACAGACGCAGCTGGAAGCCATATGCTCCGCTGGGAGTCAAGGCCAAGCGAAGAATAAGGACATGACTCAATGAAACTTGGAGCCATATCATAAGCCTCCACACTTTAAGTATGTTCGAGTATTAAATTCAATGTTTTTCTTTTTCGTTCGTTCGTTCGTGTGTTGATATTCCAATTTAATTAATAACTTCTCGTTATGTTAAATCTTTTTCCGAACTGAATGGCCATTAAACATGCAAAATGTTTAATGGGTTTATGTTGAAAGCAAGTTGGTTTTATCCATTTATTGGCAACTCCAATTAACCGTAGTGCTGGGGGGGGGTGAGACAGCATTTCCAAAGATATTTTTTGGGAATATTTTCAATAAACATGCAATAGACCATGACTGACTGGTTGGTAGGTTGGTTGTTTGGTTGATGTGTGAGTTGTTGTCCTATTTACGAGGATAGCTGGTGCAACCACAAAGAAAACGGAAAATGGTCATTCAAAATCTGAGTGATTGAGATTGAGTTGCTGCACCCTGAAAACTAATCACTTGAATCACATCCAATCACTTATATGAAAACATATCTCTGTATATAATGTTTGTACCAAATATATAAATTTTCAGGCACACTTATAACCACTTTCTTTCACCCTGTGCTAGCCAAGTTACAGTTTAGCTAAATCCTTACATTTGATGACATCATCATCATCATCACCCAACAGATAATTAATGCTGAAAACTAATCCCCCGGCTACACATTATTATTTAAGATAGACTGAAACAGGTTTTAATTAAAAACAATGTTTGCCAAGCATTAATTACAAGCGTGTAAGAATTTGTATAGCGGGTTAAAACTGTTTCTCTTTATATAATGCTGGAGGCTATAACCAATATATATATATAAATAGTCTTTGCTGGCAAATATATGTATAATAATGGATCTTCTTCTTCTAAGACCAGCCCTCTTTTGGAAATGCGATAGCATCCAAACGAAATGATGTACACAGAACGCTGTCAGTGTTTGGTGTTTATCAACAAATCGAGGAATGACAAATAATAAATACAAACAATCGACATAAATATTTGAAAAGATTAAAACAATACACAAAATACCAAATTCTATCCGGCAAGTATTAATCGAGCAAAAGGTAATTAAGTTTTCATTGATGATTGCGTTGTTCGAAAACAATTTCATTAATCGCCAAGAAACAAACAAACGAAATATTGAAAGACAGGCGGACAGACAGGCGGACAGATGGACAGGCATATTCAAAATTGATTATGACATTTTATAACTTCCGGAGATGTACAAGCCCACGAATTGTTTGTTTGTTTGGTTTTCCCGCGTTTTTCGTTGTTGTTTATTGCTGTTACTGTTGCTGTTTTCGCAAACAATCACAAAGCAAAGAAAATAAAGTAGTCTATGATTTATATTTTTTGTGAAACATCTTTGTGATGGAAATTTATGGGCTTCCCTTTTAACGCACCGCAAATAAAAAACAATTCAATTTCATTTCATGCGAACCGAATGAATGAATTAAAAGCGGCAATAACTAATGTTAAGGCCAAAGTGCAATATAAGGCATGTTTTATTTGCCAATACGCTTGTTGTTCGCTTCACGTATATGTGTTTTAGATAATGGAAGCGCAGAATGTTTATAAACTAACTATAAAATTAAATCATTAAATTATAAAAATCGTTCCGTTGAAACAGGGAGGCTTGTAAAATAAAATACTTCCATAGATCATCCCAGAAATTAAGCATACTTTAGACATCATAGACAGGCGATTCCATTTATATTTTTTATGACTTAGTCTCCACCACGTAATCAATTAATATATGGGAGAAGAATATTTCAAAAATTCTTCGAAACACTACATTTTTAGAGTTGGTTTCAGTCCTTGTGAAGAAAACCTTTTTGTCTATGGACCGATCTACAACTATTAGACGACTATCTGGCTTATAGCACATTTCGGAAGCTAGACAGACACGATTAAATCTATATATAAAAGAGTTCCGTTACTGACTGGTCATTTACCAGCGCCCAGACCAAACGGCTGAAGGCACTGTCATGGAGTTTTCAGGGTAGTTCCCAAATATGACGTAGGCGCCGAAGAAAGGGTTTTACAAAATGCATACTTTTAGGGGGTAAAATGGGAAAGAGGGATAAACATTGAACCTTTGTCCTGACTAAACGGTAGTAGCTAGAAACACACAATTCCGTGTGTGCCTTGCATTGACCATACAGACGAGCTACAAACAAGGATTTTTTCGAAATTACTGTATACTTTTATGTACTTTTAAGGTAGTAAAGAGACAAAAAGGCATAAAAACGGTATCAACAAAAGCTAGAATTGTGAAGTTTGTTATGTAAATTCCTCTCACCACATAGAAACGCAATATAAAAGTTTTTATACACAAAAATTGGCCCAACTAAATTATTGCCGCTAGAAACGTGAAATTCGATATGTACGTAAAAAGCGCAGTAAAATTGGATTTTTCGAAATTTGTATTTTAAGGGGTGCCCGGGACAAAAAGATAAAAAATGGTACCAATTGAAGTATTGCAGCTATAGTCGTGAAGCGCAATCTAAATGGATTTTTCGAAATTTGAACTTATAATGAATGAGCGAGACAAAACGCGATAAAAATGGTACCAAGTAAAGTATTGTTGCTAGAATCGTGAAATTCGGCGTGTACATTAGGGCGTACCTCAAAAAAAAAGTTCGCCGTACACCTTCGAATATGAAGTATTATTGAAAGGTAGTTTCAAAAAAAAAATTTTTATTTTTTTATGCCGAACGTAGGGGTCGCGCTTTTACATTTTTCTATATAACTTGTATTTATAAACGGATTTTAAAGTGTGATACATCGATGTTTTTGTCTCGACGAGGCCGATTTTTTTTTATCATTTCTCAGTTGCTACTACCCTAATGTACCACTCTAATAATCGAAAATTAAAGCTCGCATAAAATCATGAATCATGTTTGAGCTCAATGACTTCAAAGACAAAAAAATCGGACAAAAACATCGATGTATCACACTTTAAAATCCGTTTATAAATGCAGAAGTTATATAGAAAAATGTAAAAGCGCGACCCCTACGTTCGGCATAAAAAAATAAAAAAAATTTTTTTGAAACTACCTTTCAATAATACTTCATATTCGAAGGTGTACGGCGAACTTTTTTTTTTTACTTGTAACCTGGTACGCTCTAGTGTACATTCCTCCTATTCCTATGAGTGCTATCTAATAGGTTTCCAAATTACTATTTTAGATTTATCTATATCCACCAACAGAATATTCAATAAATACTATCCAAAAACAAAGATGGATAACACTGATAACAAATAACTAGCATTTCCGCGTGCGAGGTAGCGGGCACTGCTAGTTATCTTATATTTTAACCACGACCCCGAATAGAATATTTGAAGGGGCGTATCTAGATGTTTCATTTCTTAACAGGAGAAGGATAAACTTAAACTTACATTCCATACAAAAAGCTACTCGCTTAGCAAAAAAGTAGCTTACTAATCTCTTAGTTACCGAGTAAGGTGGTGCAAGATTTTTATCTCTGATTTATTTAAATAAAATCAATGGAAAAAAATGTTAACACCTTATCAAGTCTCTTAATTATAAGCTCATTCGAACAGGCCTATTGCATATAAATATGTTTTTTTTTGTGGTCGACATTCCACGGTCTTTCACGCATGTATATTTTTAAATTATCTTTCCCCCTTTTGATAGATTAGACTCTCAAACAATATTTGTACGTCGAGAAAAACACTTGAGTATGAGATCGATCTTAACTTGACATAAAACTTAACTTGAAAAAGTAGTCGATTTGATCGAAATCGAGTTAAGCTCGATTTGTGAACAAAATCGCGTTAAGTTCCATTTCTGCACCGGCCTGAATGGACTTGTACTAATACATCGACAGTGTTGCCTCACCAATGATGCCATTGATGACTACATTGCATTGCATTCTCTCAGTTGTCGTGTTACCGAAAAAGCGTCAAATTATTGATTACCAAGGTTTAACATGGTTAAGCTCAATTTCTCCACCGATCTGAATGGACTTCTACAAATACATCAACAGTGTTGCCACACCCATGATGTCAATGATGATAACATTGCATTGCATTCACCTTGGTGTTATATCTCTCAGTTGTCGCGTTGCCGAAAAATAGACGTCAAGCTATTGATTACCAAAGCTTACCATGGTAACAATAACAAAAATCAAACAAAATGCATCTGCACAAAATGTATATTTAAACCTTGTTTGTGTGAGTGTGTGTGCTGCACAGTTAAATTTGCTCGAGCTTAAGCAATATATTTTCGCTAAATTAATAATAATTGAAATGCGATGAAATCATCAACGCTTTATATGTATATTATGTATATTTATATAGAAACAGTGGCTGATATGCATGCATGTGTGTGCCTGTGTGTAAATGTACGAATTGACGATCGTTATTAGGATCGCGGATCGCTATTCGAAAGTTCTTATACCCAATTTGCGTTTTGTATATATTTAGAAATACGAGACGGGCGACGAGTACGGTTTGTTTATTTGTTTACTTTACTTGGCTGCTTGCTGCCTGACTGCCTGCCAGAGAGGCCGCCGCCTAGCTGACATACGTGACATCACTTTGAATCGCGATAAAAAATCAAGTTTATTATGCGTCGCACCAGGGGATGACAGAATTCTCCACACACACAACAACAAACACAAATATATGCATATGTATGTATGTAGATGAGTGTACTTGTTGTTATACTCCCATAAGCAAAGTGATCGCCAACAATTTCTCCGCACTTCTCGCCAAGTCTGCTCCATATTGGGCGAAAAATCAAGGCTTTCTTTTTTCTCTCTCTCTCTCTATCTGTCTGTCTTTCGCTTCGACAAAGTCTCTACCATTCAAGGTCACTCAGCAGGTCTTTTGAATCATGCACTTTTCTTGGCTGTAAACAACAGCAACAATAAAATTAGTGGTTTGTTGCTAAATCGATATGAATTAAAAGGCAATATTAATTTAAAAAATAATCGAATCCATTAAGTAATGCTGCGTACAGTTTGATGTGACCGACCGACCCTCGTCGGTATATGAACCAACCGACGACCATTACAATCATTAATTTTCTGCGAATGACAAACGAGAGTATCATGCAACAATGACTGACTGATATACGAGTGTTAAAGTGAAGTAATAACAATAATAGCGGAAAAGAAAAATATCCATAAAATAGCTGTGTTCCCGTCCATTTAAGCTCAACTGGATTTGTTGCAATATTGTCTCAACCTTTCCTATTCTTTCTAAGTCAAGGAGGAATTTTGGTATCCTTATAGAATCGATTAGATTTACACTGATTCATTGAACAACGTAATTATTTTTATTCTATCGATATCTGTAGAAAATATATATTTAACTAAAGAACCGCAATAACTGCCACTAGTTGGTGCTGTAAATGTAGTTTATACCCAGGAAGTTCACTTCACTACGGATAATATAGCAGATTAGACACGTTCGTACTTAAAAATTAAACTTGATTATCTGAAATCTAAATTGAAACTTCAGAATTTCAGCACTGGGTAGTTAGTATTTTAAGAGAGAGAGAGAGAGTAAACTTCAAAGACCTTCTACATACAAGACAAGAAATCTTACTCTTTGGCTGTTATTACCGTCGCATCGGTGGGCAATAACAGCGAATGTTGCTGTTAAAGCCATGTTAACTTTTTACAGCACACACAAATATACACGAAAATGAAATGTATATACATACATATATGTTTGATTGCTAAATATTTGAAATATTATTTGAATTTCTTAGCAAAAAATTATAAAAACGGAAAAATAACGACAAACAATTGTACTTTACAGTGTCAAATGTTATTGCTGTTTGGTGGCATAGCTCTGCCTCTCTACAGATTAACAGGCAAAGAGCGAGATTTCCCTCTTGTATATTTACGCTCTTTGGTTAACTTAACTATCTAACCGTTCTTTTAATTCATTGGAATTTTTAAATGTTCAATAGCTTCCGGTTCTCTACATTTTCGTAAATTACCATTTACTGCTTTAGGGAACACAGCTATTAACGCTTCGAATTCAACAAATATTGTAGCACAATCATTCATGGAATACGATGACTGGCTGACACAGTGACACAAATACACATAGTTGCAGCCACTATAGCTACCGGGTGCCGGGGCATCGTTGTTGTTGCCATTATCGTTCTGTAGACCACACACTACTCACTCACCCAGGGACAGAGAATGGGGCAAAAAGGTTGTTAACCGACAACAGACAAATAGTGAAACTATATAAAGCCAATAACTATGTAGCTATAGATAGGTATGTGCACATTTATGTTTGTACGCCCAGAGTCATGTACATACGGTGTCCAATGTGCATACGTACATATATACATATGTATGTACTTGTTGTACATTTGTTTAGAGTGTATAACACGTCTAAAGCCAAAACTATTTGAGAAATGTTATGGACAAAAACTCGTAAGTACATTGTTGGAAATGTGCCATAAACGACTTTTCAAATACAAACACAACAACAACAACAGAAGAAAAACGAACCAAATCCACACATACGACATACATAGATACGTTGGATGAGCCTGCCTAGCAAACGACAAAATGTATTAATTTCGAAAAAACAACACAAATTGCTGAAGTCATAAATTTATAAAAATAAATTTTGAGAATTTAAGTAAGAAAGTTGTAAATCTAAAATTAGTTGAGACAAAAGCAAAATTAGACAAACATTGTTCGGGTTTGACATGTGGTCCAGTCCGTTTTTATGGCAGATTTTCATTTAATAGCCGACGTCTGGAAATTGTAAATCATTACAATCATAACAATTCATAATCATGTGATGTGTGATATGACTATTTATGCAATATGACATGCAGTTGCATGAATTTATTATTAAAAGTCTAGCAATGCAGCGTCTTGCAAAACTTAGATCCTTAGAAGTCTGAAGTTCTTCTAAATATCGAGATGATGTGCACTCAAGTAAGAAGAAAAGAAAACAAGCAGCTGTAGAAATCCCGTAAAAGTTATTTGTTCGACTCACAATCAAACTCCAAAAGGATAGATCATCATTTCTTTCAAGAATTAGAGAAAGATCTACAAATCCTGCCTGAAATCCATACTTGTCTGATTCTTGAAGTGGAATTTGATGCGTTTATTGGATTTGTGAATGATACAAAAATCCCTATACTATGTTCCAAACAATTTAACCCCAAAGACACATGGAACTCCAGGAATTTTTCACCACTCATTGTTGTTGTGGGTGTTTGTCTAACATGTTCATGGAGACACAGCTGTATAGTGCTGAAATCCCTTCAGATAAGATTCTTCAAATCGTGGGGTTTTCGGATGTATATTAGGCTGGGTCGCGATCAAAACAAATGGAAAAACAATTTCCAGTCACCCAACGAAAATAAGTTTTGGATTGTTTAACGATGATTTGAAACATATTTCGTTTCTAGATCAAGCCGTCTGTGAGCTAAACGCTCAAAAAAATCATGTTTTCCTCTGTATTTTTTATGTTGCACAAAATTTTTCTTGTCTTAGAGTAACTTATTGATCGAAATTTTGGACGTTTATTTTTTTTCATATTGACAACTGAAAACTTTTCCTATTTGGTGATAGTATTTTATAAAAAATAAATAGCTGCCTTTTTCGAATAGCTACCTTTCGAAAGATGGGTAAATGATGCACATCTGAAGGAAATTTAGGACGCGGCGCTCATTTTTGTAAAAAGAGTTTGAAGATTTTGACTCGGAAAACCATTTCACAAAAATTAAATCATCGTTGTCATTGTTCGTCCGATATTCATGATTTAGGCATCTTATGAATGGTATTAATTCCTTCTATTTACTTTACATGACACCTTTTACAAAATGTCCAGGAAATATTAAAACTCACTTTGCAAAACAACAAAAAATCAATCTAAAGTCCAATAATACGACCAATGAGTTATTGTAAGACAATAGTAAAAATGTATATTTAAAGTGCTTCCAAGGGTCTATTAATTCAGAGAAAAAAATGCTACATAAAAAAATTACACGGGAAAAATTTAATTTTTGTAGGTGTTTTCAGGAGCGTCGGCATCATTAAACAATCCAATCTTCATTTTTGGGGTGACCGCAGCAATTTATTTTCGTGACCCATCCTAATGTATATATAAATTTAAAATATAAATATATATACGGCTGATGACAACATGGTAACACAAGCACTCTATACCGAATGTCCACTGATGAGTTATCCTCAAACACAATACGAAATACGTATGTAGCCAAATACGAAATTTCCTTCGAAAGAAGAACATCTTGTTCGAAATAGCTGTCACTCGAATGTATGATATTCAAAAACAATAGAAAATATAACCCCACGCTTGTGACATCTTTAAGGGTAATCCTGGTCTCCTAGGAATTACCTAACTGAAGTTTTTTATTCTCATAGTTTCGAAACGAAGTCATGTTTTGGATTTTTCACATGACACAAGCCGCGGTGAAATAAAGTGGTTAGCGAATGATAGGACTTGTGGAGGGCGAAATTCTTCATGTTTATTGGAGTTGTATAGTGACGAGACAGAGTTAAGAGTTAAGTTAAGAGTTAATTCGAAATACAGTAGAGCACGGTTATAACGAACGATTTTTTTGCAATCCTAATGATTTGGTTTTATACAAAATTCTACGGTTATAACGAACTAAAATGTCCGGTCCAATCGAGTTCGTTATAACCGTGTTCGACTGTACTAACAAATTAGGGGGTTTCACCTGTTGCTTTTGCCCTAAAAATTTGCACAATGACGTGGAGACACAAAGTTCAATGCTGCGTTTCTCTTGAATAGCTGATAAGGCTTTTGGAATTTTTTCCGAATATTAGCAACTCTGGGACACTGTCAAAAATACGACGATGTCATTATCTTGCCGATGTGGCCTTTAGGGCAACAATTTTAACATTTTTCTTTGTGTATCACAAAACAATAACAAAAAAGAAAACGCAAATTGTTATTCAAACGAAACGTTCTTGTAAAATGAGCGTCAGCGTGTGTTGGAATGTGCAATGGAGCACATTCCTTTTGTTGTTTGGAATTTTTCGCGAAACCCCTCAAGTCAAATTATGAGATTCGAGGAGACTTTCGTTGCTTTGGATTGCTTTGTTTTTTTTTTTTGCCTTTTTTCCGTTGGTTAGCATTAAAAACGTGTATTTAAATACAAATAGTCGTAGGCGATACAAATAACAACAAATATGAACAGCCAAACATGATGGCAACGTTGGTCCTGATGTTGGCGGCGATGTCAGTAACACTAAGCATACCTTGTGCGAGTTGACAGCACTGTCGCCAAACTGTCAGAAAGCGAATGGTAAACAAACAATGGCCCTTTTTGGCTTTTTTATTTTTATTTATAAAAAGTTGCACCAAATTAAAAAAGTGAAGGCTGAAGATTAATCTAGAAAAGACTAAATGATAAACGTCTCCCCGTTTAAGAGCTATTAAAAAGTTTTTTCGTTTTATTGTCTAATATTTAAATATGCCGCTTCTGTAAATTTAATTAAATGTCTGAAAAACTTATTTGTTTCACAAATTGTTTTCAATATATTCATGGAACAAAAATAAAAACAAAAAAAGGAATACAATACCCTCTTATTGTAATAATTTTTCCATTAAGTACACACTCACTACTCGGTACAATTCACTCAGCTAAAAGTGTGTATGTACATACCTACCTATGTACTTACCCCTATGTAAGTATGTAACTATGTATGTATTGATGTATATGCGAGCATGTACTTCAGAACTATATAAGTCATTGTCCTCAAGTGGCTGCATGGCATTGTATTAACGTATTTCGGTAGCGTTCAAGGACTATTTACGGCTGACTATGAATAAAGCCAGCAGCAGCATTGTCAAGTAAGTACATGTTGTGTTGTTCTCGGCTGTTGTATTGTCCCTAAGTCTTGCGATACTCGTGCATAATTGGAACGTATTATTAGCGAAAGTAGGTGAAGTGAGATAAATCCTTGGTTAGCTAAGCTGGAGAAGAAAACGAAAATGAAAATGGATGGCTGCAATCTCTGGACTTGGCCAAAAAAGATATTAATAATAACACAAACATAGATAAAGTATTATCTTGTCAAGTGAATTTATCTCAGAACGAATACAGCAGTTAATAATTGGAATATTTATTTATATGTACGTATGTATGTGTATACATATGTCATACACTCACACTGAGATCGACACAGTAAATATATTTATCAAACTGACGACTTTGCAAGCTTTTTTGTTGGCAGGGAATGACATAATTATTAACACCTTAACACCATACAAAGACAGTGCTTGGCATACAGATAACAATTATTATCTACTATTTAAAGTGCTTATTTAATATTTATTATGTTGGAAAGTTTAAGATTTATGAAGACAATAGAACAATTCAATTAATTTGTTCGTTAACATTAACAAATTATATTTTAAAATCATTTAAAACAAAACAGGCTAAAATAGGCCTCTGGTGTTAACCTACCACTCCAGCAAATGTTCTTCAATAAATGTCATAAAGAAAAACTTGATAAAAACACGACTTATTACAATATCTCGAAATCTGTAGAGATAAATTCGCAAATTTAGTTATTGATTTTTACATATTTTACACTTTTCACTAAATAAATAATAAAATGTAGCGACTATTTATATGGTTTTTGTTTATTTGCTTTTTGTTATTATATGACTGAACTTGAATTTTTTATTCGGATTCTAGAGTATTTTTGTGGCTAACAAATATAACAATATTGGTTGCGGCGCACCAAATCGACCAAGATTCTTATCAGTGGTGTTTGCAACGATTACTCCCAATAAAATAAACAGTAGCCACATTGATTACAATGAGAATTAGATACGAAGAATATATAAAGAAAGTAATCTCATAGTCATGAATAAGAACTCCCTACAGCCCACCTCTAAGAATTGTGCTGCAATGAATCAGAATTTATTTATTTAATTAATTATTAATTAATTTATTTATCTTTATCTATTTATTTATTTATTTATCTTTATCTATTTATTTATTTATTTATTTATTTATTTATTTATTTATTTATTTATTTATTTATTTATTTATTTATTTATTTATTTATTTATTTATTTATTTATTTATTTATTTATTTATTTATTTATTTATTTATTTATTTATTTATTTATTTATTTATTTATTTATTTATTTATTTATTTATTTATTTATTTATTTATTTATTTATTTATTTATTTATTTATTTATTTATTTATTTATTTATTTATTTATTTATTTATTTATTTATTTATTTATTTATTTATTTATTTATTTATTTATTTATTTATTTATTTATTTATTTATTTATTTATTTATTTATTTATTTATTTATTTATTTATTTATTTATTTATTTATTTATTTATTTATTTATTTATTTATTTATTTATTTATTTATTTATTTATTTATTTATTTATTTATTTATTTATTTATTTATTTATTTATTTATTTATTTATTTATTTATTTATTTATTTATTTATTTATTTATTTATTTATTTATTTATTTATTTATTTATTTATTTATTTATTTATTTATTTATTTATTTATTTATTTATTTATTTATTTATTTATTTATTTATTTATTTATTTATTTATTTATTTATTTATTTATTTATTTATTTATTTATTTATTTATTTATTTATTTATTTATTTATTTATTTATTTATTTATTTATTTATTTATTTATTTATTTATTTATTTATTTATTTATTTATTTATTTATTTATTTATTTATTTATTTATTTATTTATTTATTTATTTATTTATTTATTTATTTATTTATTTATTTATTTATTTATTTATTTATTTATTTATTTATTACGGATTACAATACATAGTAAATTTATATTATTTTATTTAATTTATTAATTTATTATTTTAATTTTTAATTATTTTAATCTTTAATTTAATTTATTTTAATCATTAATTTATAAATTATAAATTATTAAATATATGAAACTTTAGATTAATATAATAATCAGGAACTAGTGTGGTTAAAAGTTCACTTGTTTGCCATTTGAGTAAAATCACTTGCATATCTGTCTCTCACACGGACACCCTAATACACAAACCCACATAAATATGTATTAATATTTGCCAGTGTCAGTGGATAAAATTCAAAAGTAAACTTTTCCATTAGCAGCCTTAAGTAACATTGAATGAATATCGAAGAGTTGTGCCTCAGCCACAATGAACACCTGAATGGGCGGGCACTGACTAACTGGCAAATCGGCTTACAAGTAATGCACCCCCTTCCCCCAAAAAAAAACGTTGTGGTTTATTTTCTTGCTATACAAATTGCCGGTTGACACGTGTAGATTGGCAAATGAAAGGCGGCAAATGGACATTTTGGAAAGTATTTGCTTCCATACAATTTACTAATGCCATCCATGTCCATCGCACTTAAGCTTTGTCCAAATTAATTTCGTTCGTGTTTTCGAGTAGCCACAATTGCTGGCAAAATACCAGAAATATGCCAGACAATTGATAGGTCAGGTTATCGTTTGAATATTTCAATTTCAGCAGATAAATGGCAAAACACAAACAACCATATTTATGGGCACGACAAACAAGTAAGGAAAGTTTCAATATTTAATACTGATTTCAATATCAATATAATGTAAATGTTCCCAAAGGACCAAAAAATTATACGTGTATTGACGTTTTGAAAGCTTACGTCTGAAACTAATTAATAGACAAACCTTTTGGACAATCTTATGACATAAGAAACCATGTTATCCTTTCATTTTAGGTATAGGGCATCTTCAGCTTGTTTATGTATAACACTGCGAGGAACAGTTTTGTGGAATATTGTATACCTCTATCTCTTCAGTGAATGGCAAAACAGACCCATTCATTGCAGAGTTAGAGGATTAGAATGTTCCGTAAATGTTTTAAATAAATATGCTAAACACACCCTATACCTAAAATATAAGCATAATATGGTTTCCATTGCTGATTCACCATAAGAATGTGCAACGTTAGCCCCTTTAATTAATCAAAATAAATTAATAATTGGACATCATGTTAAGAAATTCTACAGACATTCCAAACGCCCACACCCTGTTTTCAGTTAAGTTGTTGTTGTTTAGTTATCCAGTTCTCCCCTAAATCCCGCGTTTATAAAACAATTGCCCCATAAAAAACATTTACACATTTATAACAAAACGCAATAAAAGTGAAATGAAGAAAATGCTAATTTATGATTAAGGACGCAGCACAAAGGCACACAACACAGTGTTGGGGTTGAATACAGGTGGAAGCTAATGCAATCATAAACGTAAATAATAATCATAACACGGATCAGGAGGAAACTCAAGCACAATTCTCCTCACACACACACAGGCACATGTACAATTTAACAATCCATAAATAAATTGGTATTTTTTATGTTTGCCGCGTATGTACATATGTACTGGCCATGTACCTACATATGTACATTCATCTGTGGAACATTAGAAATCATGTTGCGTTTTTGTTCTACCTATTATCATCGTTGTAATCAGTTTGCTGCGCGGTATTAACATAAATTGTAGGTAATCCACAAAACAATAAAAGCACACCACCCTCACCCCCACTCCAGCCTTATCCTTTTCCAACGTACAAACCACCAACACCAAACAGTTCCAAGCTCGAGAAAGATTTTTAGCGGCGTTGTGCTGTTGTTCTTTCCATTGATTTATGTCCAACATCAACTGGCGCCATTGGTCTGACAGGAAAACCGAAAGTTTTTGTGCTGACTCTGTTCCAGGATGTCGCACAGATGGAAACAATAAATCACGAAACATTTATCAGTGGAAAATAGTTATAAATTCAAAAGCAAGTTTTTTTCTAGTGGAGATATGATTCAGTCTGTTTCACCTATTCTCCGTGAAAATGGAATTAATTTTGTGGCTAGGGGAGAGCTAAGCATGACATACACTCAGAAGACAGGCAAAACACTACGATGAGTTAAAGGGAATTTTGAACAGCGCTAAAGGTATTATTCCTCAAGACTTAAATTTAATTTCGAACAGCGCTAAAGGCATTATTCCTCAAGCCCGCAATTTTCTATGAAATTAAAACTTTCCTCACTTTCATTTGAAAGTTAAATTTCTAAGTCAAGTAAACTTTTACACAATCAAATATAGAGAAATAATGATCCTGTAAAAAGTTCAATGCACTAAAGCGATGAATGATTATGCGTTTCATGATACTCCTGGCATAAATAATTGAGCTCCATGATAGTTGGAATACCATACGAAGTTTTTAAGAAATAACACTCGGCAAACGAATGAAAATTACTTCTTAGATTACTCTTCAAATGTTTTCTAAACACATTGAAACTCATTAACACATGAATGTATGAAAATCTTGAAATAAACTTAAGCAAACATATTTAGGAATAAACATTTTTTAGTTCAAAATTCCTAATATTCTTTTCAGACTGAATGCGAAATCGAGATGAAATGACAAAAGGTCGATTTGCGAATGTTAGATTCCATACAAATTTGACAGTTGTAAATCGACTTTGAGATGGAATCGATTGATTTCGCATGCAATGTGAAAAGGTTATAAATGGAATTTTAAATGCACAAAAATGCATTTAAATGCATAAATTGTGTAATTCTCCTTTCGCCGTACTGGTGGCGTATGAGTTATATTTATTGACGATAACAATACTCATTCGTACGGATATAACTCAATCAAATGTTTAATGTGATAAAATCAACCAACTGTGTCCTGATAGCTAATGAATAACCTAAGTATAATGTAAAAGTTAGGTAAAAAGCCAAAAAAAATACTATAAATTCAGCGAAACTGATTAGATTGGATTTCCTTGCCATTGCTCGCTGCACTTTCAGCATATCCTTTGAATTTCTATGTTGCAAGATGGAAAAACTTTGACGGGTTTTATTTACGCCCGATAAATAAGCATACATAAAATTCAAAATGTTTAGCTTAATAAGCAGAATATGAAACCACCGCTTATTTATTTTTTCCACTAAACTTTAATTGCAAAATAAATAAAATAAAATATGACAAATATTTCAATTGGAATATCTGTCCAAAAATAGTATAAAACAAAATATAGCAATTTGTGGTTTCCCATATACATTTAACTCTTTCACTATACATAGAACAAACGATCTGATAAGAAATCTATATTTCCTGACCAATATTTATTTTCTCCATTCTTGATAATATATTTTCTTGACTATATATATGTAAAAACTAACATATTTCTAGGGAATGTTAATCTAATTTAGTTGGTTTCAATATTTTAATTAATATTTTAAAATTAGTTAAACTAAATTGAGGTATGATTTTTATCCAGTTTTCCTATTTCTCTGAATCGTTTCTAATTCCCTATCTCAGTAACTAAGACCAAAAGTTATTGTAAATTTGCCAAAAATTATGGGGTTTAAGAAAAATATAACATTTGAAGCAAACTACAAACCAAAGTGGTGAACTATGACTGCCTTCGGTGGCCGCTGCTTGTCACGCCGTCAACGACACGCAACAGTGTGCGGCTTTGGACTGAACAAGACCTTCAGCCCCGCCATGCGTTTGTTCGACATAAATTCTTACTTAGCTAACAATAAAAAACGAATTTCCAGGAATCCACATAAATACTTAAAATGTACCGAGTACACTTAATAATACGCATAAACAACAACAGCAGCAACAACAGGGTAATCAACCTCCACCACTCAGCAGAACAACAGAACAACAATGGCAACAGACACACAACAAGGAAGACGACCAGCGTTAATGTGGAACGAATGATACTCGTTCAAGTACATGCAACATTGGAATGAATATAAACCAAAATGATTGTTAAAAATCTGTGTTAAGCACCCTCACCTGAGCTTGCCAGCAGCTAGCTATACGAAATTATAATAAATAATGAAGCGAAGGAAGCGGATGTAGACACATTCCCTCCACGCGTAATGATGTTGCCATATTTTTTTTTATTTGCGATTTTTTTTCTAAGCTGGGTGTTATGGTTAAGTCATGATCATTTTGGGCCACATTCATTATTTGGTCGTGAAATTTTATTTTTTAAAGATTTCTTTTGGATTTATATCAGGATTGTCAATAATAATGGGACATTGGAGTGATACATAGCACGAGAAATAACTGAAGTACTTAATGTTTATAACGCGGGTAAACGATTTTCCGCCACCACAGCCAAAGGTGGAATGTTTACTTGGCTTAAGCTAAGATGTTGAGCTACAACTTCCCTAAATGGCACTGACACGTATTGACATGCCTCTACTCTATCCTCCTCTTTATTTGTAAATCCGTTATTCGGATATTGGCGTTCATACAAATACAATTTGTAATACATATATTATAATAACTTTGTAGCCATTCAGAAATGGTTAGTTCTCTATTTTTTGCAGCATTTTGAAGATTTTGTACATCTTGATATCGACCATTCCTGAAAAAATTTCAGCCTGTAAAGTTGTGATTACCAAACTAAAGATAGGAATGTCTGGTAAAAATACTAAAAATTGCTTGACTCTATCTGTGTTAGTTTAGCATTAACAACCTTTTCAAATTTCCCCCTTAAAAAGTAAACGATGAATAAACTAAATAAATAATTAACGTTGTAGTTAATACTAAACTAATACAGACAGAGACATTATATTTAAAGTATTTTTAACAGATATTCTTCTCGTTCATGTGATGCCAATATCGTCTTTGTAAAATCTATATCCTTTGGAAATTAAAAGTCCTGTGAAAAAGAGAAAAGTTTTCTACACACAAATCTCTAGTTTTACATGTATCTTGTCTTGCTGAGGTCCAATAATATAAATGTAAATTTGTCGCACGGTGTAATACAACGAAGGAATGTTGCACTCCTATATAATGGTAATTTTTACTATTTTTTCCTCTTCATGTTTGTTTTCTTACATATTTTTGGCGGTGATTAAAGAGCGACAATTAACTATTTGGTTTTGAGTGTGGCCAAACTGGCGAAGTACATTATTCTGCGCAGCATTGTTTGTCAAGTACCTGGGATTAGCACACAGGTGGCAACATTATTACATACCTATCCCTCTACTACTGTGGTTGAGATATGAGCTCTGATAATATTATTTTTTTGCTGTTCATATGAATAAGTAAACATTTGCCTTTCCAATGCGTATCCACCATTCATTCTGTGGGATTTTCCCTATTCTTCTCGTTATTACCGTGTGCCTGTGCATGTGTGCGTGTTTGTTTATTTAACTCAACACAAATCCCAGTGTGTGCTCGCTCATACGGAGGAAACACCGACCAGAAGTATGAACTTGGCAGAATGACTGATTTGCTGGACGCGGGTGCATACTCGTTCGTAAATGTACTCTGGCGAATACGTAATAATTTTATTTTATTTCATTTCATTTCATGTGATTTGATTTTATTTTATTTGTTTTCTTTTCGCATTCGCACAACAACAACAACAACAACGATAACACATAACTAATAATGCTGTTTATATGTATACAAAGGTGTGTTTTTGCGTTTTCAAAAAAGGAAAAACGCTCAAACATCAAGCGAACAACCACAGGCGCACAGCAGTGCCGTGGCCGGTCGATAATTGATGATCTGTTGCTCAGTGTTCAACCAACACACAAACTATGTATACTAGGGCGTACCTCAAAAAAAAAGTTCGCCGTACACCTTCGAATATGAAGTATTATTGAAAGGTAGTTTCAAAAAAAAAAATTTTATTTTTTTATGCCGAACGTAGGGGTCGCGCTTTTACATTTTTCTATATAACTTGTATTTATAAACGGATTTTAAAGTGTGATACATCGATGTTTTTGTCTCGACGAGGCCGATTTTTTTGTCTTTGAAGTCATTGAGCTCAAGCACCCCCTTCTGGTACTTACCCATCATTTCTCAGTTGCTACTACCCTAATGTACCACTCTAATAATCGAAAATTAAAGCTCGCATAAAATCATGAATCATGTTTGAGCTCAATGACTTCAAAGACAAAAAAATCGGACAAAAACATCGATGTATCACACTTTAAAATCCGTTTATAAATGCAGAAGTTATATAGAAAAATGTAAAAGCGCGACCCCTACGTTCGGCATAAAAAAATAAAAAAAATTTTTTTGAAACTACCTTTCAATAATACTTCATATTCGAAGGTGTACGGCGAACTTTTTTTTTTTACTTGTAACCTGGTACGCTCTAATGTATACATCAGGTAGTGTGTGTGTGTGAGTGTGTTGTTGTTGGCTATGATGTTTATTTGATTGTTTATTTGCCTAAATTGAATTATTGCAATCTAACTCGATTTGATTCTTTTAAATAAATGATACGGTTTTAGTGTAAATTTGTGGGCGCTTTATTATCTTTTAATTTATGGACAAAATAATTTGTCTAGAAAATGCGATTGTTTATTTTAAATGTTGTCCACACGATACATATTGAGGAGCTGATTGTGATAATGTCTAGTTTACACTGCGCACATTGAAGAAACGCCAAATTTTCTAATCAATCAATATCTTAACGAATCCTGTGTGCAATTTTTGCAACGTAGATGGAGGTATTGTGGAAATGTCAAACCTTTGGCTGACTAATGATGGTAATGTTTTCAATTACGACGTTTTTTAAATTTTGTTCAATTTTATATGAAATTGCTGTAAAAAATTAAATAAAATTGTTAAAGAGAATACATACAATTCGAACAGAATTTTTGAACATTAATATATAATTCCATTGAATATACTATACGGCCTTGTTAAAAAAAATACCTTTGAACTCTAAAAACAAACAATTTGTTTTTGCCTTTACTTCGTTAGGACACCAAACTTGAAACTTTTAAAAAACAAATGAAACTTTTGTCAAGGGTTACAATTTAAAAAAACATATATTATTCAGATGTTTCATGAGAGAAGTTACTTTATTGTCTCGCAAACGACTTTTCTATTATATCTTAAGGGAAAGATTTCGAAAATAAAATATTTGCTTTAAAATCGATGGTTTACTGATATTTCCAGTCCTGTGATTACTTCAAAGTGGTGTCTTTCAAAACACAGTTTTTTGTGGATTCCTTTCTTTTAATATTGGACCTGGCCTTCGAAAGAATATACTAATATACAACAGATGTCGTAATGCGTCATAGGAAATTGAGAATGATACGACCAAATTATTATTCTCAATTATTGTGAAGGGAATATAAATGCCGATCGAGATTAAACGAAGCCTAATTAGATTAAATTCTATGATTCTAACGTCCAATTTATTATCGGCGTAAATTTATAATTTCTGTACAATAAATGAAAGCACATTTCAATCGTAAATTCCCCATTCAAATGGTTCCATTATCCTATCGCCGTACTGGTGGCGTATGAGTTACATGTATGACGATAATATTACTCATTCGCACCGGTATCGAACTGAGCGGGATAGACTCAATAAACCTTTTGATAAAACCAACCAGTGTGCACTGGTAGCAAATGCAAATGAATTGTTACAGTTATTTAAGCTGAAATTTTAATCTTTAATTGATCTCTTACATTAAATACTATTAAATTATTGTAGAACCTTATATTAAATACTTACAATAAATACAATAAAAAAATAATGTAAATGTTATGCAAGAAAGCCAAAAAATTCGGTAAATTAAGCGAGACCGATTAGATTGAATTTCCTTGCCCTTGCTCGCTGGACATACAGCATATCCTTTGGATTGAAATATGAAGAAAACCTGTGTGATCTTTTCTCCCTTTTAAAGGACTTTAATTTTCAAAAGATAGTTGTCATGCAAATGTGATATGGGTATCAAATGAAAGAGAAGAATATCTGTTAAAAATACTTAAAATTTCATGTTTCTATTTGTATTAGTTTACCATTAACATCCATTTAAAATTCGCCCCTAAGTTTATTCATATTATACTTTTTAAAGTGGATTTTTGAAATGATTGTTTATGCTAAACTAATACAGATAGAAGCATTGTATTGAAAGTATTTTTAAAAAATATTATTCTCTTTCACTTGATGTCCATATCGCATTTGTATGATTAGGAAAAGTATGAAAATAAATTATTTAAACATATATATCCTTTGGGAATTAAATGCCCTGTAAAAAGCAGAAAAGTTCACCAAAAGGAAAACTGAGTGCACAGCTTTTCTACGAACGATCTATAGTTTCATATTTACATGGCCTTGTTCACGTCCAATAAAATAAATGTAAAATTGTCGCGCAGTGTATTAAGCAAACATAAATTTTCAAAAGTTGTGTATGAAAAACATTTAGTATTTTCTTGCTTCATAAGGAGAATTTGAAACCATTGTTTATATATTTTTATTTGCTTATTTATCGATGTGTAATATAAAACATGACAGTGGATAGTATTAAACATGTTATAACAATTTGTCATTTCCCATAGTAATTTAACTCTTTCTCTATATATAGATCAAATAATCCATTTAAAAATCTAATTTGAATCCTCCATTCTGGATAATATATTTTCTCGACTATATATTAAGCAAACGATCTGATAAAAAATCTAATAGTTTGCCAACATTTAAAACCTTCTCATATACTCTTCTTATTTTTCTTGATAAGAAAATCATTCGACTACTCCTACTATCACGTTGAAGTGACTGCAATTCTCTACCCAAAAGAAAATCAATGTAGCCCGGAGTTGTTACTCAACTCTGCCCGAGTCTCTACACAGATTTCCCTCCTACATAATTTGTATTGCAATGAAAATTACAGCGCTATTTCTCTATGCTAATTAATTTTTAAAGCTGTAACATTCAAAAAGAAAAAGGCGAAACACTGAACAATGTCAGCTACGTACGTTCGTTAATTGCTCTCAATGTTACAATATTTTGCTGAATTCACTTAACACACGGGCGTAACTTTGTAAAGTCGGTGTGGTTAACCACATTGAGAGGGTAAAAAATCAAAGTTTCATGTGAAAATTGCATCTTGATGTTACATACTCTGATATCGGAATATGAACAGTGGCTTGTGTTGGCCATTGGCATCAAGTGTAGACTTGACACAATACTAAATGAAAATTTGCTAGGCTTGATTGATTTGCATGCTAGACAATTAGAATCGTGATAGATGAAAACATTAGTGGTGTTTTTCGGCTCGCTTAAATGTAATCGAACTAGTTGCCAAAGAAAAAATAATTAAACAAATATGCCTCATTGATTAAAAATATTCGTCCATAACTGAATTTGTTTAAATAGTTTTAATCGATAAAATGTATTTTGTTTTCCCTAATTATTTTTATTTTTATTTTTTTATTGTTATTTTTATTTTAATTTTTATTTTTATTTTTATTTTTATTTTTATTTTTATTTTTATTTTTATTTTTATTTTTATTTTTATTTTTATTTTTATTTTTATTTTTATTTTTATTTTTATTTTTATTTTTATTTTTATTTTTATTTTTAATATTTGAATGGTTCTGTTTTTAAGCTAGTTTGAATAAAATCGCTTGGATTGTCAGTAAAATATACAATCTTATTATTATTAATGGATATTCAAAGATATATAAAAAAAAAAAACATTTTTAGTTTATACCACGACCACTAGGTGGCGAATATCAAACGATTGACATTCTCGTTCGCTCTTTCGGTTATAACATGGAAATTTGAAAAAAAAATGATGAAATGCTACACTTTTGATGATTTATTTTCCATTTATGATTTTTTTTAGAAAAAAGAGTAATTTTCTCAAAAATACCATTCAGTGGCATATGAAGAATTTCCTGAATTTTGTGAAATCTATGTAATCCCTGGACGCTGTCTTGTTAAGAGAGTAAAATAAAATAATCAAAATAATCTCTCACATGCATACATTGGGATTTTCGAACTAAAACAACATTTGTGGAACGATATAATTACTTATCTACCTTATATTTGATTCATTATTTATTTTTCCACCTTTTTTAAAAAATGCCAACAATCCCCGAGTAACAAGTGCCTAATTTTGGAGTAAATTCCATACAAATATTAAGTTAGTAAATCCTGTGTGGCAAACAAAAGCTAATGTCTAGTTTACACTGCGCACAGTGGAAAAAGTGCTAAGAAAGCACTTCGCTAATCAATCAATATGTTAACAAAGCCTGTGAGCAATTTTTGCAACGTAGATGGAGGTATTGTGGCAGTTGACAACATTTTCAGTCAGTATTGCTTGTCATGCTCCCATTTAAATTCAGCTCGTGTTCAAATAATGGATCTTTGGCTTTAATTTGGTATTTCCAGAAAATAAGTTGGTAGAATATTTCGTTGTTCCTCCTCCCTCTGACACAAAAGCGTTCAACTCGTCTTGTGGTATTCCACAAATGGTGTATCAATTAAAATTAGCAGAACAACCAATAAATTCTTCAAATAAATAATCATAATAACTATAATGAGCAACTATTATAGATGACACGAGTGTGGTAGGGTAATATTAGGAGGCAGAATTGCTAAACTAATTTGGTTAGCAGCTGCAAATGAACATGGTTTTTTAGGGATAACTAGGTGAGACGCTTTGAATATTTGTGCTCTTCCCGGAAATACTGCCAGTGGCCTTTGCGCGGGCGGCACATGCTATTGGCAATGTTCCAACTTGTGCCTCGGACTTGTTTGCCTTGTTCGACTGCAGGTTCTCTACCCATTTTGTTTTGGTACTCTTCCTTCTAGTATCTATCTATTGGAATGGAAATCCAATAATAATAAACAATATCGAATCATTCCACGTAATATTAGTTGTCACATTTGCATAAACAATTCAAGTTGTGTTCCTAAGAAAACCAGAGGGGAATTGTATTCGTCGACTAGAGTAGCTGCTCCCAGCCGCAACAGCCAATAATAGCCCCATTATGATAAATTACTTATTGACGTGATAACAATCGAACAACCGAAAACAGTTGTCAACCTAATAAGGACAACGGGAACAACAATGCCAACTGACTGACTGTACGAGTACAATGTACATACATACATACATACAAACATATGTAAGTAAGTAATAAACATAAATTCTTCAGTCCTCTGCTTCCACTTCACAACGCTTCTGTGTTATGTGGGAGGACAAAACAATCTGCCAACCTCAAACTCAGCCAACTGTCTTCCAATCTCGTTGTGCTGGTGTCTAGTCTTTATCCATCTCTTGAAGTTGAACAACACAACACAGTTGTTGGCATAGCGGCGACAGCTTGGCCAACATGGCGAATGAGCAACTTTCTGTATCCGGCGTAGCCATACGCCCCAGTGGTGTCCGGGGTCCGGTGTATGTGCCCACGCGAAAGTTTTACAATGCCGCGTACTTTAACGATGACCGCTATCGCCACGAAATTGCGAATCATTATCGCGATTTTAAGACGCGACCACGTTTGCGTCGCCGGAAACGTGGCCTTTTATAGTACACGTATGGCAAGGCGATCGTGGCGACAACGCGGGAAATGCCATACGAATATTTGCCACAGTTGCCCATGGCCATACAAGAACTGCCCAGGTTTGTAAAGAACGGAGAGTAATTCAGCGAGTAATAGATGACAAAAAATCGTTGAGCAAAGTTTAATTTAAAGATGTTGCAACACCATTTCCCACGAAAATGGGCCGTCATTAATACTTCGTTTACCATCTACAATGAAATAAAGTGTGTTGAGTGAAATCTTCCTTAAAGGAGCACCTTCCTTGGGCGGTCATCTCCTTTGGATGGACAATGTTCTACAAGCAAAAGCAGCACTCTCTTGAGAGGAGACCTCGAAATTCCAAAGACGCCATTTGAAATTCAGAGAATATCAATTGAAATTAAAAAAAAATTCAATTGAAATTCAAAACTCGACATTTGTAATTTAAAAGACAACAGTTGAAATTCAAAACTCACCATTTGAAATTCAAAAGACATCACTTGAAATTCAAAAAATATCAATTGAAATTCAAAAATTCCATTTGAAATTAAAAAATGTCAATTGAAATTCATGACTCGACATTTGTAATTTAAAAGACACCATTTGAAATTCATAAGACTACGTTTGAAATTCAAAAAATTCCATTTGACGGTTTTTGATTTTCAAATGATGTTTTTGAATTTCAATTGATGAATTTTGAATTTCAAACTATGTCTTTTGAATTTCAAATGGTGTCTTTTGTATAAGAAATGACGAGTTTTGAATTTCAATAGCCATTTTTTGAATTCCAATGGACTTTTTTGAATTTAAAATGGAATTTTTGAGTTTCAAGTGATGTCTTTTGAATTGCAGTTGAAAGGGGTTTAGTAAATTTTTAATATAAATGAGTTAGAACCTGATTCTGTAACTGATATCGAACGATCCAAAATCACTCAATTATTACTAGTCAACTCATTCAATTATAGACTCCTGTGGAGTGTCTTGTCTTGGTGTCTATATAAAAGCACGTAAAGAGTTCGTTGCTCAAATATTTTTTATCTGCGTTTTATAGAATTCAAGTGAGTGAATAATTTACAGAATAATTGTTTGCATTTCAAACGTTTACGAAATTTCAAAATACCGATGTATTAAGTTACCACATACATATGTATGTACGTACATCGAAATACATTGCAACTTGCAACAACTGTTTGCTCTGTCCTGTTTGCCCCAAGAAATTTCACACTTGTTTTAAGTGGATTTCTGTTTTCCGTTTTGCAGTTTGTTCGTTTGTCGCTCGGCTTGTTTTCCTCAAAAATTACACGACACGAACTTTGTATAATTACACTCACAGACACGTTTGCTGTTTTATGTTCTCCGCTTGTTGGCTGTTCGTCTAATGTCAACAAATGTTCGTGCCCAACACCAAACAGCCAGTCAACTCGTCCCAGAAGTGTTGCTCTTGGCCTGGCCTGGCCCATTTTGGCCTGATGGCGATGGTGGTAAATATGTAACTAATTACTTACAACGCATGCCATTAATGCCACTCGGAAAGGCATTACCCCATTAGCCCATTCTTGTGGCCGTGGATTCAGAACCATTCGAATGTTCCTTTTCATTTGTGTCGTTGCTGTTACTGTTGTTGCCATTTTTGCCTTTGTTTAGTTTACCTAGAGTGGACAAAGGTAATGTATGGTATTATATATATGTATAAATACCTATGTATGTGCTAAACACTAAACCATACACACACACATAGGTAAGCCGGTCGTAGACATATATAGGGGGGTGGGTATTGTGTTGTGTACGCCACTAGGTAAGTGTAAGTTTACGTAGGTAGGTGTGCACTAGTGTTAGTGTTTTTCTTGATGGTATCCAAGCACAGCACATATGTACATGCGCACACACACACACTCCCATATACACATGTATGCACGCATGGTGCTGAAGGTTGCTGTGTTTGTGTGCAGAAACACATTTCGTACTCGAGGGATTAAAATAAACAAAAATTTTAAATTACGTGCAAAAAAAAACGTTAAAACAACAACAACAACGACTGCGACAGCACGAGCAAGCAAGGCAGCCAGCAGCGAGAAAGCACGAGAAAGTGATTGTGGAGGACAGCCAGACGAAAAGTGCCTTTTAATTTGTTTTGAGGGGTCTTTAATTATACGGAGAACACATAGCCGACGCCAGCACCTCCAGGCTAATGGTTCGGGGTCGCTATCTCTTCGTGCCACATGTTGCAACAAAATATCCATACATACATACCTACATATATATGTATGTATGTAAGTTTATATGTATTTAGATATGTTCACAGTGAAGGTGCCCAAATTTCAACTAAACTGAAGATTAGCCTCCACGACACAATGGCTGCGAATTCATCATATTTCACGGCGTCATGAACAGATGTTCGAACTGCAAATATCGAAAATATCCAATGATGATTTCCAATACAAAAAAGTAAGGAAAGGCTAAAGGCGGGCGGAGCAGACTATATGATACCCTCCACTTGCTACCCCGTTACAAATGAATTCGGGGAAAAATGATATCGGGAACGAATACTATATGTACCCATACAAAAATGCGGGGTATAGAAAAATATAAGGTGATGTGGCAAATTTTAAGAAAATCGGTTAACATATCTAGTTTCCGGATCGAAAATTTATATGGGAGATATATATAAATCTGAACCGATCTATCTCATTTTCTCTATAGATGTTTCTAGTTGAAATATAAAGTGTTGTCACAAATTTGAAGAAAATCAAACATATTTCTAGAGTCTCTAGAGCGGAAAAGTCAAATTTGAACCGATATTTATATGGGTGATATATATATATATAAATCTGAACCGATCTAACCCACAGATGTTTCTAGATCAATTATAAGGTACTATTCCAAATTTGAAGCAAATCGAGTGATATATATGGTTTCTAGAGCCGAAAAAGTCAAATCGGGAGAGACATTTGGATGGAAGCTATATCTTAATCTGAACCGATTTGCTTCAAATTAAATAGCGTTCGTCCTTGGGCCGGAAAACTTACTTGTACTAATTTTTGTTCGGATCGGGTAATAATTGCGACCTGTAGTTTGATTACAAGAATAGATGGACAGACAGACGGACATGGGTGAATCGACTCAGAAAGTGATTCCGATCTGTATAACAAAACTATGGGTCTATCTCGATTCCTTTTGGGTTTTACAAACAAATGTACAACAACATAATACCCTAGTGGAGGGTATAAAAATATACTCTTAATTGACCAAAATAGCTGGAAATTTCAGATAAACTTCACTAATCCCTGGTCAGAGAAGAAATCGAAAATATCCTGAAACTTTAAAATATTCATGAATGAAATACGATGGGAAATGTAAATTCGGGGGACATTTTATTCGTGGTTTCAAATCGCTTCTTTTCCGAGGATGCATTTTGATAAATCCCCTTTCTTACAGATGCATAAAATGAGTAAAACGAACAGGTAATTCAAAATTCAACATGGACGCCTTGACAAGGCATTAATTGACCAAGAACATATGAAGGGATTTAAAAAGAATTAAAAAAATAGAAACTCAATAATAAAGCTCACCTTTGGTGGGGATCGAACCACAAGCGCTTCAGTAATAGACGCGAAAGTATGGATGAATTGCAGGGAATAAGATAGACTTTCAAGAAAATACAAGGATGGGAGGAATGTGCTACACTGCAAAGAACTGAAAGTTATATATAACTATAGTGTGTAATCCCACTAGGTTGGGTCGATAAAAAAGTTGTGTCGGTTGAGCATTTTTTCCAATGACACTGTGCGACAGTCCAAAACCTCTGGGAAGTGATTGTATTTTTATTGGCCTTCAATTCGTAAAATCATGAGAGATGTGAACTGGAATGACGGAAACATGTATTTTTGCAAAAATTTGGTATTTATAAAAACTTCAATAACTCAGTCAATTACTGACGGCTTTTTTTTAGACAAAGTGGCGTTTTACGCCTTATTAAATGTATTACTTAAATAAGTTTACTTGTTGTACGGTTACCAAACAAAATAATGTGAAAAAACATTGCTCAAGTTGAAAAATGGATAAAAATTGCTTAAAAAAGTGTGTTTGCTGGACAAAAGTACACAGATTTCTTAAGTTTTCTTAATCTATATATCTATCGTAAGCTTCAGGTTTCTTCTTCTCAAAACCGTAAAGAAAGTTGACATCGGCTGATAACCAAATAAGTTACAGACTTATAAGTGTTCAAAGGTACGAAAATCCGGTGCTTTTTACCCGTAGTTCAAGATTTTGAGGGTGTCCGGGAAATTTCAAATATAGATTCCTGTTCTTCTCGACAAACCTACCAGAAAAATACTATCGCTTCCCAGAGATTTCTACTTCATTCTTTTTTGTAGCACTGTGTGATCTTACGAACCACTTAGAGGATCTAGAATTTGACCAGACTTAGAATAAATGATAGAAATTCTAAAAATTCAATCAAAAACACTAGCCTATGAACACATATGTAGGTTATTGTTATATTGAGAGGCCTTCTCGTTCCAAGCTTCTCTACATACTTACAATGTTGCGGTTGTGACATTCATATGGAAAAAGGTTGACTACATTGTTATCGCAACGGCGTATCGCATATCGTTTCATTGCAATTATATAGATTTAATGTTTATTGTTATTGCCTAACCACGGAAATGATTTTAACCCTCTCCCCTTTCTCGCTCTCTCCCCCCGTTTAATTGCAGATTTGAGAAAGAATATACGCCACGTGGACAACGACGATTGTGTGATGAGCAACGACAAGATTTAATTTGCAACGATACCCTAAGACGCATACAAAAGGCCCGTGAAGAAGACGACAGCGAGACGTTGAAGTATTTCGCCAGACGACAGTTGCAACGATTTCAGGGGTTTGTGCCCGGCAACGAGAGAAGGACAAGGAAGGCGGCAAATGTTTATCAGTCGCTGGAAAAGTGCGATAAGTGGCATAACGAGGCGAACGACTGGCAAAAGCCAAGCAGCATAAATAAATTCCGACGACGTAGTTTGGGAAAACTAGAAAGTGTTGACGGTCAAACGAGGCGGCGACCACAGCAAGAATTTCTATTTGAACACGATTGCGGTGTAATACGACCCTTTCAGCTGAAACGCAATTTTGCTACCGAACGGCGCGAGAGTACGAGTGCAGCCGACAAAGGCGGCGGCCGTCTTAATTCGCTAACATATTATTTACAATTGGCAACGGATTACCACGAAGAAGGCTTTCTCAACAACATCAAATATTTGGAGAACGTAGGGGAGCGCAATCAATTGCGACGTAAGAGATTACAACAACAACAACAAGTAACACGTCATACGACGACGACAAACGACGAGTGTACGGCTGCGTCCAGTCCCACAGAGAGCCGCACAGCGAATACATCACACATCATCAAGACAAGCGGTGAAGGCAGTTGCAACAGTGACATTTGTAATCCAATTTTGAAAATAATCGCCAAGCAGCGCTCTTTTCGCATTTACCGTTGCAACGAAAAGGAAAGAGCACATCCGGCAGTCGACAGAGCACAGCACTGGCCAATACGTGTCCAAATCAAACCGGCAGCAGACAGTGCAGCAGCAGGAGCATTACCACAAACAAGCGGAACCGGAAACGGCCAATCATCACAGATTTCCTCGCAGGATACCAGGAACTCAGCCAAGGATTCTTGGAATAGCATGAATGATTATCTGAATGGCAATTTGCAGTTACAACAAGGGCCAAACAACAATTACAATCAGCTAACCAGCTTTCATCACAACTACCCCGCCAAGGAGCTATTGATCGATACACTCATCGACAATTTACAAGACTTGGACATAGACGTCGAACGCATAGATCTGCCCCGCATCACTTTGAGCGATTATACCCACAGATATCCCACGGACAATACACGAGCACAAGAGGTCAGCCCCACTTTGTTAAGTGGCAAACGGTGTTTGAATTCAATTTTACTGCGCCGCCAAGAGAGCATTGACCTAGCATCGGCCAAACTTGATATACCCCTAGAATCGTCGGATTATCAGAGTGAAGCTAGACCACCATAAAAATCTCCAACGTTACGCTACGTTAAGTACGCCACATCGAAGTGTAGTCGGAAACGAGAATTTTTGAGCCAGCAACATACATCTCTTGGGTTTACTAAACCATGGTGGCTATTGAACATCGTTCGAAATCTTCGAATACTACGGCTTCTACATCCATATTATCGCCCACTTCGAATTCATCTGTTAACTCGGCCACAACATCGGTTACTTCGACCACGTCCCTCTCGACCAAATCTACGACCACCTTAACGGTAAACAAGAAAATGTCTACGGAACCGGAAACATCGTCCTCATCCAAAAGTGCTGTTAGCCAACGTCAAGTTGAAGCTAAAGTATCGAAGAAATCTCACAAGGAGAAGGATGCCGCCGCCGCTGCTGCTGCCGCCAACAGTCAGGAAGCAACGAAAAAATCATTGAAGTTGGATTTGAAGGGTAAAGAAACCGATTTGGAATCATTGAAATCGCCAAAATCCCCCATTGGAGGTAAGTATCACAGCCGTTTATTAGCAGCCGGCAAAGAACCGATGGAAAGAGATCTCAGAACTTGGATATGAGGAACTGTTTTCGTGGCGATTCGTTGAAGATGAAAGTACTTTAGATACCAAAGCCAGGGGCATATATAAACATACAAATACACATACACAAATTTATGCAGGATATGTACATTAGGGTGGTCAAAAATACTTCAGATTACGAAAGTGGGATTGCCTCGCAGTCTACGTGAAAATTTCAACACCCTGATATCATGGGAAGACTTCGAAACTAATAGGCTACTCGAATAACATTTACACTGTCACAGTCACTTGTGGCTGAGGTGTATCACATTCCCATGATATTAACGCTTTGAAATTGTACACCAAAATTGTTAAAGACTCCCTTCCTTTGAGTTTTCTCATAATTTTGAGCCACCCATAATGTGGTCTAACCAACAAAAGCAAACAAAAATAGGTAAGACCCATTTTTCATATCTATAATTGAATTTCTATAGATGAAAATCTGTTCGAAAAAAATACAAAATTATCCCGTTAGATAGCGGCATATTTGGCCTATCTGCAGGTTAAGCAATATTCCTAATATCAGTTAATACTAAATTAAATTGCATTTTAGGTCAATGGCAAAATAAAACAAAGCAATCGAAGCCTCATTAAATTCCAAATTTGTAACTTATTTATCACAGTTCGACTGTGGTTTTAGTGAGGTTAAGTAAGCGCGCCATATGTAGGTGCAAATTTCCTTTTCTCCAGACTTGTTTTTTAAAAACTAAACCTGCGCTTCAATGCATTTTCATGAACTGAAACGCAGACTTCTTAGAAGAAGGTAGGGTATATCTTAGTCGAAACGCAAGGAGTGCCAATATTACATCAGCCATTGAGTACTATTCCATATCATCCTAAATGATTTCGAATAGATCACATCGCTTAGTCATCCGACTGATAAAGGATTTCTTCACTATAGTGTTAACGGAAACCATCAAATAGCTACTGAGGTTGTAGGGAAACCCCTGAACCTTTGTACACTTGGGCTGTTCAGTAGATAGTTCAATAGACTCTTTCTCGTAGTTCCTAAAGGCACTGTATTGAATGCAACACGGCATCCAGTCTGAAAGATCGAGATAATTGATTGGATCTCTAATTTAATTCTTTGGCTTTCAAAGATGATGTCAAATGTTAAAGAGGCAAACAACAAAAGATTGATTGGGTCTCTAATATTAATTCCAGATATTTTGTCAATATCGCGAAGTAACTGTTTCCCGAGGAACTATGTCGCAGACACGACATGTCGTTGTCGCAGACACGACAGCAATCGTTGAATTTCGTAGCACTGCTATCACTCTCAACACGCTCCTTGGCTGAGAAGGGACCTGGTTATCTACGTACTAGTCTTTAAACATTATTAAAACATGGATAAAATCCTTCTGCAGTCAAGCGTTATTCATATATGCGGTTTTACATATAATACACAAGATACTCTCCCAGCTCTAGGGAAGTTCTTCTAAATGTCTAAGAAGAATTTCTCATGTACTTTCATTTTATACAATCCCATGGACAAGCTTCTCCAATTCTAAGGATATTTCGTATGCAGAAACCACAAACAGTAAAAGGCCGTTGGACAAGTGCTGAGATACTGAGATTTTTTTTCGAATACTTGTTTTAAGGTCCAATTAGTCACAATGTATCGGCGGTCAGAGACGGCCTCTTTACGTTGTTGCGTTGCGATAAGTTTTGACTGATCGGACCTTAGTGTCGTTTTTTATAATATTGTGTGTTTCCTCTGTCTTTAGGTCGTTTAACTCACCAATCCTCATTGTCTTCGTCCGTTGATGTAGAGGATCGCAAAACTTTGCGCGAAGCCCTCTACCAGGGTATATTTCATCGCCATCGAAGAACTATATTCGCCTTTGGCAGTTTCCTGCGCATGCTGCGCAGCCGCAACTCCCAATACAACTCCATACGCAGTGCATCCGAGGGCGAGGCCGAGGTCGAGGAGGTCAGATAAGATGAGATGATTAAACAGGACATAAACAATGATGAAACTGAAAAATAAACAATTCACATTTTTTAAAAATTAAGAAACTTATTTTATAACAAAACAAACGACAAAACAGAAAACAAATATATACATACTTATATATATAAAAACATATATATATATATTATAACAAAATATGTATTGTATTTAAGAAATGGGAACAAGTTCATAGAATTCAAAATTTTAATTTTCAAAACTATTTTGTTAAATTTCCAAGAAAGTTACAAATAATAAAACAAACACAGGTGAACTAAAAGCTAATTTTTCGTAGACAATTAAAAAATATACATACATACATACATAAATCATATACATACTATATTTCTACATAATTATGTATATCGATTGGCTTTTTTGAGTATGAATGAATCAAGGAAATATTCTTGAAATAAAAATTGAACGATTAACCTAATTTTTAGTTGAGTACTTATACGAACATTTATAAATAACAAGTCAGGACTTAAAGAGCATTCCAATTACGTTTTAATTTCCCGATTTTTAATTTTTATTTTGAATATTATCTATCGATATGATTTTTGCAATACTAACTGATTTTTTCTATTTAAAAACAAATAAACGACAAAAAATTATTAATAAATCTTAACAAATTAATAAAATCTTTGGCAGTGGAAATATTTCATTTCTTTTGTTTTGCGTTTTGATCCATAACAACTCTACTATCGATCCCATCTCTTTTCCCATAAACCGCTTAAACTCTAAAGGTTCTCCTACAGGGCCCACTTAAATTAAAAACTATTTATGTTACACTTTAATATGTGGAGCGAATCAATGAAGAAGAAAGAAACACAATCTGTTGCAAGTTAGGAAATCAAACAAATGCCGTCCAATGAAGTCATGTGCAGTAAATGGACACAAATCTTAGAGTGTCAAGCACGTTATACTAATTTTGAAACCGATTGAATTGATACTTCCTTAATAATATTTTACAATGTTTAAAATTTCATTTCCAAATTTTCCAAGATCAAATCGTGGTACCGCATTCTCAGTCTCATATCTTGCAATAGGAACGTTGTTATGCGATAGTTTTACCCCTCATTTTCTAAAACGCTTCTTTTAAGTGTTTTCTTGCGTTGACTTTCGTTTTTCTGGTTTGGCTTTCAAAAATGATGTCAAATGTTTGTTAACTTTATTAAGTTAAAGAGACAAACATCGCCAGCGCAAAGTGATTTATATACAAATCAAATATCCGCATTCACTCACTTGGATTTAGAAACTGAGGGGGTTAACTGTTACATTTGGATACGGTGCTTTGGCATTTGATGAAATGAAAGAATATCTCGGATTTCTCTCTGAATATTTTGTTTGCAAAATTTCACAGCAGAACCGCAGAAATACAATATTTTCTCGTTGATATGCCAAATCGTTTACTAAAAACGAAAGAATAATTTTTAACTACCATTTTTTTCATAGAAATTATTGCAACAGAATTTGTTTCCGTTGTTGTTTCCTCTGTATTTTTAAAGCACACCCTATTTTTTACTAAATATCGTTAAGCTTACATATGAATTTATTCAGTCTCTTCCCCAACCCCCCAAACATTAACTCAGTTTATTGTGTTTTCATTTCATTTATTGATTATAATTTGCACTAATTTGATTATTTATGGAATAAAGGTTTCAAATTGTTTAAAATGTTTTGATTCATATTACCAAGTATATACACACACATACATACTACAACATACATATATAACATGAATTGTTTAAGCAAAAATTGCTTTTTTATTTAAATAAAGGAATAAACTAAACAAAATGTATAATTGCTATATATTCCCAGTTGACTGCATCAGAAAAAGAAAGTATTGATTGTTAGAAACGCTGTTTTCGCTAGAATTGCTAGTTACCGTATCAGTTTCCCATCGAGAGAATCATACAAAGTGTTTTGTTTGATTTTGATTTATAGCGAATTCTCAAATTGCATCTGCTCCCGACCGAGAGCGGAGGACGAAGTGTAACAGTCTAAAGAAACCAAGTGTTGGGAATAAATAAAAATGTTGAGAAATCTTTCGATCGCAAATATAGTCATTTAAATTTTTTTAAAATCAAACGTGCTTTTTTAAAAAAGATCAACTTATTTACAAACCTGTATTCGAATAGGCTTGTAAATATTTCAAACTTCCCCTTTTACATTACAATTGGGGCGTTTATACTTAAATATTTATCAAACAGCTGAGCGATCTGGATCTGTGTATAATTCAAATATTCTAACATTTAATAGATATGTATATGTTAAGTAACTTAAACTAATTGTTGTTCATCGAATAACGCTCATATTTTTAAGTTTTCATCTTCAACTACCTTCAAATTAAATGATAAATCTTTAGGTATAAACTCCTCTAATTTTCTCGAAAATAAACCTCAATAAACGGCATTTCATTAACTCAATTTCAAGTGTCAAATGTGTATGAATTGGAAATCGAGCTTAGCAGTCAGTGTGAAAATGCTATAAATCGAAAGATCTACCAAGAGTATATGTGGTTGTGCTGTTGCACTGACTTCAATCTTCCCTTTGAAACAAAACAAATAAATGGACATACACTATGCCACAGAAGTCTACAAATGTCGTTACATATTGTCATTTATTTATTTTTATTTTCTGATGACTGGCGATTATTCTCCAACTTCAATCTAACATTATAAATATAGAAATATCTGGGCAACACAACAGCAATTTTTATTTTAGTAATAGTTTACTATCGTTTGTAGATTTTTGTGGCATAGCATCGTCGTTACCTTTATATACTAATATAAGATCGGTTATTAAATTCTGTGTTTCTAACAATCAAAATTCACGTAAATGTACTTACGCTGACGACGAAACCAAACTTAAACGATTTCAAACGTAAATCGACAGTAGAAATCGAGTTAAGCTCGATGTCGCAGTCAGTGTGAACGGGCAATTAGATGCATTTGGCATAATCTCTTATGGTGAAGAGAAAAAAGTTTGGATAGAAAATCAAAAATGCAATTTCCTTTGCTAACCAATGACGATGTCTTACGCTACAAACTAAAAACATAACAAATTTGAAATTGAACCATTTCAAATTGAACTTCGAAAACCAAACGAGAAGAAAAACAAAATCATTTGACATATTTTTAGACAACAACTAAAGTTATTAACACAATACAAACATACTCGTTCAGACACATGGCGAATCAAAATGGTTTGTGAGTTTTACGATCCATCCAATTGGCCAGTTCAAAGTTGTAAATAAAACTCATGGGAGGTATGCTGAGAGTCTTACGTTCATCAATTTGAGTTAATTGTTGCTAAAATCTTAGTAACATCATCGATGCATCCTATCCATCCAAGGACAATGACCCATGGAGTATATGGATTTTTTTGCAATAATTTCTGTCGACTCACACCTTTGTTTGCTATGTGTTTCTAATTATAAGAATAAATAAATAAATACAACGTACACTGTGTGACTAAAATAATGATCCAACGTCTTTTGGGTAAATATGAACCATAAAACGAAGATATTTAGATATTTTAGATTTTGATACTAGCAACGAGCTGATGGCACGGCTGCCGAAGCAAGTGCGTCACGATATTGCATTCCTGGAGCGATGACTTCTAGCCTCCAAATAAGAATATTGAAAATGGCTCGATTGTCGAGACAAGAGCGACGTGCGAGTGGCTATACTAGGAAATTTTGTTGACCTCCAAAAAAGAGTCGTTTTGTATGATAACAATTTAAAAACGACGGCGACAGCTGAATTAGATAATTTTTTACCATTTTTCCATTTCTGTTAAACTTTTCCATATCAAAGCAAGATTGTTTCGTTCCGTTTTTTTCTGGAAGCATTTCTCTTGTTTGTCACACAACAACACCCGTATTTATAGCTAAGAGTTAACGATTTAGAGCCGCTAACAATATACAAAATGAACTCTAGATTGTGTTTATTGTAAAATCGTACAGCTATAATATGAGTTTATTTTGTTTATTGTCACCGGCTCTAACACTGCTTTTCAAAAAAAAAAAATTCTCAAGATAAGTCCTCATTTTGGTCACACAGTATATTTTGTGGAAAAATTAACAAACCAATGCTTATACACTGAAATACAAAAATATAAATAAATATATATATTTAAACATTTAAAGCCAAACCAAAGACTCTCAATGATCATGATCCCCGAACAGGGGAGAATGAAATCCCTATTTTTTATTGTTTAATTAAAATGTGGATTGTAAATGACAACGATGTTATACATTTTGGATATCAATATTACTATAACTCTGTCTCCGCCATATTCAATCTTCATTTAGAGTCTTTGGCCCAACATAAAACAACAAAATTTAAATGTTAAGATTATAAAAAAATTGCTATATACATTGCTGGAACAAAGCCTTAATAAAAATATATAATTATTTAGAAATACATATACATATATAAAAAGCATTACATAAAAAAGAATAAGATATGAATATATGTAAAAAATTCGGAGCAACAACTTAAGCTTGAAAAACATACTCTGTTAACATTCGAAGAAGAAAAACATAACAAATAATATACTATTTTATAAAGTTTATTTTATTTCTTTACTAAAAACGAAAAAAAAAACTTAAGATTTTGTAGAAAGTTTAGAATTATAATTAAAAAATAAATAAAAACAATACTATTGGTTACAGGTTGTTTCTTAAAACTTTAAACAAAAATCACTAAAAGAAATAGACATATTTTCGCTACAAAATTCATGTCTTTTGTCCTGGATAATATTTGTTCGCATTTGTCAACGATTCTATTTGCCATAAATGTTAGTGTCATTGCTATAGGCATGTTTTCCGCAATTTTTGAGATTGAAGAAATTATTTGAGTCGCAAAAAGTAGCCTTATCATGGAAGGCAAGTTGGGACTAAATTATGTCATTTTGTAGTACTTAAATAAAACAATGATACATTTTTCTCGGAAACTAGTGATTTTGCCACAAAAGTCATATTTATGCGACTTTTATGACCGACTATTAGGGGTTCAAAATCTTTCACATGTAGATGTGTCAATTTTCGGAGGAACCAGGAATCACCCCCTTTTACTGTGCTTTTTTACATCTTGCTTACTAAAATGAATTTTGGTTCGACGTTGAACACAAAATTCTTGAATCGAAAATAATTTTAAGTAAACAAATATCTGTCATGTGTGTACTCGTACACAAAATGCACTCTACATTTCCTTCGTCAACAATGAAAAATTGCGTAAATTAAAAATAACTGTAGTATTTCGAGTGAAAATTTAAATATCAAAAGATTTGCTTTGGACTAATTTAATAAATAAACGTCTAAACTAACAAAACTTAAAAAAATAAAATAATAAAAAGGAAATATTCTAAAAGAACACAATTTTTCTACAAAACTTTATAAATAATTGGCAGAAATTTAAAATGTAAACTAGTATAAATATAAAAAGAACATAAAACAAAATTGCATTTCAAATACATACTTAAAAAACGACAGACAAAAATCTAATTACAAAACATATACACCGAGAGAAATATACTTGACAATTATAAAAAAATAAAACAGACAACAAATAAAACATATTAACAATTTACAATAAATAAAACAAGTTATAAATTCGAAGGTGTGATCTTTCTTTTTTAAATGTTCAACGCAGATAAATTAAATGGATCAATTTTGGGCGGGCTTAGCCCAACCAAACTTGAATTTGCTTATTCCACAATCCAGTATAAAAGGAGCTCAAATAAACTAATAGATCTTTGGGATCCTCAAAATTTGACCCACTCGAAAAATGTAAGTATGTGTTCACTATTAGATACAAGTTACACAAAAATGATCGTTAACAACTAATAGATTAAAATCGCTAGTTTGGGATGATTATTCGATTGAAAATAAGTTTTATCTGTACCTTCCCAGTAAAAACTCCCATTACAAAATAACATTGGGAGTATGTCAAACTTACCCATCGAATTACTATTAAATGGGTATGTCATTGGGGAAAGGACTTACTCGCAACCATGTCAAGAAGGAATAAGTACTTAAGTAAGGTAATGATATGCAGTTACCTGGTAACGAAAATGGTAACGGCATGTGCTTACCAAGGTTTAACTGGGTTAAGGATTAGATCTACTAATCGATAAAATATTTTATCTAAAATGCTAGTACGGCAATGAGATGGAATTTCGCATAGAAAACATTTTTGATAGAACAAATCTGTTTCCACTTTTCTTATGTATTCTTCCTTATACTTTATGAGTGAATAAATATATATGCTTTTAAAAACAAAAAAGTTTTCGGCGACATCTGTATAAATTTCCTTGTACTAGACGATATATGACATCAATATTTGGACTCAACCTAAATTTGTTCCAAATTGGTTTAAAAAGTAATAACATTTTATTAAAAACAAAAGAATTCGTCGTTTGCGTGACAAATGCGCTGCACAGAGCGCGTGTAATTAGGTAACGCTTTAAAAGTGTACATATGACGTTAAATAATCACTTCTGGCAACACTGTGTGTCGATGTTTGTCGATTTACTAAAGAGGAAGAACTAACTCGTCAAAGGTTTGTAAAATATAAAATATGTCCAAGTCAAGGAAGAGAAATGAAGCTGAGTCTGAAGATTCCAGCGACGACAGCAGTGGCAGTTCTTCTGAATCAAAAACTGAGAAGGAGGAAAAACGTGAAAAGAAACAAACCAAACACAAAGATAAGAAGAAGCATAAACATAAAAAAAGCAAAAGTGTGAAGAAAAAACAAAAACATAAATCGGAATCCGAAAAGGAGGATGGAAGTAACACGGCATCCTCCGATTCTGGATCTTCAGATTCATCATCATCGTCGGACGATGAATCTGCAGCCAAAAAGAAACCAAGGATAAAAGACGATGATAAACCCTCAGCTCGACCCAAGAGGGAGAAGTCTAGAAGCCGTGAAAGGGAAAAGCAAAATTTGCGGTCAAAATGGGAAAGTCCGCCAAGACGAAGGAATCGTAGCCGCGAAAGAAGCCGTAGTCGTCAAAGGGACAGGTCCCAGGATCGCAATAGAGAACGTCATCGTCCAAATAGGGATCAAAAGGAACGTGTTGACATTAAAAAGGAGAGAGATGATCGTAGAGACTTCAGGCGGCCAGATAATGATGAACATCGTGCTGGTTACCATAGAAGGGAGTAAGTATAAACTAGAGGTGTGTGTAGAAAATGTATTAATAAGATGTTAACTTTATAGTCGTAGTCCACGAAGGGAACGTGAAAGGTCACGGGAACGTGATTACATAAAACGTGAAGTCCGTTCACCCAGACGAGACAGAGGTTCAGACAATCGCTTCAAAAACCGACGGAGGGATGACGATGATAGAAACTATGAATGGGGAAAGCAGTCGGACGAAAAAAAGGCCGACGTAAAGAGTGAAGAGCCTAAAGAAAAGGAGAAGCCCAATTTTGGTCTCAGCGGGGCGCTTACCGAGGATACTAATAAGGTCAATGGTGTCGTTGTAAAATATGCCGAACCACTGGAAGCCAGAAAACCCAAACGGCGTTGGCGTTTATACCCGTTCAAAGGTGAAACCGCACTGCCCGTAATGCATATACATCGACAATCATGTTTTTTAGTTGGCCGGGATCGTAAAGTTGTTGACTTGGCTGTCGACCATCCCAGTTGCTCCAAACAACATGCCGCTTTGCAATATCGGCTCGTGCCATTTGAAAGAGAAGACGGCACGAAGGGAAAACGAGTGCGCCTCTATTTAATTGATCTGGATTCGGCCAATGGCACTTTTTTGAATAACAAACGCATAGATGCCCGCAAATACTACGAGCTGATCGAAAAAGATGTAGTTAAGTTTGGCTTCAGCACGCGCGAATATGTTTTATTACATGAGAATAGCAAAGAAGATCAGGAAGACGATGATATTGAGGTTAAAGAAGAGCCAGTGGAAAACTAAATCCATTTGAGCGCTAGATTAAGACTTTATTAATATTAATGGAAAATAAAACCGAAAATTTTAAACAAATTTCAAATGAATGCGCCAACAATTTGTTCGCATCACTGCACATACATACATTCTGTGGTAATCATTGAAAGTGTCACGTAATCCAGCATTTTGTCCACATATTAAGTGTTCCGGTACAGAAATTTGTTCCTAAAGCAGTGAAGTATTTCTTTTCGTTTTCCAACGACACACGTCTTCGCCCTACGGACAAAACATGTGTAAGTAAATTATGGTACTATTTTGAACTTATTTTTATGTGTTTAACCACAGTTGTGGCATAGGAGTCAACTTCAGAAAAGTTTTGTATGTTTTCTTATCGAAAAGAATGAAAGAAATATAGATCTCGGCGAAGTTCGTTGACGCTGGCGTCAAAGCTACAAAATTGGAATATTTTCTTGCGGGGTTTCTGTTCAGTTTCTCTTGTCTGTTTATGAAACGATCGTTGGACAATATTTTGCACAACAAATAGTGACGACTACCTCCAAGATTTCTGATTTCAATGAGGAAACCTTTTTGGAAGTTTACTCCTACGCCACAATTGTGTTTATACACTTTGTTTTCCTATAAAAGGTTTATATTGCATAATTTTTTTGAAAATTATGCAAAAAATAAAGCCATAATTTTTGTCATAATTTTTATTTGAGTCCTGTCCCACTCGTGGTCAAACTCTTTGTAGGATAGTCTAATGAGCCTTTAAAATAGAAAATTGAAGCAAATTTGTTCGCAGCGCTTTTCGTCCGTACGCTGGCAAATAAAGCGTTTTTGATTCTGGTATCACGGTCATTACGGTTCAATGAGTCTGGCAATACTGGCATTTTCTTATTAGGGATGTGATTAGAAAAATTTTGGGATTTTACAAATTATGGTCCATATTTGCTCTATGCAAGGGCCAAAGAAAAAGGAGATTACAAATTAAAAAAGTCTAATGCTGGAAATGTTAATGTAGAAATCAAATAAAATATAATCCCGAAAAATTTTGGAAACCCGACTTTTGAAATACGGAATTGCGAATCCCGAAATTTCCAAGCCAAAACTCTGAACGGCATCCCTACGTACCATTCATTACGCTTTGTTTACTCGAGATTATCATATTATTGCAACTCAGCAATAAATAAATTTACCACTTTGCATTTACTACACTAACTTCAAACATTTCGGTCGTCAGCATCCCCATTGTTCATTCTTTATTAGTGCAGTGCAATGCCTCCAAAAAAGAAGCAAAAAGCTAATGCCTTCATGGTCTTCGCCTTAGAGTGGAAGCATAAGAATGGTAGAGGAATGAGTATGGCGGAAGCAACAACAAAGGCGGGTAAAATATGGACGGTAAGTACATGGAAAGACTGAAACATAAATAATAAGGTTTATATCTAGTTTGAGGCCGATGGTCCTTTCCTTACCTTTGGTCTTTCGAATGGTCTTGTAATGTCGATTCGTTAATCAATTGTGGATTTCTATTTTGGTTGTTGCACTGTGTTATTTTTAAGCTCTAGAACCTCTGCAACATATATAGAAAAAAATGACTGCCTTAACATAGAGATGTTCCAATTATAAATTTCGTATACATTCCGCACTTGCAGACAATGGATGCAGCCCAACGTGCACCCTACGCCGACAAAGCGAAAGAGGAGCGAATTATGATCAGCCGCACTGCAGCAGAAAAACTAACATGTACTGGAATGCCGGTGTCGCAAATAGAAAGGGAAAGGACCGATCAGCAGAATAAGGAACGTCTGATGAAGAGAGACATTGAAGCTACTGTAGGCCGAAGTGTTAAAAACGATGGTAAGTTGAAAACGCTATATTGGTATGTATCAACACAGTTCTACATGGATTTTTCGCTGAGATTTCTGACCAAAGTCGTACTATAATGTGTCTAGTAGTAGTAGATAAGCAACAAAATGATAATTCGAATTTCAGTAATGTCATTTGCAATTGAGATAAGAATCTATGTATGACCAATACAAACATCACTCCCATAGATTGCTGCACCATCCTATAGATTAGCGTTGTAATTTAAGCACAACACTACTTTCTATTTTTTTTGTCTTTATGGTACTTCGTGTTATAAAACACGAAGAATTATTTGGCCAATTCCTAAATAAAACGCCAAGATAATAGTTACGGGTCAAACCCGTTATGAATTTCACAAAAACTTCACTAGCTTGTAGCTTTTAACAGTAATCTGTTTTATTCTTTCTATCCTTTCGGATTTTTAATTGTTCAAGTACAGTTACACTGCTTTCGTAAAAATTGACACCGACGCCGACGCGCCCAAGCGCGCGTGACCACACACTCGAAAGGTCGAAGCCGAAGAGTCTACTTTCTATTTGACTAATGAATCATTATAATTTATTTAAAACGGGTACTCTGCCACGTAGGTAATCCTGTGATCCCTTTACACTTGTCTCAAACAATTTTAGTAACAATCCGACCGACATGAACGACAGATTGCCTTACTAGATATAAAAATATCATCTAGCAGCCTAAGAAGACTTCGAAATCAAATACTTAATTTAAATTAAAACTGGAAAATACTTTTTATTTTTGTTCGTACATTTTTTATTGTTTTTATACATTTTTTATTTTTTCTCAGAACTGGAAAAACAACCTTATTATTTCATCATGGCAAATTATTTCACGAAAACATTAAAAGGCGGTGTTTATGTTCCTGCCGAAATTGCGGTTTGTAAATTTTCGCTAAAGCATGGCGTTTGTCATATGTATCAAACGCTCATTAATCCAGGTTTGTAATTTTGAATGCATTCGAACTACATTATTTAAAATGTCTCCCGCATTTACTTTTGCAGGTGTCAATATTTATGGTCACCAATACGAGGCCCAACACCACTCCGAGGCTACTCACAATCTACCTTTGCCACCCAATGCGTTGGGCGATAAAAACCTGGGCAACATCTACAACGAAATATTGAATTTCATTCGTGACGGTGATTCAAATAATTACCCGCCGGTTTATACGCACCGTGATTGTATGCACATAATCGAATCGATTTTGGAGTTTTTAAAATCTGATATCGGCGCGAATAATATAGACCTAAAAGTTTACTCCATACAACATTTATTTTATATTATGAAAGAGGCCACCTGCGAAGCTGGAGAACTAGAGAAGCCGAGTAGTTTTTATATTACAGACGCATACTTCGAACGTGATTTCTTCGAATTTCAAATTGGCATTGGATGTCAGGTTAGTGAATATTGTATATATACGTATATATATATATATATTGAACATTATATGTTACATGTTATTAATTCTATAATCAACATTTCGACCTGTTTGAGAGTTTAGTTACAGGCTGGCATTATACAAAATATTTGAGCATATCTTAAGGCACATACTCTTTCGTATTTATGAGCGGTCATTGCTAGACCGGTTTAGATGCAATCGGAGCACAACATCACCGCTGACCAGTCTTACTGGTAACATTAGAAAATGTCTAGTGACCACGGTTGTTGTGTTCTGCTGTCTCTAGATATTGTAAAAGGCATTTCACAAGTTAGGTCATGTTCTGGTAATAGCGAAATTATATTTTACTTGTGGGTATTCAAGCTAAATTATTGCAGTCTTATTTATGTGATAGGAGTCAGTATGTAATTTCAATGACGTTTGCTGAAGTATTTGTCTTGTGCGTAGATGTGTTCCGTACTTGGCCCCTTTTGTTATGTATGATATCTTCCATGAGATCAATAATTCTACAACCTTTTTGCAATTACTTTTTAAGGGGGAAGTAGAATTTTTGGACGCCATACAGAATGCAATGGCACAAGTTGGCTGGCTGGATGTCAATGTTAACAAGAGCTACGCATGCTGGGTGATCTTTCCGTTTTCTTATTCGAAATTAACATACAATTTGTTGATAACATTCACAGGCAGACATTTAATGGTAGAACTTGGTTTTGTATTTTTATATTTTTTATTATTTGATATTTTCCGTGCCTTGTACTTACTGGATGGAGTAGACTACTTTTCTTGGGCAGTGACTTAATATTGAAAAAGAATATTTACTTTATGGGATTCTCCACGGATATATAGGACGTTTATAGTATATTTGATTGAAAGTTCTTATCGTTTTTTGAAGTTATTGTTATTGTTCATAAGTTTCAAGTAATTTGGATATCTTTGAATGCAGATAAATAAAACAAGAAAAGATTAAAAAAGATATGTGTCAGCTGCAAGGAAAAACAGTCCATGTTGGTACAAAACAAACGATTTTCTCATTTACTGCTATTTTTCAGTTCCACGAGGATCTCGACAAGTGCAAATATTGCACGCAATCTTATGTTACCCGCTGGGGATATATGTTTGCCGACTATATGTGTAGAGATATAGCCATTCCACTGGTCCCCGGGCTTCACTGCCCCATTAATACGAATCTTAATGCCATTATAACACCCGCGCCTAGAGCGCACAGCGACAATGAGTCGTTTGCATCCATGAGCACAACCTCGACAAATGCAACCAATGCTGTGGCCGGTTCTAAATACTATTGTGATGACTCGAAAGTCTCAATTACGGAGCCCATGGGTCGTGGTACCAGAAGGTCGCCTGCAGATACACCCTCGCCGCCTCGACGCCAAAAATCATCTCGCAACGACAAGTATGATAGCTCAGAAGATGATGACGATTTGAATCCTTGGACATCGCGTTCGCGGCACAACATTCCGCGTGAACCAGAAACCTCTCATTTTGACATCGACTACAACAATGGCTTAAATTCGGATGCCGATGAATACAATTCAGTGGCAAGTTATGGTCGCGGACGTGGTTCTTTCGTCAAGTGCTTCAATACTTCGGGTGGTAGTAGCTCCGGTCGCGGCCGCTATTTCCGCCCTTAAGTAACTTCGATACGTTTTATTGTTTTTACAAAAACAACACAGTAAAAATCTACAAGTTTTAAAGGTTAAAGTGTAAAGAAGCACATTATCTTATTTTTGTTACTTTACAATTTTCTTGTCGTTCATTCAAATTCAAATGTTATGCTTAAGATAAAATCAGTCTAAATGTTAGACTAAATAAATAAATAATTTTTACCAAAGGACAAAAATAAATACCTCGTTTTTAATAGATAGAGATTCATTCCTATCTGTTCTCTGCTCTACATTTCTGTTCTATTGCTTAACTTTTATTTACCATTTTTACGACGTTTTCTCAAAAAAGCGTGAAGTTGTTTTGGTTAGGCATTTTTACCGCCCGTGAAGTCAGATATTACAACCCTTTGATTTGTCACATCTCCTCATATTTTAACTAGGAACATTTTTAGGGGACGTGCACCACATCTCTCCCGATTTGTCTACTTGGTGCACTAGAAACCACACATTTCAACCATTTCGTGTTATATTTGAAATAGGGACATCTGTAGATTTGACTTATTATTATTTCACTTCAGCTTTTCATTACATATTTACGTGGACAATTTTTTACTCCCTTTCCTATTTTTTCTACTAAAGGGACATATTTGCCATAAATCTGAAGAAAGTTTTACTCTATGAAATGGTAACAAACTGTTTAGTAGTTCTAAAAAATAGATAAAACTGATTCGAAAATCGTTAACTGAAAAGCACATTCATAATTTTAAAGAAGTAGCAAATAATAACGTAATAATGGGGAAAATAGTGACATGTATTTCAGAATACTTTCGAAATAAAAAATGAATTTACTTTATTAGGTAAGTCGCATTCCATCATGGAGGCGAACAAATTTGGACTAGACAGTAAAATATAGTTGTGTTTAAACTCTCACTCTACTGAGTAGGAGGGTACATAACATTTGGGACAGAAAAAAGGTGTAAAGCTTTGAAGAAGTGACTTAAAACCCTATGTATGTTTACACCAAATCCGTTTCATGACTTTTTAAGCTGTTTGATCACGATAAATTTAGAAAGTCGTTTTAACTTTCATACAAATCTGAGAGTAATACTCTCACTCATATATAAGTCGATTTAACCGGCTGAAAATTGACTTTTTGAATTTCTCTTTTTGAATGTCTCCATTTTTGGCATTAGAAGGCTATCATTTTTTGAGGAATAGTATTTTAGTGTAATGTACTATGCTCAATCAAAAACTCAATGTTGGATTATTATGATGTTACGTCCTTGGGTATTTCAGGTGGCAATCTGCATATATACTTACTGGCTTCATTCCCAACGATCACAGCTCCGTTAACAACATATAAAGCTAATAAACAATTAATCCATAGAAATTTGCAAACGACATTGCTTTCTATTAAAATCTCCATTTTTCTCCTTTTATGGGGTTAGTTTGCAAAACATCTTTTAAGAAAAAAATAATCTTAAATTTCTGGAAAGTGTTCCTGAAGCACTGTTTCTACGTAATAGTGAAATTGTAGCCCTCCACGAAAATTAAATAAATTATTTTTTTAATAAAAAATATAGTTTTCCAGTTTCGTTTTTACTGCGATTCTTGATGAAACAAACACGTTTTCGAATCGTTGTTTTCTTTATTAAGAATATACAATAAATAAATTGATTGTGTCGGTATGTGTCTTTGTCTTTGTGGTGATTTTTCTTTTCGAATGATAAAAACATACACGACTTACACATTTCTTAAATAAACTTTTACTTTTTTCAATTAAAATGTCAATTTTGTTATTTTGGTACAGCATGATTTTTACAAATAACTTAAATAAGTAATTTCTCTTCGAACATAAACATAGGCAAAACGAAAGCAAATAAAATAAATTAACTAAACACAATTTACAAGTATGATTTATGCAAAAAACCAACGAAAGGACGAAATGTAGTTTGTCTTGTGTCTTGAAATGTTTTTTTATAAAGTCTTGGTTTTTCTTTTTAATTGCAAAATATAAGATTTATCGGAATTACACACCGGATTAAATTAAGTAAGCGAATTTGCAACATATTGTTTTTCTTGTCTAAAATATGTATATGCCTGTGTGTATGTATGTACTCGTATATTGTTAATACTTAAAGAACTTACGCAACTAAATTTAACTACAGGACATGTGTTTGTAGTTGTTGTTGTTGTGAAACGTATGCTAATGGAATGAAGAAGGCCGAACGATTGAATGATCGATCCGTCAAGGACGCCGGTTAAGGAGGAAGGAATGGTTATAATAATTAAAAGTAGTAAAAGTCCTAATTAAGTTAATTGTCGTAGTCATTAAATCACCTAGTCAATCAGTAACCATTGTCGTTGTTTTTGTTGTTGTTGTTGTTGTTGAGTGACCATTCAAATCGTCAGGCCATTTTAATCATTTCACAGACATGGGTGATACACACACACATACAATTACGCCCACATGTATACATACATATTCATATAATAAAAACTGCGTTAAGATTCTAACAGATTTGGTTCACAAAATACACAAGCGAATGCGAATACAATTGCAATATAGACAAATTAATAAATAAACAAAATATGAATTCAATATTGTTGTGTGAATGTTTGTATGTATATATGTATGTATGGTTTGCAATGCAAGCACAGCTTTTGTTTTGTTTTGTTTTTTAAAGGAATATCTTAAATCGCTTGTGTCCTAATGAACTAATGATTCAATCTTCGATTCTTTGATCGTATCTTTAAATTCTGATGTGTTGATTTCTGGTATTGTATTTACAATATCTTGAGCTTGACTTGTGGTTGTTGTTGGCGGTGGTGGTGGTGGTGTCGTCGCCGCTCCCACATCGCACGTTGACATTTTTGTAGATGCACCAGAGCTGAGAGTGGAGTTCATTAGTTTAGGCGTAGAGGGGCTCTGACTGACGGCGTTTTCGGCCGTTTGCTCCAGCAAATTATTTTTGGTTTTCATCGATTGTGAGGCGTAACGCTGCACAATTTCACTCGAGGACTGTTTTAATGTCTCGGCCATGATTTTGTGAACTTTCTCCATTAACTCGGGCAAATCCTGTTTGGTGAGACCCTCCGTGGGTATGGGTGGCAATGCGGTTATAATGATGTTGCCAGCATTCAAGATTTTCTTTTTGTCATTCAGAAAAGTACAGTAGGAGCTGAAGACCACAGGCATTATGGGAATTTGCTCCTCTATGGCCATGTGAAAGGCGCCCTTTTTGAAGGGGTGCAATTCTCCCGTATTACGGCGGGTGCCTTCGGGAAATACCCACAGTTTAATGTTTTGCTTCTTGATTTTGCTATTAACTTGGTTAAGTGTTTCTCTCGCCTTCTCACCTCTGACACGATCGATGAATATCAAGCCGGCCAGCCAGGCCGCCAAACCAAATGGCCAAGCGTAGAACAGTTCCCGTTTTGCCACCACGGTGCATTTGTTCATGACATGCCAGATGTTAAACATGCCTACGGAGGAGAAGAAAATATAATGATTAAAAAGAGAAAAATATTTCGTTATATTTACGAACTAATACAACGACAAACAAGTTCATTAATACAACAATACCTGTCATAAATACAGAGAAATGTTAAATTTTCTTGACTTTCTTTTTCATGTCAAGTTTGGTTTATTCAATATTTACCTAAGACATCCAACGATGACTGATGGTTTGCCACAATAATACAGGATCGGTCCTTTTCCAAATGCTCTTTGCCACGAAGTTCCCATCGTAAACCGATAAGTGCTGTTACTCGATGACAAAGTGTGCTAGCCATGCTAAAATAAAAAAGATTTTTTAAATAACTCTTGGTATAGTTTTGTTGTTGTAAAGGATAATAATAAATTATAGGATGTGTAAAATTTGGTTAAAATAGAAAACAGGATACTTTATGGTATTGGAACATACATGTCAGGGGATAAGGCTAGATTTGGAATGTTTTTTTTTTTTTGTAAACTTTCCAGATCCCTTTGCATAAATGTGGCTGATTTTCGGATATTCTCTGGGTGAATCAGGGCTTTTTGACATAGATTTTCGATTTCAAATAACGAAAGAAATCCAACGGTGCTAAATCTCTTCATCTATTGCACCAAATCTGAAGGATATTGAAATCGTCATTTTCAAAAATTTGGTCCAATCACGTCTCAAACCCAAATAGTGACCCCTTTGGATTCTCTGAACTCCAAATGCAGCAATTTCGACGACTAATCAATGCGAAAATGAGTTTCACATCTGTACTCCTAGTGTAATACTACTTTTACTAAAATCAAATGTGTAGCATTAAAAGAAATAAAATTTAATATTTTAGTTTTCCCCCAATTTAATTACTATTCGGAAATTTCTGATGTTTCTGTACTCGCACATGTAAATATCAACTTATTTCGCAGTAATTTCATAATGCGGTATCCCTGATTGTGTTATTGTAAATATGTATGAATGTATGTGTTTATTACAAAGACTCCACTTTTATTAGATTACAATTTTATTAGATATCACATAATTGTTTATACACTTATAAACTTTGCTTTGTTGTTTATTATAAAACCAATAGAAAATTCATTTTGACCGCATTAAGCGACTGATAAACGGATGAATGATTTGGCCGTCGCCTATTAAGGTTATAAAACTATCAAATAAAATCAAGTCAATTGAGACATCGATCATTTATTGCCCATTTCTATTTGCTACACTATTTTATCTAAAGAGTTTTAATTGCCCCATACTTGAAATGTAATGCTGATATTCCCCCTGATACCTGGGTCTTTTCGTTATCAAATTCCAGCCAAACGTGAACGTCGTAAGCCAATTAAAACCACAGACAGTCCATTGGTTGTTTGCTGTTGTTGTTAGTTAGTTAATAAGCAAATGGGAAATAGACGGACTGCATTATTATAATTACATGCCCATGGTGCGCTAACAATTATTAACACTATTTTGACTAGAGCTGCAGAGCCAACCATTCATAGAATATTCAATGGTAGTTTGAATGCGAGCCCATTTAAACACTCTACAATGATGTCACTTTAATAATTCATCGTTTAACAGAGTTATTGTCAAATTAACGACGGCTATTGTCGTAAATCATCAGGTAACATACATACATCATTTAGGCTAATAACGACATAAAAATTGATTGATGATGATTGATTCAATGCACTCATCGTAACTAATTAACGAGAGGCTATATTTGGAGTGATGCCTTCGATCATAAAAATCAATAATTCATTAGTTGTATGATCAAGAGCAATATGAACATCTAAGTGGGTCTACATGTGTACGTAGATTATGTAGAAGAAAATTCGGTATGAATGTAATTTTCCAGGGAATTTATATTTAAGTTTACCATTAACGGACAGTAATCAAAGTTAGATAATGTAAATACAATAGTAAACCAATTTTGTTAGTTAATCACTGTGGTACACGAGCTTTAATGATCTTGAATGATTACCTTAGAAGGATATTTAAAATAAAGAACGTATACTTATAATAATAATACAAAAAAATATTTTTTTCATCCAATCTAAAATATTGACTTTTCTTCATTATTACATTTTCATCAAAAGATTAGGGCAGGCGCGCTCCAATGCTTTAAATTGTCGCTGTTGATTCAGCTAATTCCTTGGACAACTGCCAGACGGCGAATCGCAACCCATAAGACGAGCATACTCACAACAAACCGAATGTTGAAAATAACAAGTAAATAAGCGTCAGTCGGCTAAACCGACTCAGGGAACATATGTATTTATGTTGTAAGGACCTTAATTTTACATAGGGTCGGATAATTTGAGTGGAAGGTACTAGAAGTTTCAAGGCCATGTGCCCAGCTTCATCATTTATAAAACTATTATAAAAAAAACATAATCAAATATCAAGTGATAGTGGATTCCAGTCGCTAGTATAGAAGTTATAAAGAATTTCATTCTATCTATGAGAGGGACAACTGTGTGAGAGGTACTAGAAGGGGCGTGGAATATTTTTTAAATCTGTAAAATTGATAATTAAAACATAAAAACATTTTCAAATACCAAATTGCAGATGATTTTGACTACCCATACATCTGCTTTATTTTAAACAAAGCTTATGTCACTGTGTGGGAGGACAATATCGCTTCTATTCTAGGTGAATGCAAGGTCTATAAAAGCATTGCCAAATATCAAATTTCACAGTATTCAGATCATCCGTATAGAAGTTATAACAGCTTTAATTACTGGAAGGAGCGCCACATTTTGTACTCTTCGAGTGATTATAAAATTGTTATCAAATACCAAAATATAGGTGATTCCGAATATCAGTGTGGAAGTTTCATTGGTTTTAATTTAACATAGGAATAGGGGCGTGGCAATTTCGCCCATCTTCGAACTAAAACTAAGTTTGGGAGAAGTATTACCAATGGCAAAGTTTGAATTGATTCCTTAACTCCTTTCGAGAGTTATCGTGTACAACATCTAGCCAGACAGACGGGCGGACATGGTTCAAACAACTTAAAAAGTCGTGAAATTGATTTGGTACAATCATACTTAGGGTCTTAAGTCACTCCTTCAATGAGTTACACTTTTTTTCTGTCCCAAGTGATATATACCGTCCTACTCTGTAGAGTGAGGGTATAAAAAGCTTGCCTTTAATTAAAAATTGTTATTATTTTTTATTTTTAACCTCTATTGAGAAACTTTCAATAACTCTTTTCTGTTTCCTTTTCGAAATTTAATTCCCTTAGTATCTTCTAATATCATTATCTATTGATTATTTTATTAAAAAATATAGTAAAATACTGCCCACCAGCAAAAATGTTTCTCTTAAAAAACAATGAAACTAAAAGTGGTTGAATTTATCCCCCTGTCCAAGAATATGTCCAAAATTTGCACTTCCATAGTTAATGGTTAAAACTATTCCTTGCACAATTATGGCGACTGTTATAGCCCACTGTGCTGTTAATGGCTGGACTAGATTATCTATCTCATTATCCATTACCCATCAGCCATCAACCATGAAATAATGTCAAATTAATTATTAATTTGTTGATTGGATTTGCTGAAAAAACAAATCAAACACGCGAATGAAATGCGATGATTGTATAGAAAAGTACAGCACAATGATGGGTATTGGGAGAAGGAGAAAAGAAGATTCCAAACACTCGATTTCCTAATTTTCACTAGAAGGTATTCCAAATACATGAGGTATTTCTTTTGGAAATGAAATGAAAACCCGGCGTAGTTTAAGACCTTGCATGGACTCCTCTGTAAAGATTTCGTCCGTTAAAAACTAAAAAAAACTATCTTTAAAAGTTCATATTAATAAGTAAATTGAAAATCTATGATAAAAATACTTTATTGTTATCGCCACTTCAAACTGATATTTCATTTGATTTAGTTGCTGTCCTACAATCGCGATAACCGCCTTGTGAGCCAGATCAACGTATTTACACTCTCACTTGTCTGACAAGCAACAACCTAAACCACAATGTTATGACTTTTCCCTTATGGAACAGTCTGTTTAGCCCACATGCTGCTACTCATATGTCTAAATAAGCGGTCTGGCATGGCAAAGCAGTAACGATCAAGCGTGAATAACCGAAACGTTAGAGATTTGCAAACATCGGAGTAATGTTTCACCCACCCTAAAATGTTAAATGGATATTCTATGTGATGTCGTTTTTTTCGAGTCGGATCGCTTGTAGTAATTAAATCTATTTTGAATTTTTCTCATTCACATTTTTAATACGCGAGTGTATGTGTGTATGCACGCACACATACACAATACTGCACATTTATCCATACATAGTTGTCGTTATCCACTAATGTGATGAGATCAGTGGAGAAGTGTCTTGTTTTTGGTGTGATAAAATATAGTTATCAATTGAAATCCAAATATATTCAGTTTTCTGAAATCCGAGGAGGATAAAATCGGACCACGCCTAGGGTCAAATGTGCTATAAATTTCATTCGCCAATTCTCACTTTGGTTTGTGTCTCTGCTAGGTATATTCGAGTTTATTTGCCACATATTAGGGTACATATCTTCCATGGAGGAAATTAGCTTATTAAGCCGGCCCATATACGAGTGCTGCTTCTGCTGCCCGACGAATTTAGTTTTACAGAGTAATTCAATAGCAGAATATATAGTCTGAAATGGGAGTTTTGGGTTTTGCAACATAGATACTACATCGATTACCCAACAACCAGAATTTCGATACAACTCTGTGCATTATCCGTAGTTTTATATTGTAAAATTCTCTTTCAATATTGTATTGATACAAGTTTGTCATTGCAAATGCTGTGAAAATAATAATTATGCTATTACGCTGTCCGGATTCCTAGCTTTTCTTTGTCTTTTGCATCATTCTTTTGCAAACACCCTTTGTTGGTGGCAATTGCCCAAACGGCGATACGATCTGTCTGGTTTACTTCAATGATAAATTTGTCCAATTGAATACAATCTGACGACAAAAAGCAATACCAGAGCAAAGTACACTGGGAAAGAAAGTAACACCTACTAAGTACAAACTTTTTTCATTTTCATTTTCTGTTTTTTTTTTCTTTTGGAAAGTACCGTTAATTTGGTATTGTGGGAGTCATAATGTGCATACATACATATGTACATACATACATTGAATATATATGGCTTTTTTATTGATATACCAATTGAACGGGAACTAACTACAATTGAAACTATACACATACATACATACATGCATACTGATATTTTAGTACAAATTAAAAGGTCATTTCTTCTGCTCATAATGCAATAGTACGTGAGCGGGAGGGGAGGCATAGCTAACAATGACCTTGAGATAGCTTATGCCAATTTACGGTGGAAGATTGATTACCTACTAGAGAATTATCGATACATTTGAAACAGGCAAAAAGCTCATCCATCTTTGTAAAAGACAAAAAGCTAAGTAAACGAGTTGTTTTGAGTTGTGTTTAAAAAAGTTTCGAAAAGTTTTCCAGAACACAAGAAACACTCGGAGTAAAAATTTTGAATTATGGAATTATATCGTATCCATTAGTAAGAATGCGTAACATTTTTCAGAAGATTCAATCGCAATAAATATTTCAAATTCCATATCAAAGTCAGAGAAAAATATTTTGAAAATAATTTTTACTGAAAATCTTTTTTGGCTCGCTTGAAACTAATCTAAGTTGTCTATGTTGTCAAAATCGAAAATTAGAGGAAAAATTCGATAACTATTTTAATTATCGATAATTGTGCCAGTTAGTATGAGAATGATCTAAGTCATTTCTTTTGACATTTATAAAAATGTACCGTTACAATGACATTTCTCATTTTATGCACACCAAAATTGTCTTTAGTGTTAGTTTGAAAGTGGTCTAAGTCACACTATATCCACTGACATTGATGTGTGGTGATAAAAACAAACATTTTTTATTTATAATGCCCACTTTGAGTGATTCAGATAATTTGAATAACATATAAATTATTTGAAAAGTAAATAATAATTTCAGGACGAACAACCTGTAAATATTTAAATATTTTTTTATTATTTTTTTTTTAAATAAAATATTTTGTGTTTAAGGAAATATTACTTTTTCATATTAGTACCAGTGGTCGCATATGTCAAATGAGAAGCGCTGATAAACAAAATATTCCACCGAACTAAGTCTAAGTCGACACACTAAATACATTTTTTTGTTTTAATTCGAAAAATGTTGAGAAGAATGAAAGTGGTCCAAGTCAGTGCATCCTCTGAAAGTAGTGGTACCATCGTTGACGATTTTTTATTGAAGTTCGATATAGTAGTAGGATATTCTAAGAAAAAAATTTTGTGCTTCAGGGGAAAACTATTTTTCTATTGACTCAAACATAAACCATTGCATATCTCAAAACGGATAAGTGTGAGACTTAGACCACCATCATACTAACTGGCACAATTGTTCTCTTTTGAAGTTTAAAAATTATTTATTATTAAAAATATATTTATTTATTAAGAATATACTGTGTATAATTTCAGTATATATAAAACAATATAAAATGCCGCAATAGCGATGTTATTCCAATTGAATGCATTTCAATTTTTGTTCCCATTGAGCGGTGATACCTTTTTCGGAAACACTGTACGCCAGATATCTCGATAACTAGTTCAGTTATCAAACAAATTTACTTTAATTTTTCTGCCTGTTTTCCTATTTTCTTTCGGGTTTTCCTATATTTTTTGCTTCGATATCTTATCGAACAAATTACCCGATTTTTTCGTTTTCAAACTAAAACTAATAATAAAAAGTAGAAAGTCGATTTTTTTTATAATTTTCATAATATTTCATATAATTTTCATTTTGATAACTAAGATAGTTATTTTTTGGGAACACTGTACAATATATCGATAAACAAAGAATTTTTTCTGCCTGTTTTTAAGCTTTCTTCCGATTTTTTCCTTATTTTAGTTTCGATATCTTCAAAGTTGGCGAAAAATTACACGATTTTTTCATTTTCAAACTAAAACTAATAATAATAAAAAATAGAAAGTCGATTTTTTATAATTTTCAATATTGATAACTAAGATAGTTATTTTTTGCGAACACTGTACAATATATCGATAAACGAACAATGCATGTTTTTAAGCTTTCTTCCGAATTTTCCGATATTTTAGTTTCGATAACTTTAAAGTTATCGAACATTTTTGCCCGATTTTTTCTGCTTTCAAACTAATAAATAAGTAGAAATTCGATTTTTTAATTTTCAATTTCGATAACTAATAAAGTTAAAGTTAAAGTTAGGTCATCTTCAGGGGTCTATTACAAAAAACACAAATTATTCAATTACAAGTTACAAGCATTAACAATCAAAAAGTATCACAATATTTATATTTACATTTTTAAAAAAGTTTTTCACAATAGGCAAATTCTCCTGCCACTCTCTGCAAGCTTTTGTCAACTACTGTCTAATTTGTCGTCTATGTTTTTCCACCGTGTTCCTATATATTTGAGCACAACCGTCTGTGTCTCTCTTATAATTAAGCCTTTTTCCAGGGGAGACGTCAATTATATTTAGCATTTCCAAAGTGTATCTCCTTGTATAATTATTCTCTTCCGCTAATATTTCGACGTCATTAAAGTTTGGTTTATGTCCCGTCAAGGTACAGTGGGCTGCAAGGGCAGTTTTTTGCTCAATGGGTTTGTCAAGAGATTTGTGTTCGGTTTTGTGTGATGAAAGTCTGGTTTTCAATTTGTTTTTCGTAGTGCCGACATGTACCTTCTGGCATATGTCGGACTTGTCACCATTGCATTTTATTTTGTACACGACGTTTGGTTTCTCCTCTTTCTTGATTTTTGATTTTGTCCTACTAAATAGTTGGTTGACGGTCCTGTGTGTTTTATATGCCAACTCAAATTTTTCTTTGTCGTAAATATTAGAATGTTGTAGTCTTTCGGATAGTCCTGGAATGTATGTTGTGGATTTATAAATTTTGCTTGGTCTTTCGTCATTTTTGTTAAGTTTTTCTTCCGTCGTTCGCTTGATTAGATTACTTATTAATTTTTCGGTAAAGTCGTTCATACGCAGTATATATCTAATTTCAGTATTTTTGATTTTTTCAAATTGCAACGTACAATAACTGGATAACTAAGCGAGATATCGATAACATGCCCACTAATTTTTGTTCTATTTTTCTTCTATACGAAATATCAAAAATTTGTCTTGCTTTACATACCCTAAATTAACATGTTTTTAAAAAATATATTTTTTAAACAAAATTCAAGTGGATAAACCTTCTACAGCAAATTAAAAAATAAAGCGTTACTTTTCAATAGATCTTAATATAACTCCGAGTTAGCTTATAAAGGGTGATTTTTTAGCTGTTATCTATTTGACAACACTGATTTAAACAGCTGACGCACGTTTCGTGTTTTGTTTCACTGTCAAACATCTTCAGTTTGGTCTATAATTTAACCATGAATCGTCTTACAAACGAACAACGTTTGCCAATTATTGAATTTTATTATCAAAATGCGTGCTCTGTTAAGAAAGTTCATCGACACTGAAGCGACTATTCGGGCTATTGTGACTAAATTTCGCACCAAATATACATTGTTGGACATTAAACCACCAACACGATTACGTAGAGTGCGACCTGAAGAAAATATCGCAAAATATCAATTATCGATTCGTCGCCGTTCGCAGCAATTGGGCGTCTGTTACTCAAAAACGTGGAAATGCAAAAATTGGACTAAGCGGATGGACCATTTGAGGCGCAGTCAAGGTCAACATTTTCATGAAAAAAATCTTCAAACACTAAATTATATGGACCGTACTATCGATTCAAATAAAGATTTCATGCATTTTTCTGAATTTTATGTGTTTTTTGGAAAACTTTCCTATAGCTTTAAAAAATCACCCTTTATAACATGTAATTTGTTGTTTATCAAAAATTACTAGTCAACCCTTAATAACAGATCAAACCCCTTCCGCCCACTGACTACACTTCTATAATTAATATATTCCCCGCAAACAGAGAATAAAACATTTCTGATATTGGAATAATAAAATATTAATAACAGCCTCATTCATTTTAATTTATCAACGGTTTATTGTGCAATTTTAGACAGAACAATTGCTTCATAAACATAAATGATTATGAATATGGCCGTAATAATAATATGGAATTTTATAATACCATCTAGTAATAGACAAACAATTAAACTAATTAATTATTGCGTTTACTTTATTTTTGCGACAAAAGATGCAACATTTTCTCACTGCATTCGGGGAAGTGCTGAGTTGTTCAGCTCGGGCACGGTGTTTGTTATGAATACGTAATAAAATATTAATATTAAGTACCGCAAGAGATAACGAGTTGCTGTTGTACATATTTTTGGGATACCTCCACGAAATTTCCGGTTCATATAATCGATGGAAAGTTAGGTTAGGTTGTATTGCGTTTTATGAAAATTCATGTTTCAGTGTAGCGTCGCTAATTGCAATTAGTCATACAATTCGGATTTCCCCATTAGAACGTTCATATACATATATATGTATGTGTGTACATGTATTAATATCAATAAATCATTTGACGAAATGCGTTCTTCCGACGACAATTTCTTTTAAACATAACATATAAAACAACTGCGAACTTTAGACCGGGGCGAGTTTCAAAAATTGTAGAATTCAAATTTTTGCTTCTTGTGGTCTGTGACCACAACGGAATAAGATTTGCCTAACGTTTTTCACATAATTGTTTAGGCTCTTGCTTAGCAATTTTCGAATTTTGCAAACTCGTTCCAGTCTAATGTCTGTACATGTACGTCGTAGGTATTTTAAGAAGACCTTCACTTTCTGTGCAAATATATGCTCGGTGTGAATATATGTATGTATGTGTGTGCGGGTGTGTGTGGGTGTGTGCGTGCGTGCGTGTGTGTGTGCTTTGTTTGCATTGTGCTATTTGACTCTTTGTTTAATTATCAATATAAATAAAGAAACCAGAACACTTGGATTTTCCCCGCTCGCGCTCAAGAAACTGAAACAGCTGTTGGCGGAAACGGATGATAATCAGCACACACACACACTCGCGCCCGCAACACAACATGGGAAAATGGTCAGCTTGTTGTATTGATTTTTATCACTTGAACAATCCCACCACTTTTGTCACTTGACGAGCGAGCCAGACAGACATCATAATTAAATTTGCAAAGGAAAGCATTTTATTTAATTCTATTTTATACCCACTTCACGAGAGACACTTACACACACACACTAGGATACATAAGAAGCAAAGGAAAAATGCAAAGAATACTTACAGCAAATTGCGAACATCACAGGGACGAAAGAGGAACACCGGTATAATGATAATGGAATTGAACGACACGATGCCATAGTAGATTAGGAATTTGAAATAATAGCGGAATGAGTGACTGGACTCGTACAGAAACGGCAACATTAGCAGCACAATTAGACCGAGCAGCTCAATGTACGATGTCATCTTGTAAAAATAATTTCGAAATTCTTGTGTTGCAAACAGAGGTGGTGGTGGCGACGCGCTTAAGCCGATGTCCGCTCGTGTTGCACTCTCAGCCAGCCGTCGATTGTAGCTAAACAACTTGGTTGCCGTCGATATGTATGTATGTCTGTGTGTATGTATTTCTTTCGTTTCTTTTGTGTGTTTGTTTATAAACTTTGTTGCCACAGACCACCGATGTTGCTCGTTCTCGTTTTATTGATTTGATGTCATTCCCTTATTTAATGCGTTGACTGACCGTTGTTAGTTTTTTTATTATATTTTGTTTATTTGTTTAATTATTCACTTCACACTGCTTAAAAGAAATATAATTTTATTAATGGCAGGGATTGAGTTGCGTGTAGAGTTGAATTTGCGAAATTTCATTAACCTTCCGAGTTGGAGTTTTGGAAATGTCCCACCCCAGTGAAGATGTTGCCAGATCACAGTTGTAGGTGTAGGTACAGCTTAATGCATTTCCGGTTTTAGGTGCAAAACCTGAAACCGGGCCTAAAAGGGCATTCGAAATCGAGTAAGCTACGTTTGAAATGCGCTTTTAATTATTGTAAAAGGGCATAATTTTAAAACAAATATTATTCAAATTCTATAGAAATTAGTGCCAACATCAACATCATATTTATAAAATGTATTACTCTTTCATTTATAAAATGTAGACATTTCTGTCCCTGTCCTTACAAATGGAAAACAATTTCCAGTCACCTCACGAAAATAAAGTTTTGATATTTTAATGATGATTTGCAAAATATTTCGCCGTTTGTGAGTTAAACGCTCCTGAAAACACCTCTAAACATATGGATTTTTCTACGTAGCATTTTTGTCTGATTTTTTTTACACCTAGACCCTAGGAAAGCAATTTCAATATAAATTTCGATTCTTGTCTTAGAGTAACTTATTGGTCGAATTATTGGACATTTATAGTATTTTTTGGGGAATTTTCATAGTAATAACTGACAACTTTTTCGTATTTGGTGGTAGTATTTTATAAAAAATAGCTGAAGTCAATTCCTTTCGAATGATGCCTAAATGATGAACATCGGGAGGAAATTGACACCGCAGCGCTCATTTTTGTAAAATGAGTTTGAACATTTTGGCTCTCCTGTATTAAATAATTTAAAAAAATGGAATCAGTGACGTCATTTGCCGTCCGATATTCATCGTTTATGCATCATTCGCAAGGTATTGATTTCTTTAATTTATTTTTTAAATCAACTCTTACAAATCTTTCCCAGAAATATCAGTTTTTAGCTGTCACTTTGAAAAACTAAAAAAGTCAATGTAAAAAATCAATTTATTTTCGTGACCCATCCTAATATATATAATAAGCAATTTATTAAGTTTTCTTATCGAGGGTATTTAATATGTGCATAGAATAGATAGACGATAGCAATGAGAGCAAAACCCCGCAGTTGTGTAGGGTTGATCGCGAAATTACGAATTGTGAAAAAATCAATTATATCTTTTCTTTTTATTTGGAAATTCTGACATCTTTTACAATAAGTCTTTTTCCGCATAATAACCTGGACTCCTGTAAAAAATTGACGATCCTTTCCACTTCCACTTTCTTAAATCAACCACTTTTCCAATTTTTCTTAAATCAACCACTTTTTCGAGCTTTAACCAGAAAAATGTTTTCCAATTTGTATGGAAATTGTAAAAGATTATTTACTGTCCTTCCACAGTATCGAATGCAAAATGCAACCTGAAGATAACACTTGTCTTTACTTTCATAATAATTAATTTCCTTGTCTAATTCTAGTAACCATTCATTTTACGATCCATCCTAATGTTCATATCTACGTCTACTCAGTTCTTGTCCACAATATTTTCTCTCAAAACTGTATCAAGATGTTTACGTAATCAAATAATGACTCAATATCTGTAGAAAGATATTGTTAAATTGAATCAATAAGCACGTACATATATATATATGCGTACATGAAAGTATATCTAAGTTAAATGTACATTAGTGTGGTTGAGAATTGTGTGGCAAAACGTTGTGCATTATGCATCTCCTATACGTGACGTTGGGACGCAGAGATGTTCCTTGTATTTATTTTTATAATGATCGTGTATTTGGCAATATTGAACCATTCTAATGTACGCTCAAATATTTTCTTATTAAAGCGAATTGTTGTCGTTGGCTTAATGCATTTGATGTTATCTTGAGGCGTATTTGTTTGCATCATTTTTCTAAGACCACTCCAAATTCGAAGAACATTTATTAAGCAGTGTTATCTTCTTTGGGAGATATTTCGGCACCTCCAGTTGGAACATGTGTAGGTGCATAACATCGCGCAACAAACAAATTGTAATGCAAATCAAATACAGTGAAACCTCCCAACAGGGGACAGTCACGATCACCAAAAAATTGTCCACTTATGTGAGGTAAAATAAAAAATATATTTTATGTCCGTGGCCTCACAAGAGGTTCATAATAATGAAAAATTTAAAATGTTGATTGTTTTTTTTTAAAGTGTCCACTTAAAAGAGATGTCCCGCCCGTGAGAAGTTTCACTGTAAATTATATTTATATGGAAGTAGTGACCTAACATACCCTTCATGGTTTTTCATTTTAAAAGGACTTTGAAAAAGACGAAAAGGGACAAATCGTATAATCACAATATGGGTATTAAATTAAAGAGAGAGGATGTCGTTTAAATATACTTCAAATTTTATGCTTCTATTTCGACATTTCCCTTAAAAAGCCAAATATGAATAAACTTGAACATTTTAATGCTAAACTAACAAAGATAGATTTAAAGTATATTTAAACACTATTTTCTTCTTTAATTTAAAAATGATTATAATCATTCTCGTGCCTTCTAGATTAATAAATTTGTTTGTAACAGCAGAAAGGGAGGGGATATAGAGCAATGGTTTATTATACCGGTGGGCTGATGAGGATTCATGAATGTGGAACGTAAAAAATACCAACCTTTCATTTGGTGAATTTAAATATTTTTTTATTTTACTTCAGACCAATTCCATGTGACAGAAACAGAAATTTTCCTTAGGTTAGATTTCATTAGTTTTCAAATTTTCAGGTACTTTTGAATAAAAAATATGAAATTGTAGACCCTAGGGTGGATCGAAAATCAGAAATTTTGGAAGATAATTTTAATTTTTGTTTATTAAAAAATGATAGGGAATTAAGAAGACATTTTCATAAAGATTTGATAATTTTGTATTTAACTAGAAGCAAATTGCTTGAAATTTCCCAAAACAATTACATTTCTATCTCCTGCCAGAAAAAAGTTATGATTTTTTTAAAAATTACCCTATTTTTAAATAATAATTTTTAATTTAAATATTTTTTTGTTTTACTTCAGAATCATGTGAAACGGAACAGAAATTTTCCTTAGGTTTTCCGATTTTAATGAAAGTTTCCAAATTTGTACATCTGAATAAAGAATATGAAATTGTAGACACTAGGGTGAATGGAAAATCAGGAACTTTGTCAGAAGGTAATTTAAATTTTTGTTTATTAAATAATTACGGGGAATTAAGAAAAAAAAATAGAAATTATATTTTCTTTAGGATTTGATAATTTTGTATTAAAATAAAAGCTATTTACTTGGAATTCCCCAAAACAATTATATGTCTATCTCCTACCAGAAAAAAGTAACGATTTTTTTTTTAAATTACCCTATGACAAAATTCCTGGGTTTCAAATCACAGTGTCTACAACTTCATATTTTTTGAAAAGCGGGAAATGTAGTTCTAATTTCATTATTCAGAAATACAAATTTGCAGACTTTAATAAAATCGGAGAACCTAAGGAACATTTCTGCTCCGATTCACATGAAATTATGCCCAGTTTTTGGGTATATATTTAAAAGAACGCCGTTTGTGGCAAATATTTTGAGTTCTGAAGATCTGGCAATACCATATTACCGTCAACATGTATCACAGCGATATTTCCATTCCAAACATTCGATGCATCATCATACATACATTCGTTCTCTTGCCGCACCATTTCTCTCATTTGCCAATTGCCTGCCCTTGCCGCAGTTAAATAATAAATGAGATATCGACTTGCAACATGTAACGTGTTCGCGTGCTTTTATATATATTTTTTTGAGGGAGCAAAACAAAAAAGGCAAATAATATTCAGACATACATACAAACATTTGTATGTAAGGATGTATATTGTCAGCTGAAATCCAAAACAATATAACAACAAAATATCTCAAGTTCTAGGCTAAATCACTTGCAAACCAACTCTACGTTCCAAACAGTCAAAATTTATTAAAATTTGTATTTGTTTTACTTAGTTGGAGTCAAATTTATAAAGTTTGAATTTTCTTGTAAAATTTGAAATAGTTTTGTTAGGTTTTTTTGAACTGCAGTCGAAGCTACACATAGTACATAGTATGTGTGTGTGTGTATGCATGCGAAAAGAGAAGGAAAATAAAGAAAAGTAAGATAAATCAACAAACCAAATGGGTATGAGAAATAGAACGGAAAATTAAACAAAAACATAAATTAGAAAAACAGTGGCTACCACTAATGATATCGGGAAAACATGATTTTCTACGCCAATTAAAAGGTCAATGAAATTTCAAAATTCTTCTCGGCACACAATTATCGTCATCATCAAATAGTTTGTTCTTTTGTTTGTCATCCGTTTTGATGCCATCCGTCCGTCATACATTTTCTTTCTATTGTTCGCTATCACAATTCATTCGTAGTTTTAGTTTAAAACAATCATCACACCCGGCTCCCGGTTCCCATCCTTGCATTTTATGTATGTATACACGTCCATGTACATGGATGTGTGTGTGTGTGTATGTTTGTTTGTCCGTAGAGATGTAACTAAGTATGCTTCATGTATTTTCGCTTCTGCTGTTCGCTGGCTGTGCAATTTCAATTTCAATTCATTCACATCTGTTCTCTTCTGATTATAATTGAGAATTGATTTTTACAAAGATTCTTTTGCTGGCTGGTATGTGTGGTGCTGTGATTGTCGTTCACTCTGGGTCTCATTATTATTTTTATTATTATTATTTGCACTTCAACTCCTAAATTGATCCGATACCAACACACCTCAGTAACTGTAATATTTATTTATTATTATCGGCATATAATTATATGCATTTTATTCTCGTTACACTGGTTTTATGGATTTATTCCTTGACTAGCTCTTGTGCGCAACCTTATTTTCTGAAACCTCACATAAAGGATTCCAGACTAAATTATATTCTAACGTTTCTTCTTTTTTTGTTTAAATTTGTCGTTACAACCGTCCGTAACATAACGTTCACCACCGAGAGAGAAAAAAACACTGAATTTTGTTTAATTTATTAAGTGTTTGTTTCCCTCTCACAGTAGTGTTTACTCTCCTCATAGATCGGGGTTGTTTTTTGCATTATGTTTATAGAAAGTTGCCAGATGTATTCGAGCAAATAAACTGAGTATACCAGAGTGTTTATGTTGAGTTTAGATATGCACCCAAAATCCACTTCGCTTGTCAAACTCCATACGGCCTGTTCACACTTTAAGTTTTATTGCACAACTTGAAAAGTAGTAACAGTAGGCCGTTTAGCGATCCATACAAGTAAATTAAATAATTTCCAGTCACCCCTCGAAAATAAAGTTTGGATTGTCTAATGATGATTTGCAAAAAATTTCGTACCTAGATCAAGCCGTCTGTGAGCTAAACGCTCCTGAAAGCACCTCTAAAATCATGTTTTCCTTTGTAGTTTCTTTTTATGTTACATTTTTGTCCAAAATTGTTTAATATATCTTTACGTTTGTCTTAGAATATCTTATTGGTCGAATTAGTGGACGTTTACATTAATTTTTTGGTTTGTGAAAACTTTTTTGTATTCAGTGGTAGAATTTTGTGAAAAATAAATAGCTGCAGTTTCGAATGACGCCTAAATTGACATTTTACCTTGAAAAAGCATCTTTTGTATTAAACTATTTTCACAAAAATCCAATATTCATAATTTTAAGCATCATTCGAAAGGTATTGATTCCTTCTATTTATATAGCACTTTTACAAAATATTTCCAAGAAATATGAGCTTTTAGTTGTCACACTGAAAAACCACCGCAGCAATATTTTTTCATGACCTAGCCTATTGTACAGTTTACCTACATAGCTTCGATTTTTTTCAAATACTTAACTTTATTGTAATCACAACAACACATTTTCCCCTCAAATCCATATTTCCCGAGTTTAGAGATATATAATAGGGTATATTTTGTGATTTTAATCTTCGGGTCGTAGGAAATCTTTGTCGAAAACCCATTTAAATTGTATATACACACATCGTTAACCCACATCAACTCTGGTTTTAGACATACCCTAGAGTTGAAAATCTTTAATTTAGCGCTGGAAAGCTGGCAACACCGAAAATATTTAGTCCGCGTAGGCGGTTTTGGATATACCCCAGACGAGAACATTTTTAACCCCGGCCGAAGGCCGTCTACGGAGCTCACTTTAGCCGTCATGTCTGGACATACTCCAAAGGTCCTATGAAAAATACAAAATTACCTGTCGCTTTGGAATGGATTCATGGATTTCAGATCTACCGTTTAAAATGTATTACGATAAGCTTTCCAAGCATACCCATACTACCCCGATGCGAAACCGAGAATCATCATATATTGGAACTTTGGAGCCCAGTAATTCGGAAAAAAATAAAAAAAACTTGTCTTGTTCCCAACTTCAAAGAGGATTATGCCAAATATCAAACATTTCTGCAGAATCGATATCACTGCTGTATGATAGGTCGTTGTACAATAAATCTTCATGTGTAAATAGAGCAATTACATTCAATATCAACGTGACATAACGTAAATGTCAACGTCGTGGCGTATATACGTTAACTCACACAAATGCTAACGTACATGTTAACATTTATATCGGTTAAATTTAACGGGAAACCGTAACGAATGGAACAGAAAAAATGTATACACTCAAATGATTATTTGTATAAGTATTGCCAACACACACGAAAAAACAACTACCTGCTGGTCCCAGCGATATGGCATCACTGCATGTTACAGCATTGCCAGGCGAAAATTGCTTACATTTTCAAATTTTAATTTAATTTCTAATTGGGAATGAAACGATCGATCAAATTTTTATTGATTTTTTTGCTGATTTATTTTTTGTATTACATTTCACATGGATGTACATTGAAGGTATTTATGGTTGATTATTTTTTATTATAGTTTTTTGTTTTGAAATACTTAAAATAATTGTGGTATTTGGAATTGTTGACATATAATTTTACACAAAAAGAATCTAAATATTGGTTGTTTGTTTGTTTGTTAATGACGTTTACTTTTGGAGTTGGTAGGGGGTAGTAGTAGTTGTTAGTTGTTAGTTGTAGTTAGTAAGTATGTTTGAATGTATGCGATTTTTAGGTTTTTCTTTTCTTTTGTTTGTTTGTTTAAATTTTATGGAGTTCTCTTGTTGTGGCCAAAGAAATGCACAATACACAAATTACAGTTTAATGTTTTTAATGCTATTACTTTAGTTTTTTGTTTGCTCTTATCGTTTGTTTTGGATAAATTTAGGAATACATGTAAGTTTAACAATGACGAGTTTTTTGCAATGAAGTGCCTTGAACGTTTTTAAATATTTTTTTTTCGAGTTTTTGTCAAATATCTGGTTTTGGTTTATTTTTCTTGACGAGTATTTCTTGAATTTGGTTTTTTGGTTTTTGTTCATGACTATTTCCTAAATTATTTTTTGCTTTTGCTTTTGCACATATAAACATCAAATTATTATGGTTAGTTTTATGTCTTGCTTGTCTCTTCAATATTTTTTCGCTATTTTGTGGTATTAAGTTTTCTTATTAAAGTTATATCGAGTCTATGTATGTTTTGTTAGTTTAAATTATTATGGACGCAAAATAAAATCTAATCAATTGTATATTTAGTTGATAGTGTAGTTTAGGAAATATTTGTTAGAAACTTTGTTTTTGTTCATTCAATTCAATTAAATATGGAACTTAATATTGGAACTTATGTATTTAGTGTAGTGCGAATATACGCAATGTTTAATGTTTGGGGGGATGGGGAGTGGGTTCCTTCATTTCTATGGGATTTGGGTATGATTTTTTGCTTTTTTTATTTTAATTATAAATCGAATTCGATTTACAATTGGTTTGTTTGTTTGTTTTGTTTACTTTTCTATAAATGCAGTATAAGTTTATGTATATTTCATTTTACACAAATATATGTATGTTTGTTTGTTTTGTGTTAAATATAATAGTTCTTTATGAAAATTTGAGGTAGATTTATTTTTTAATATTTAAGTAAATATTTGTTATATTTTAAGTTTACACACCTTTAAAAAATATTGTTGTTAATAACACCTTTTAAACTTTTTATTTTTATTTATTGAAAAGGGAGGTCTGTAAGAATGTTTTTTATTTTTATTTTTCATTTGGCTTGTAAATTGGCTTTGGGGTTGTACAAAAATCATTCGTTGTGTTGTAAACAAAAAACCGAAACCATTTATATATTATCGAATATAATATCTATATAATTTGTTTAGCGGACTTTTTTCATATGCAACTATTTTGTGTTTAAATCCTTCAAATTGAGTTACATACATTTCCAATCTACTGCAATTATCCCAGGCGAAGAACATTATCGTGTGGCGTGATAACTGCATCATGTGGCAATTTAATTTAAGAGGAGTTTAGAAGAGGCCCAACAATATTCTGCAGATTGTTGTTTTATAATTTCCCCCAAAAATGTACTAAAATCACCCCTTTGGGGTAGAATCACAGACAATATCTAGTTTATGTCAATTTCAAATTCCTTGTTTTCAAATGAAGCTAGATTTCGTTGCCAGTGCGAATAGACTATTATTCTTTTATTATACAAAATCTGTTTGTGAGGTTACTAATGCACAAAATCAATTTTAATTTCCTTTCTGTTGCCATTTCTTTTTTTGAAAATTGTGACTTAGTGCAGTGAATCGATGTCGGAACTCGTCTCTTTGCACTAGAGCGTACCAGGTTACAAGTAAAAAAAAAAGTTCGCCGTACACCTTCGAATATGAAGTATTATTGAAAGGTAGTTTCAAAAAATTTTTTTTTATTTTTTTATGCCGAACGTAGGGGTCGCGCTTTTACATTTTTCTATATAACTTCTGCATTTATAAACGGATTTTAAAGTGTGATACATCGATGTTTTTGTCCGATTTTTTTGTCTTTGAAGTCATTGAGCTCAAACATGATTCATGATTTTATGCGAGCTTTAATTTTCGATTATTAGAGTGGTACATTAGGGTAGTAGCAACTGAGAAATGATGGGTAAGTACCAGAAGGGGGTGCTTGAGCTCAATGACTTCAAAGACAAAAAAATCGGCCTCGTCGAGACAAAAACATCGATGTATCACACTTTAAAATCCGTTTATAAATACAAGTTATATAGAAAAATGTAAAAGCGCGACCCCTACGTTCGGCATAAAAAAATAAAAATTTTTTTTTTGAAACTACCTTTCAATAATACTTCATATTCGAAGGTGTACGGCGAACTTTTTTTTTGAGGTACGCCCTACTTTGCACTCTGTTAAGGTTATTTTGTGTTCTAGAATTTCTGTAGGAAAAGAGATATGTGGCATTGCATTATTTGCCCGCATTAGCAATGTCTGGTTAGAGATAAGCTACAGTTCTAGATGTTACACCTTACAGAAACTGATAGCTGCCTAGCTTGATGAAAAGAGGATATGCGTTAAGTAATTGTTAAGATTTACTTTAATCGAAATATTAATCAATTTATGCTGTAAAAAAATAAAAAATATAAATATGTGTAAACTCCCCTATTAGCAAAGTCACGACTCTAATTTCTTTAAACAATAATTCTAGGCTTGCTCCATTGGGGTTATTACTATTTATACATATCATCGCTCCCATCTGGAGCATCTAGCAACGTTCGATTAGGCTTACCAGCCTACAATAAAGAGACTTGAGGTCCTTCTGGCAGCACCATACTCGTTAACTAAGCGAGTAGCAAACAACTTTCTTGTTAAGCGAGTAAATTCCATACAAATAATAAGCCAGCATGCCAAGTACATGATTGGAATGGTTGCAAACAGCGAAGATATCACATAATGGTATCAACAAAGTTATTGCAAAATTGAGAAAAATAAAAGATTTGCATGAGATAAACATCTTTGTGATTGATTGGGGCGTTTACACTTAAAGATTTGTCGTACAACTGGGAGTTTGCTTCAATGTAGTTCGGTGAAGACTTTTCAATTTCGTCGAAAACGGCTAAGATTTGCGTTAAATCTTCATGTGAGAACCCCCTATTACTGTAGTGATGAAGAGAAAACGTTAACATTCATTTTGTTGTTGTTCCATATTTTCGAGTCCCCCAGTTAAAGCTGTCAAAATCCACATAAATTGACAGCTATAACCATTGTTTATCTGTAACAGTGGGTTAACTAGACTTGCTGATAATGGGATTTATTACACCGTACGACAATTTTTAGAAAATTGAATCAGATGATATACGTCTAAATAATAGGCAAAATAAGTCAATTGGCGTTTTAATTTTTCCATTTCCTCAAAAATTATTTTAAATACTTATTCACACCCTATAATACCAGTATAGGTGTCAAATTAAAGAAGAGAATGTTTGCTAAAAATATTTCAAATTGCATGCTACTGTCCGTATTACTTTAGCCATTTCAAGAGTACCCCTCAATTTATTTAGTTTATTCAAATTTTACTTTTTAAGAGCCAGAGCTTGAAATGGTTGTTAATCCAAAACTAAAACAGATAAATGTATGCAATTTAAAGTATTTTTAGCACATATTCTCCTCTTTAATTTGATACTTATGTCGCTATTTTAGGATGCGAATAAATATTTAAAATAATTGTTGAAAATTTGCATCTTTTGGGACAACAGGATGAGGAAATGAAAAACTAAAAACGCCAATTGACTCATTTCGCCTATAGTTTCAGACGTTTATCATTCAGTTAAAGTGTAATATGGACTGTCGGTCTGTGTTGTCAGGCGAGTGGTGAACTGAGAGAAATGAAAATAAAATCGAAACGAGTTAAAAGAAGAGTTTTACAAACGCTGAAACAAAGAAGTAGACGAATAAGAACAAAATAAAACTTGTGCAAATAAAAACATCATTTTTTTCGTTTTCCGTTTTTTTTACTTTTATATTTTTTGTTTGAAAATATATAAAGTTTTACATTTTTTTTGTTAATTAACAAAACAATATAATTTTGTTTTAAATTAAATTCTTAATTCTGTTTTGTTGTTGTTTTTTTTTTTGGATAATAACTATTAATGCTTTAAAAATTATAGATAAAAATAATAAAATTAATTAATGTATATTTAAAAATATAATAAAAAATAATATTTTTCAATTTTTTTTTGTATTTTTGCCGTGACATAAAATGTACAATTATTGAAATATTCGTTTTATAACTTTATCATTTTTCATTTTCTCGCATTAAAGGATTTACAACTTAATGATAAATTACAAAAGAAGTAATCATTATAATAATATTATTATATTATAGAGTAATAGATAAATTTGTAAAAAAACGAAAAATAGCATTTATTTAATTATTCGTAATTATCAAACGGCTTAAATTAAAAACTACTATCACACAGAAGAAAAACCGTTCAATAATTTACAAACTCTTAAAAGAAATTAAATAAACTAAACATAAAATAATATAACAAAAGAGAACTAAAATTGGTAAAAGTAAAGATAGGAAAAAATATACTTCAATAAAATTCAAAAAAAACGGGTAACACAAAACTTAGTTGTTTTAGCTAAAAGTAAGGGTAAAATTTGTAGTGTTTAAATGTTTTAAGAGAAGACATTTCGATCTCAAAACGTTTGTTTGTTTTCTTTTCAAATGTTTTTCTCTTATACAAAATCCTTCTTGATGATGTTGGTAATATTTTAAAACTTATAAAAAGGGGGTAATTTTTAGGGTAATCTTTTTGAAAAGACTTTTCATTGTTTCAAAATAAATTTGTAAAATAATTGAAGAATTTCAAAAACAATTCAAAACGGTAACGTAAAAATGTTGTAGCTCAGTCTCCAGTTAATTACCGCTCTTTTGTCCGGGAATTCTTAAATATTTTCTTTTCGCCTTCGTAACACAAAATGTAAATTTATTTTGTATTTACACAAATTTAAAAAAAATATAGTTGCATATTTAGAAAAGCGCTGCTTAATTGTATAGAAAGTATGTAAAATTGTATAGAAAGGGGTGTGTGGTATATATGTGTGTATGTAGTATGTATGTATGGATGTTTATTAATAACATAAAGAGTAAACTATTAAGGAGCATTAGCACACACAATGGGTGGGGGGTGCGGGGTGTGAGTCCAGCCGGGCCTACTTTGCATTCGAAGGCCGTTTCGAAAGTTCAAACCACTTGGACGTGTGTCCGGCAGTTTTCTCCTTCGCCCGGTTGTGTGTCCAATCTCTTTAAATTTTTAAACTATTAATATATTGATTTATGGGTGATTTTTACGTTTACAAAATTTCTAAATTTCGTTGTATTTTTTTATTTATTTTTTTTTTGAAAATTAAACGGGCAAAACGTTCAACGTTTCGAAACCAATGCGGTGGCACAAAACATAAAACGACATTGTGGATTAAAAAGAAAAGAAAAAAACTGAACAAAATTCTGTTCGCCAATTGTTTATCTTTCTTTCTGTCTGCTGTCTGCTGTCTGTTATATTTTTGTTTTTAATCCATCCTATTTCAATAGTAAGCCAATTGTTTGAATGTTTTGGATTTTGATTTTTGTTTTTGGGTATTATGTGTGTATGTATGTATGTTTGAATATATCAAAGTTATATTAATGTTTCTTACGATCTTTGCTGTTTATTCTGTTTTTCTTGCGTAAATTTATTTGATTTTGTTTTTGTTTTATTGTTAATTATTTATTTATTTTAGGTTTTATTAAATATTTTGTTTATGTTTTTTGTATATTTTTATGGGGTTTTGTTTTGTTTGAAGGTTCTTCTGTTCTTCTTCATCTTCTTTCGCGCAGAAAAAATGCTTAATGTCTAAAAATTAATTAATGTTATTATAAAAAATGTTTTTATTGTTTTCATTTAACATTCATTCATTTATGTTTGTTTTCAGTAGATTTCTTCAGATGGTTTATGTTTCTGTTTTTCTGCTTCTGTTTAGTTTTGCTTTTAATTTTGGGTAAATCGTGTATTCAAAACGTTTTTAGGACAAGTTTGTTTCTGTTTTGTTTTGTTTATTTAATTATTATTTTTCTTGGTTCTAGTTTGGGTTGCTTTTCAATAAACGGCAGTGTGTTGTTTCTACGCCGGTAAAAATGGTTCTTCTGAAAAGGTTCCCAACGAGAACTCTCGTTTTGTGTATTTCACTTCCGTCATCCAGCCGTGGGGAGTTGGAGGGGGATGACAGACGGCACACTTTTTTGCTTTTGCACGGCAAAAAGTTTCGATTCTGTTTCATTTCAAAAGCTGTAACTGAATATTTCGATTATTTGAGTATTCAAAAGGAAGCTGTCGGGAAAATCGAGTCGAATGTACTTGTGTGGTGTGTTCTTCTAAGTATTCACTTTGCCTCTCAAGGCTTGGCTTGATATAAAACACACCTATTGTGAAACTTAATCAATGAAAATGGAACTTGGGAGAAAGTCTCACATACGTTGTTCACGCTTTCACACCGATTCAACACATTACTTCCGGTTTGCGGCAGCCTTCCTTTCGCTATCTTCTCTCTGTGGAATGGTTCGTCGTAATTCATTACAAATTCACAAGTACTATTTCAATATTTCATGTTTTGTTGGCAGATACTGGCAAAAGGACAAATCTGTAGCTAACACTGATTTGAAATTGAGTTAATCTAGATGTCATATGTGCCAGTGTAAACTAGGCTTAATAATGGCATGACATGGAGTTTGTGGCAGAAACACAAGGTTTCTGGAAACAGACTGTCTGTCACAAATATATGTATTTTGTTTGCATGCCATGATTTCCGCCCTGTAGTAGGGTGTCCTGCTGTACAAATTTCTTCCTTTCGCTGCATACCTGCCGAATTTTCGGCTAGCGTTTCTATTTTAGGGGTGGCAATGGTGGTGGGTCTGTTTGTTACTTCATTTGTCTTCTATTCCAAAATGTTTTTTTTAATTTCTGCTGTAAATGGTCTTGACTTGCATATATTCCTCTTTTTGCTTCTTCATCTCTTCGTCTTTTTATTCGGATTTGTTCATACGGGGCATGGCGGCTATTGTGTGTTTGTGTTGTGTGTGTTTGGTTTAGAGGCATTTAATCTAAACTTTTAATTTTTAAATATTCCAGAACTTAAAGGGGCTGTAAAAACGCATGATAATGTTGTGTAAACATAGGCTTAAGGAAAAAGCTTTCCCACAAATACTTTTTAATTAACTTTGTACTCAGAATATTTTTGGTTTTTGTACATTTGTTTTTTGTGAATTGTTAAATTGTTTAATTTTGAATTTAGTCAACATATTAAATTCCGTTAAGACCTTGCGTTCTACAAAGAAAATACTTTTGGTTGGGTTAGTGTGAATATGGCCACTTGTTGGGCGGGTTTTCTGATTTTCAGATTTTCTGGTTTTACGTGAAGTAAGTTAAGTAGTAGCTGGCAGAGTGGACTTTTGTTTGTGCTGTTCCTGTTTCTTAGGCTCATGTTGCAGCCCTCAGTGGGAGGTTTCGGTATTTGTCTGGGTGTGATAAATTCAGCTGGAGTTGTTTCCATTCAATTATTTTTATTTGGGGCTGTTGTATAGAACGAGTGTTGGTTGCTTGTTTCCTCTGTCGGTTTATTTTAGATTAACGTTCTACGTTCCACGTTCAAATGTAAGTAATTTATGTAAAATAAATTAATTAATTTAAAAAATAATTATCACACTTCTTTGCTTGTTGCTGATTCTACAACAGTACTTGGCACAACTTTTTAATTTGATTTCTCGCGTCTTAGTTCACTTGGAATTGTAAAAAAACAACAAAACAAAATTAAATTCAAAAGCCTTGTAAAAGTCAAACCAAAATGTGTAAGAACAAGTTAACACACGAACAAATGAATAGGCCATATACACTCTCCATCTCCATCTCACTCTTTCTCTAACTCTATCTATCTAGCTAGCTCTGTCTGTCACATGACGTTTTTCCTGTTAAATAGCCTCCAAGTCTTGTCGTAATCTTTTAGCTCGGGACCGCGGGTTTCCATAAAAAATATGAGCAAGTTTGGTTTTCCGAACATTTCATTAAAAAACCACTGTCCCTTCTTGTATAGTTAGTTAATGCTGCCAAAAATAGTTGTATATACTTTTAAAAAAATTTAAAATTTTCTCTTTTCAAATTCAATTTCGCACTTTTTTAAAAAAAGTTTCAACAAAATATGTTTCATCATCATATCGCTTTTCTTGTTTTTGTTTTTTGTTTTTAATTATACTTTAGTATAATTTGTTTTTATAAATATGTATATACTTTTAAAAATATATAATAGTATGTATGTATGTATGCCTACTTGGTAAATAATTATTATTTACAAAAAATTATTTTTGTTTCTTAAAAAATGTTTTTTGTTTGTTTGTGTTTCGCTTTTTTAAAAAAAGTATGTTTTTTCGAAAAAGAAAAAAACAAAAAAAAAATATTTCATAAAATTCGTCAGGAGGGGCATGGGAGTGGGACACACGACGACACCCTTCCTTTCTTTCTTATGTTTGTAACATCTTACACTAAATACCCATTAGTACGATTTTTAAATCGTAAATCGAAACGTCAACATTTTGTTGATTGGTTTGTTTGTTTGTTTCCTTCTTTCTTTGTTTGTTTTTTAAATTATTAAACGAAATAATTTTTGGAATTTTTCAATTTGGTATTAATTCATTTTTAACTTTGTTAAGTTTCTTTTTAAATAATGGTACAATTTGTTTTTTCATTAACAATTTCTTAAGGTGGTATTTGTTTGTTTGTTTGTTGTTTTGACGGGTAAATAATCTTGGTTGGTTGTTATTTATTGTTGTTTTTGTTCTTGTTTTTAGGTAAGTGTTTTCCGATTAAAGATTACATATTTATGTATGTGAGTGTACGTAGCGTAGGTCTTGTGTGATTTTCGAATGAGTTGTTAAGATGTTGTGGTAAGTGGTCATTGCGGATCGGTCGTTCGGTCGGTTATGGTGTCATTTCAAATTGGCTGTATGTACGAGTATGTGAAAACACCAACAAACTATGGCCATGTTTGTGGAAAATATTCAGGCCGGAACTATAGCCACGAGTTCAGATCAACTTCATTTTTATTATAACGAAAGTGCTGCGCCTGAAGTGGCCTACCTCGAAAACATAGCATTTAGTGTTCAGGGTTGCATTGAATTTGAATATTTTCGAATAAATTTCTGTCTGCCATTGGATGTTGTTCTCTGAGATATTTGTATCTTTATGCTTTCTTTAGTTTTGGATTTTTGTCCGGTATTTTCTTGTTTGGAAAAAAACGGAAATTGGTTTAGCTTTCTGCATTTTTTTCAAGCCCTGATTTTTATTTTTTGTTCAATGAAGCAAGAACAAGATGAAACCCGGCCCACATTTTCTGGGCCGTACCAGTTTCAAATGCCTTGCAATTTCTCTTGATCAAACACGACGGCTTGTTGGGGGAAACGTGTATGGTTTTTCTGTGTGTTGTTGTTGTTGTTTGTATTGTTTTCAGAAGTAATCGATTAATATACTTTGAATTTATGCATGCTTTTTTGCTTTTGTTTTTAGTTTTCTTTTATAGAGCATAGCATGAATTGTTTTTGTTTTTGTTGATATGATTTTGTTTATATATTTTCTTTTTTTTTTTTTGAAAATTTCAATTAGCTTGACTTTTTCTTGAAATCATCTTCTTGTTTTTATGTTATTTAGTAAAGATTATATGGTTTTTGTTGGTATTATTATTATTATTGTTGTTGTTATCATTAAATAATGAATGTTGTTTTCTTTTCTTTAATTATCATATTAATTTTTGTTTAGAAGATAATGCACTTACATTGAGGTATTTTAATTACTTTTTTCATTTCATTTTTTTTATAATTACTTTCTTTAAACAAAATTGTTTGTTTGTTTGGCTTTCGTTAAACTTTTCAACAAAGCGAAAGAAAAATGATCGAAATTCGTTATAGGGTGTTTTTGCTTTTTGCCTGTAAGTGAATTAATTTCATGTTTCAATTTAGAGTTGCCAAAAAACGTGTTTGGGGATAATTTTGCCGAAATGTTGTTGAATTTGGTTCGAAAATTAAAAGAAAAAAAATGTCTCGTGTTCCTTCGTGAAAAAATAATCGTTACAAGTGAAATTATTGAAGTGCCTTTTTTCTCAATAAAACAAAACTTGAGCTAAATTTAATGTTTTTTGTTTATAATTTAAGCTAAAAAATATTTATTACTCTATATATATTATAAAAAGTATGTATAAATGTAAAAAACTTGTAAATAATAGGAATTACTTTTTATTTTCTCTGTGTTTTTAACAACTGAAACTACTTTACTATATTTAATTAAAAATGAAGGGAAGTATTAATAAACAAACAAAAAAAAACATAAAAATGAGGGGTAAATGTTTGTATAAAAAGGCTATTGTAAATATTACGATTTGATTGTTTGATGCTCTCGGGATATGGTTAAGTTGCACAGAGGCCACAAAGATGGGCAATTTAGCAATTTGCCACCGAATGCAGACTTAGGGCATCAGATTGAAAATTCACGGATAAACCTGTATTAACACAAGATGACGGAGCCTTAACATGTATCTCGATTCGAAAAGGAAAACTACTCCGAAGTGGTGTTCAAGGACCAGATTCGACCTTTTCCGTGTGTAGTTAGTCCTTAGAATGGAGATACATTCCCCGTGAATTGTTAATCTGGCAAAGGAGTGTTTAACTCAACTCTCAGGTCTTACATGTTGACGTTTTACATCTATTGTGGCCCCTGTTTAAGGGTTATCTATTGGGGTTCTATTGCAAATATGTTATTTTAATATAGCATTATTCTCTCTGTTTCTCTTTTTCTTTCTCTTTCATTCTTCTCATTAACAAAATTAATTCATAAAAAATTAAACAAAAATTAGAATCTGTAAAAAATTACAATACATTTAACAAATCAATTAACATTTCAGCACCGTTTTAAGGCAAACACTTTTGTTATTGTTTTTATTTTTTTTGTCATCTCATCAGTTTGTTTTACGGTCAAAACAGTTGCGCAGTGCTTTGCTGCTGGAGAATTCGTTTCAAGCGGGGACCCTAAGGTCCGTGGTGAGCTCCACGGCTTCAAGGGAACAGTGGTGAGCATAACCATACACATTCAAATAATAATAATTTTTTAATAATCATCCAACGAAATATGAATTATGTATGGAATTATATAGACTGTTATACTGACTGCTCGACTACTGTAACGTTGAAGCTGCCGTTGCTCATTTCTTTGCAAATAACCAACGGCAATTGTGGCCAGATTGTTTTTGTTTTGTTTCAGTTTCTGTTGATATTGTTGTTGTGGTTTTGGGAGTTTTTCTTTTAAGACTTAAAAACTATTTTTTTCTTTGTAATTTTTACGATATTGTTTTTTTCTCAAATGGGTTTTCATTTTTTGAAACTTATTTTTTGTTTGTTTTGTTTTCAAAGAGTTCCCACATGAAGGTGCTCATGCTGGGCGCGGGAGGGGCGGGGGCTGGGGCGGGGTGTAACATATTTTTCCTTCTAGGCGGAATTAATCATCATCATATCAATTTGTATTTTCTCTCGATATTTTTTGTTTATGTTATTTTCAAATTTTGTGGGTTTTCTTTAGAAAAAAATGCCGAAATATTTTGTATACTTTTTTTAGAATAAGCAAGCTTTTTATTGTTTTTGTTTTTTGTTTTTTGTTTTGTTTTTGATTCAATAATAGTTGAAGCTATTATTTGATTTGATTTGATTTTTGTTCTAGGTATGTATGTATGTATGTATGTATATATTCTGTGTGTTTCTATAAAAGCCAAATGCTGATGCCAGATAATCGGATAATTGTGGGGGTTCTAAATATTTACGGTATGTTATTTTGAAAAATACGTGTTTCAAGCTTCTCTTTAGTTGGTTAGTTCGTGTGGAGGGCTGTTGCATTCCTTCGATTCATAAATGATCTGGGAAAAGGATTCAAACTTTTCTTTCTTTTATGCTAGACAAAATGTGCATGTGTGTGTGTGGTTGTATAATTTCTGTTTCAATTGTATTTTTTTCTTATCGAATTGTTAACAAAATAACTAAATAAATACATAATTCACACACATTTCATTTCATGGAGGAAAAACAATTTTTTGTAAAAAAAGATGATGCTTAAAACGAGGCTTGACGAGTGTACGTTTCTCTCTTTTTGTTTTTGTGGTTGTGGTTGCTTTTTTTGTTTTGTTTTTGTTGTTGTATATATGTATATAGGAGGGGGGCGCGTTAATTTAAAAAATTGTAAACAAAAAAAGTATTTTAATAATAAATTGTAAAAATTAAAAAAATAAAGATTAATAAATGCTTTTACACCCACACTACTACGGCTCTTACTGATTTGTACTCGCACCCTGTGGTGGTTGCTGCTGCTGCTGCTGTGATGATTGTTGTTGTTGTTGTGGTTGTTGCTGTTGTTGCGGTTGCTGCTGCTGCTGCTGTTGTTGCTGTGACCCGCTGCCTGACGAGGTTTGAGCAGCTTGTTGTTGTTGTTCTTTGGCAGCTTTTTGTTTTTTGGTTACAGGTGGAGGATTTGTAGACAACATCATGGCTCGTATGCGTCTTTGGGCCGACTGAAAAGGCAACGACATTGGCAATTAATTAAATTAAATTAAATTGCATCGAAATGAAATGCATCACTGGCACACTCACCTGTACACTGTAGAATGGACCAATGATGTGCACGGGCGTTTCTTCATCACCGCCCGATGTTGGCGCCAGCGCATGTTCGGGCAATTTGATGACACTGCCGGTGACACGTTGCAACTCACGTACATTTTGACCTCCCTTGCCAATAATACGACCAACCTGCAAAAATATCCAAATAGAAACACGTACATATGTATATGTATGGATGTAAAAGATTGGTGACCCTTGAGGAGGAGAAGGCGGGTAACTAACTAGCTCCCTGCATATGAATATAATAGGCCTGTTCGATTGAGCTTACTGGCTTAATATCTGTGTGGAATTTACTCGCTTAACAAGAAAGTAGCTACTACTACCCTCTTAGTTACCGAGCAAGGTGTTGCCAGATTTTTATAAAAGCAATGGATACAAATGTTGCCAACTTATCAAGCCTCTTAATTGTAAGCTAGTGAGTCCAATCGAACAGGCCTAATGATTAGACTCGGGTAACTATGTCGTATAATTGATATGTTGCCAACGTACAATTGTTGGATTGCCAACGTACAATTGATACCTTGCTACCGTACAATTGGTACGAGAACCTCAGTTGCAATATTATTATTATGATGATGACGATGACATACCTGTGAGCTGGCAACCAAAATTTCCACAGTTAATCGAACATCATCGGTGCCGCTCATGAAACCCTCTTCGCGCATTTTCTCGAAAATCATATACTGAGCCTTCCACTGGCCCTCCGGTGTACCGACAATGGTAACTTTGCGCTCGGTCTGTTGTTCCGCTGGTTTGTCGTTGTCCAAGGGTGCAATCTTCAGCGATGCATTCGAGAAACGCATTATGCTGCGTATGTGCGAGCCCTTAGTACCGATGATAGCACCCACAGCATTGTTCGGTATATAAAGGTACGTAGTTTCCTGCATATCGTTGGGGAAGACGGGTGGCACAACGGCGGCGGGTGTCTTCGATATTGGGAAGCCGGGGCAGGGCGCATAAGGCATGCTGGGATTGAATATCATGCCATTGCCGGGGGTCGACATCATGGCCATCGGCGGCAGACCGGGGAACATCACACTCTGCGGTGCCATGGCCTGCAGGTCGTTCTCATAGCTCTGGCGTAGCTTCGAACTGATTTGATTCTCGGCGCGCGACATATTGTCTATGGCTCCCTTGACGGTGATGATGCGCTCCAAATTGAAACTGCTGATGTCGTTTATGGAACTGACAGTTATTTTCGTGTCCGTCTCCTGCATGATGCGCTTTATGGTGTTGCCATTCTTGCCGATGATGCGGCCAATCAGGTTGTTGTGGGCCAGAATCTTTAAACAGATTTCACTGCAACGAAAAGAGATTCGGAGAGAACGATTAACAAACATTTGCGGCGACTTCTGGCAGAACTTACCCCTTATTTGTGGCATTGGCTTCCTGTTGCATAACCTCCAGAATGCGTTTGCAAGCATTTGTACAATTCTCGGGATTGCCATAGATGGTTATGGCCTTCTCCAGCGAGCCAACGTTCTCCTTCCGATGGACATCGACGCGGGCACGACTCTGTTGTGTGATCGTGCGAATGGTGCTGCCCTGGCGCCCGATGATGGCGCCGACCATTTCGCTTTGTACCAAAATACGCAGCGGAAAGTCCGCTTGACGACCGGGACCTGGCATACCGGGATATGGATTCCGTGGATTGCGCTGAGTGCGACGCTGATTCTTGTCCAACTGTTCGGCGTGCAATTTGTTGCCTTCGAATTCGACACCGTTTAAACCACCAGCGGCTCTGCAAAATAAAAGAAAAATTGGAAAATTGGATGATTTGTTAATTTGTGTGCGATCGGAGGTGATTTCAAATTAAAACGAGAACACAAAATATACGACAAATTATATGTGCGAACACAGCGGGCATAACCGGTTCAAAAGAGATAGCAAAAAAAAAATGAAAAATGTAAAAATTTTGAAAAACAAAAGATATCCTGCCACAAATTGTAAACAAGGAACGAAAAGGAAAAGATTTTGAATTTGTTGATATCAATATATATATGTATGCAATATGCAGTGCAATATGGAGTGCACTATGCTCGGGAAAAGAATAATACAACCGGTACGAACCGGCTGTCTCAACTCGCCAAGAAATTTCGAAAACTGCTGAGTGATCCGTTCAAAAAGCTGTCCTAACAAAAATTGTAAAATTTCGTAAGATTCATACAAATTTGAACCGGTTATGAGTGAAATCTTGCAAACACGACTGACATTCGATATGGTTCGTTTGAGGAAAACGTGAAAAAGAGGTGCGGTGCGAACCGTGAGAAACTAGCAAACACTAGCCAACATGTTCGATAGGGAACAAATGCCAAAAGGAGGCCTTTTGGCAATTGTTCTTCGAACATGTTTGAGAGTTGCGACAGGTTGCATTCTCACATTTCCTCTCAACGCATTTCGATCTAACGCTTGCCAATGGATAACAAGCGTTTCATCGAATGCGTGGTTAAACTTTGGCCAAATCGTTGTCTTTGTTGTTGCCTTTGTTGTAGTAGTTTTGATTGATTGCATTGAATTGAATTGTTGTGTTCTTCGGTTTTGTTAAAAATGTATGTACCTTTGAGCCTGTTCATAATTGTCGAATGTTATATGAACCGTTTGTGTCTGTGGGTCCTTACTAGAGACAGCCTCACATTGTTTGACGATGCCATATGGCTTCAAAAGAGGTTCGATGTCTTCGAATCGAGTTTGCAGCGGTATGCCGCTAATTATAATCTTTGATGTCGAAACACTGTGAACAAGAAAAGAAAATCGTAAAACACCAAAACTTTCGGTAGCAAAACACACACACACACATACATACATACAGTCAGTCAGACATATGTATGTATGACATTATTATTTCTTAAAAAAAGGAGGAAGGAAATGTTGTTAAGCTTTATCTTTTTGTGATGGAGGTGATGGGGGTGGGGTGGAGGAAAGCGCTGTACAAATTTCGAAACTACTTTGGGGAGAAATAATGGGAGGCTGTTTCTAATGAAGCTTGACAAGTCTATTAGTCCAAATTTAAGCATTTTATGATTAGAAAGACAACTATGTAGGTTTAGCTTCAGAGTGGCTTTAAATGTGGTGGCCACCCAGAAGGTGTAGCTTTCATACCTCATCATGTTGAATCTTTTCGAAGGTCCGGTGGTTTGGCAGTATTAAATATTAAATTTAGCCGTTATTTTCAAATTAAACTAATTTTGAGAGGGACACAAACACACATACACGCCTTCACAAACACTCTGCACAGTTTGTCAAATTTGGATGATGGTCCGGAAAAGGAAATCAAATTTTACACACGGAACACGAAAAATATACGAATTATTTTACAAAACAGACAATTTTCAACTGGAAATCGGAAATCGACAAAAAACAACTGACAAAAATTACAAATTCAAATTGTTGTGAAACGGATTTTGGATAATATTTGGAGAAATTTCCAAGTACAGTGTGTGGTAGGCAGGGGGAAGATATCACTTGTCACTCTGGGGTTCAAGATTTCATTCAGAGATTCTAGATTATCGAGGCCTCTAGCTTGAATTTTTTAATATTTAAATAATTAATACAAAAAATAGAGGCCGAATATCAAAGATACTCATTTGAGATTATTAAAAACTCTCAATTAGGGAGATATCACTTGTAAGATGGGGTTGAGGCAGAAAAATAAATTATGAATCAAATATAAATTATTTAACGTCAAAATTATGTTATTTCCGGCTTTATATCCGAATTTCACATTTAAGACTCGCGGCCCACTCTAAAAATATCCGATGTGGCCTATTTTACATTATTTACATTTGTTCGACAGTCCATATTACACATGAACTGGAAGATATACGTCTGAAACCATTGACGAAATGGAGTTAATTGACGTTTTTATTTTTTTTTTATTTTCTCATCCTGTTGTCCCTTAAATGGACTTCAGTGTTCCAAAGGATACAATTTTACACAAACACTTATTCGTACCCTATGATACCGTTATAAGTATAAAATTAAAGAGGAGGCTATCTGATAAAAATACTTTAAATTGCATACTTTTATCTGTACTAGTTTAGCATTAACAACCATTTCAAGTTTTTTTCTCTTAAAACATGGAATTTGAATAAAATATTTAAACTAAGGGGGAGAATTGAAATGCTTGTTAATGCTAAACTAATAAAGATAGAAGCATGAAATTTGAAGTATTTTTAACAGATATTCTCCTCTTGAATTTGACATTTATAGCGTTACCATAGGGTGCGTATAAGTTTTTTAAATTATTTTTGAAAAATTGTATCATTTGGAAATTTGTAGTCCTGTGAAGAGACAACAGGATGATGAAATGAAAAACTAAAAACGCCAATGAACTCCATTTTGTCCGTAGTTTCAGACGTATATCATCTGGTTTAAGTGTAACGATGTTTTTTTAATTTCGTACGGTGTTATTAATCCCCATCTTCACCAAGTCTGGTTACCCTACTGTTTTAGCTGTTAATTGGCGTGGAGTCTATCTCTATCTTAGCTGTCGTGAAACGGTTATGAAGCAGAGAGGCCAAAAAGATTAACTTGATATCTAAGCACATTTCAATTCCAGAGCTCCAAAAGCTTCAGGTTCTCTTAATAGACGAGCAAAGGCCACCTAATCCCAGAAAGAATACCGGACTGGTCTCAAAAACTAAGAAAAAGAAACGAAAAATGCCACAAATTTTCAAAATAAAATTGCTTATGAAACGAAAAAGAAAAACAAGGAAACCTCGAAGAAGAAAACGTGAAATAATAAACCAAACAAAACGCCAAAAACCTACAAAACCAAGAAAAACAGAAACCGCAACAGAAAAATGCAAATCTTAGCAATAACAAACTAAAGCACAAACAACATTTTATGAACAAAAACACACACAACAACAACATTAACTCCGCAACAACACCAAAAAGAAAACTTCACAAACAAATCTATGGCAGAGCCACAACGCACAGTGAGCTGGCCAACGAGAATGGCGGGATGAACCGATGGGTGTGAGGAGGGAAGTGGAGGAGGTGCAGAGGGGACAAAAATAAGAACAACAATCCCAAAATGTATACAATTCCTGGAAAAACAGCGCCAGCGCAGCAAAAATATGCGCAAGTTCAATATACTTTAGAAACTCCAATGCACACACAAACATACACACACACACGCTGTACACACCGACACACACTCGTCAGCACTGCGATATACATCCATTCGTATGTAGGCACATTCTTTTGGTCCGACTTCTTGCTGACTGACTAAAAGTCGATACATGCTGCTGCTGCTGCTGCTGTTGTTGTGGTTGTTTGGTGTGGTGATGTTTTGCTAGCAAATGTTGAAGGCAACAAACACTTTATGTAGCGCATCCGCAGGAATGGAATTTACAGTAAACGCTATTAAGGAAAAGATACCCGATACTCGATCCGGTACTAACACACACGCAGGCACACACAGCCTCAAGCACGCAACTACCTCATTTAGACGAGATGAGAAGCTCATCTAGCCAGCCACCCAATTGCTTGTACTGTTGTTGTTTGTTGCACACGCCAGACAAACTCCATACTCACACTCACTTAGGTGCGCGCGCGTAAAAAATCCATTTAAAGATCATCGAATAACAATCTTAAAAATATAATTTAAAAATATATTTTTGAGCCTTTAAATATGCTCATTGAATAAATATATTTATTAATTCTATTGATATTAGAAATTATTCAATTCATTTTATAATTGAATTAAGGCCTCGCTTACTTTTATTGCAACGCTGTGCTTTTGTTACCCTTTCACTGTGCACAGAGCGAAAACAAAACCCATTTTTTTAATAATTTTGAGCCTTAAAATATGCTCAATGAATATATTTAATAATTCCATTGATTTTAGAAATTATTCAATTACTTTTATAATCGAATTAAGGAGGCCTCGCGTACACCAAATACTTTTATTGCAACGCTGTGCTTTTGTTAAAGGGGGTAGGTTCGAACTTTCACTGTGCATAGAGCGAAAACAAAACCCGAGTTTCAATTTAAAAAAAATAATTTTGAGCCTTTAAATATGCTCAATGAATATATTTAATAAGTCCATTGATATTTGAAATCATTCAGTTATCATTCAGTTACTCTTATAATCGAATTAGGGTCTTGCGTACACCAAATACTTTTATTTCAACGCCACAAAGCGGAAATTAAAAAAACGCAGCATCGAAAAGTAAAATATTTGGTGTGCGCGAGCCTTCAAACGTAGGAAACATTTACTCGCCATAGCTAGTTTTGGACATACCCCAAAGTAGAAAAATCTTTGAGCGCGGCAAGAAACCTTGAAGGCCTATTCAGACAGATGCTACACGTCACAATGACACCCACACGAAAAAAGAGAGCCGAAAACAGTATATATACATTAGGCTGGGTCCCAGTCCATACAAGTGGAAAAACAATTTCCCTTCTAGATCAAGCCGTCTATGAGCTACCCCATAATAATCATGATTTCCCGCTTAATTTTTTTGCGTTTCATTTTGTCAATTTTTTTTCTGATATAATAGACCATTTAAACAACTTTAAATATAAATTTTGATTATTGTCTTAAAGTAACGACCAATACGTTATTCTAAGACAAGAATACAAATTTATATTTAGATTGCTTCCAAGGGTCTATTAATTCAGAAAAAAATGACAAAAATGCAACATAAAAAATTACGTTGGTGCAACATCCGTAAATCCGGGAGATATTTTCTTCTTATTAACGTTGGTCTTGGGTTGCCGATGTTGTTGTTGTTGTTATTGTGATGGTTTCTGTTTGTGTTTCCTCGTAAAGTAAGAATGTATGCAATCGTCATCATCATCGTCTTTTTCATCGCCAGCATCATCAGCATAATAATGTGTGTGTGTGTGTGGTGGACCAACGACATTCCCAGACCAAAACAATAACGATGCCTAAATCACCAGCACCAGCACCAGCCGCAACAACAACAACAACTGCAGCAGCAATGCCGCCGACTGCATTATCGTCATCTCGTATCCAAGAATGCGGTGCGGTGTCTGCTTTTTTCTGAATGAGTTTTTGTGCGGCACGCTGTGAGGAGGCATTCCACGCCAGCGTCGCTTAGCGTGGTGCAGGAGGAGGAGGAGGTGGAGGCGGAGAGGAGTTTAGTGGAGTGGAGTAGTTTGGCGTATGGCGTAAAGTAATGTTAAATTCCTGCGACTTAGAGAAACGACAGCCCCATCGACGAGGTGGCATTGACTGTTACAATATCGTATCGGATCGCATCGTATCGTATCTTACCGATATGAAAACAACAATCACAACAACACAACAGAAGAAATAACAAAAAACTTGTTTACATTTACACCGCACACCACACGCCAGGAATTTTTCTCTTTCTCTCTTTCACACACTCACTCTCTCATACACTCTTTCGTCGGTCACTGTCTTGAAACGGAGTTGGCTAAGGTGGGAGCTGGGAGCTGCATATTTGTGCTACGACATGGGATTGCAGTTAGAAGCCGTGTCACTGTGCCTGTTCCCAGTGTGCCCGATGTGGCTGATGTTTAATGTATTTTGTATGCAGACGGTGTCTCAACAACAACAGCAATAAATAGCAGCAGCAGCATACGGTTGCGAGAACGTCATGTCCTCTTAGCCAAAAGTCTCATAAACACGTTAATATTATGAATATCTGCGAGTTTATGCGAGGAGTATCGCAGCAACAACAACAACAACAGTGAGAGGTAGACACAAAAGCTCCTTTCGGTACGGTACGTTTCTTTGAAGCTCCAAGCAACAACGTCGTGGTTGTCGTCGTCATCATCATCAACAACAACGATTTCTTGCATATACATTTATACATACATATGTTTGTAGATATGTAAGTATGTATATATTGTATGTATGTATAAATAGGCCCTAAAAGCAATCTAAACTTCATACTTAATTAAAAAAACAAAGTGCCAAAATATCTCCGAAATGCTTTTCCAGGAATTCATCTTAAGCTTTTTGTGTCGGTTTCTTTCTTTTACGTTTCTCTCCATGTTTGTGGCCTTTTTTGTATAAACAACAAATAGCAACGTATCTTGTTGCTGTTGCCGGTGTTCCTCCTCCTGCTGCTGCTGTTGTTGTTGTTGTATGTGTCTTTTAGCATTCAAGGTATGTCCATATGTATGTATGGATGTATGTTAACTGTTTCGACAAAAAGAGCGGAATTTGTGGTGGGAATTTTCAAAAAATTAATTTAACGGTTACTCCGTGAATATGTAGGTAGTGTCTCGGTGCCATGTTTTTTTGTTTTGATTTTCGTGTTTGCTGAAGCTTTAATGCTGCTACAACTCCAATTAGAATTACATTTGAATATGTTAAATGTCGTAACATAGAGGAACTTTAGTTTTACAATTACAACTGAGGTTGTGGGAAAGTGAGCTATAAGTAGAATACAAGCTGACATGATTTACAAAAGAAAACTAGGCTTTTGTTAAATTGAAAAAGATTTTCCAAAAGCTTAAGAATTCCCTCGCAAAATTTTAAAGGAAACCAACAATAGGTTAGGATAGGATACCAATTCTTAAAAATATTGTTGCAAATACAATATTTTTTAGAATCGGTATCCAACCGACTAAATTTTATTCCATTATATTGTTTAAATTACAATTTAATTAAATTAGCCCAAATAATCGATTAATCAATATTACACAGTGCGACAGTACGTATTGGACCTGAACAGGACCATATACACATGAAACTAGAGATAATATGTAGAAAAACTGTGGTGATCTTTTATCCTTTTTACAAGACTTTTAATTTGCAAAGTATATATTTGTTTTAATAATTTATTTTCATACTTTCGAGAGCCACATACAGGCGGTATGGGTATCAAATGAATGATCAGAATGTCTGTTAAAAATACTAAAAACTACATGCCTCTATCTGTATTACTTTAGCATTAATAGCCACTTAAATTTTTTTAAATAGTAAAAGATGAATAAAGTAATAAATAAGGGGAAAATTTGAAATAGTTTTAATTGATAAACTAATACCGATTGAAGCATTTATTTTTAACAGATATTCTATTCAGATATTATATAAGTAAAAGCAATCACCGTCGCATGGAAACGTACGACGGACACTCAATGTGTTAATAAATTCGACATTGAATCCACTATTTTGTGAGTATTTTGTGTCGTATGATTAATCCAATAATACTCATACGCCATAATGAAAAAAAAATGATTTTCAACTTTGCAGCTGATCGAAAAGTGAATTATTCAATTTCTCTCACACTCCGTCAGAGCTATTTCCCATTGTCCGTAGGAGTACCAGTGCAAATAAGACTGTTGTCAGTTCAGATGATTTTCTCTAAACATTTAGGATTTTTTCGGGTAAGAGTTCTTAGGGAAGGGAGGATAATATGTCAGGGTATAATATATCGTAAATAATGGCAAAGATTATTTAAATACATATTATGTATAGTTTTAAGTATAACATAATTTTGGTGTGAGTGAGAATTTATTTAAATTAGGAATCTTTGTAATTTGAGGAGGAAACTCTGAATATGGATTTTTTTGATATTTTTGAATTATTTGAAAATATGTACAGTACTTTCTCAGTATCGCACCACATTTCTCAAGGTCTAAAATATTTCTCTTTACAAGCTTCGACCTCCTGAATTTTTAAATGTCACCCTGACGTATGAGTGTTATTTTATTTCTACTATTTAATATTAATCATACGCAAGTTTTTATATATTAAAGGACTACTTCGTTCTTTTCGGGGTTTTTAGAGAGTATGAAATGGGTTTAATATTTATGTTTTCAGGATATTCACGCACTACTCCAACTTTGAAACCAAGGAAAATTGTTCAATATGAGAATGAACACTCTTAATTTTAAATTAAAGTAAAGCATTTTCAGAAAAAAGTATCAACAAATTGGTGCATAAGATAGTGGTTTTGGGTGCTGGAACACAATTCTTAATTTGTAAATATTTCGAAATACGATTTATTTTTGTTCGAAAAGTTGTTCTTCCTACGGTATTGTGTGCTTAACTAAATACAAATCCGCGGGCACTAGGCTTTCAATGAATTCTGACATTACAAATATAGTTGTAATGACGCTGATTCAATCTTCCGCACATCAGTTCGTACGACATCGTAGGAAACGTAATCTCTCTCTCTAGGGATACTTTGCAACGGAGTTTAACGCAGAATTGTGGCATCGAGGAAAAATAAAACGGCAGGTTAAATGGATTTATATTAGTAGCGTCTACAGAGTCACAGGGGGAGAGGAGGGGCGGAGGGAAGAAAGACAAGCAAACGGAAGGAGTGCAGCACATAGCTTAGTGTCTGGGTTGCAAACTATAAAGGGTCGATGACGCCAAATGCAAAAAAAAAAAAAACAGAAAACAACAAAAGTCATTCACAAAAAGTCAACAACACACACGGGGACAGACAGACAGAGTGCGAGAGAGAGCGAGCTAAACAGTGCGCGTGAGAGAGAAAGGGCGAGTGAGAGGGCTGCATACAAAAGACACCAACAACAAGAAATCCACTTGGAATTGTATGCAAAAGAAAAAAACAACAACAAACAAACAGAAACAAAACGACAAAAGAAGGAAAAGCAAAATTTAAATTGAAAAGGGCAAACAACAACAAATCTCGCACCCATACGACTACGACAACAATACCAACGGCAGCAACAACAACGACAGCACTAGCAACAGCATCGACAGTAATCGCTAATGATAAAAGTACAAAGTGCAACATAGAGGAGGTGGCATGTGCATGGCGGCGGTGCCAAAAGCACTGCATGCCTTGAGTGCACTTTCAGCCTGTTGCATGTGCAAAAAGAGATGATAAATAACGCACAGGGCTGACGCACAACACGACAGCAGCAGTCAGACCGTATGTTTGTATGTATGTAAATGCATGCATACACACACATATGTGTACATATGTGTGGTACTTCAAAGGAAGAACGAAGAAGCAGAAAAAAAAACAACGCATGGAACGAATGCAATCCTTTTTTCTTTTTTTTTTTGAAATAGCGCCATGCTGCTGCATGTGTATACACACCACCACCACCAACAACAACAGAGCTGGGTGGTGGAAAAACCAACCAAAACAACAACAACATAATCTGCTGCACTTGGGAAACAACAACATGTGCGGTTCTCAGTGAGTCGAGCCAACCAAAACCAATGAACATCAATATTGCCGCGCCAACGCTCATCAACGCAAAAATTTATGAATGAATTTTTTTCGGTGGATTTTTATTTTTTATGTTGTCTTCTTCGTTGTCGTCATTCTCCTCTTTATCGTTGGCTAAAAATTAATTTCAAATGAATGCACTTTGCTGGCTGGACTTGTTGTTGCTTTCCTGTTCCGTACTTTATAGCTACGCTGTTTGCCGCGAGGGGCCACGTTAGTCACTACGTAAAATTATAACGTCACATTTCTCCTCCCGACACCACTCTACTTGAAATTAGTATAGGGTTTCCGCTAACATCCTTTAGTAAGTTTGCAAAATGAACTGTTAAAAGCTTTTATAAGTTTAAAAAAATTAGAACCTTTGCAAAATAAACTACACAGCGGCTAATTGATGTGTTCTATTTACACAAGCTTTGTCAAGCTTTTAGAATTTTTAAAAATCTCAATTAAAAATCTTAAATTCATATAATAATGTAATTTCTTATTGATATTTTCAAAATTAACAAAAACAATTTTTAAAATTTCCAAAATGTGCTGACAATTTATCGTACAAATGCAGACAGTTAAGTGGAAAAACCCCGCATGTTTTGAATAAAATACTCCAAATATTTCACTGCAGAGAGAGAGAGATATGGAGAGAGAGTAAGTCGAGAGAGTCGAGAAGACGTTGCGATTTGGCGCGCTGACTAAAGGAGCCTTTACACGTATAGCTGTAAATGTGTGTGCATGTGAGTGTGTGGTTTCTTTTTCGCAATGCCAATTGCATTCTCTCCCTCTCTCACTCCAACACATGCTGTTGCACTAAACCCCCACACTCCACGCCTAATGAATTAACCGCTTCAACCCGTCTGTGGACTTGTTGTGTTTGTTTACTTTTATACTACGCATTTCAAATGTGTACATACATACATACATACATACTATTAGCTACATAAGTGCATATGTGTGTACAGCGTACACCGCGCATATATATATAAATACAACTACCATTGAACTAATTTTTACGAGATTTGTTTAATGAGTTCAATAAACGCATACGCATGTCCATTCATACATACATGCATATGTACATGTGTATTTGCCCTATATATGTACGTATTTATGTAATAATAACACTAATTTTTTTATAATGTTTTTTTCTGGTTGGTTTCTTTCCTAAATCGTTTTCCTATCTTTCTCAAGATTCTAAAAACTCTTGCACATGGCCTTTTCAACTGAATTGCCAGTTGTGTTTATATCCCACATCATATAATGAATATATTGATCTGACACGCCGTAATTTATACATATATGTATGTATATTTGATCGCCTTCAAATTCTAGGCCGATCTAGTCATGCCATTTTTGCCACCCTCTTCTCGACTTTGTTGACCGTTACTTCTTTGTGGTCGTAAACTTGTGCATGTCTAATTATTTGAAGAAAATGTATCATGGTGACTTAATTCCATGGAATTTTATTTGATCTGGCCAGCTAGTGAACATATTTTGGGAATGAAACTGAAACTCGAATATACCCACAAAATGTAACAGCAGAGCAATTGCAAATTTCTCACATATTTATGGCGATGAGAGGGCGCACAGTGTGCAAAAGTACAAGCAATTTGTCGCCTAATAATTAATTAAACTGTCCTCGTTTCCAATTTGAATTTTAGCCACCAGATTATACCATTGGAAGTAAATATATGGCAAGTCTAAGTTCATTATTATAGCTGGGATGCTTTATTGGTAATAAATGAATGAAATTAAACTTTACAAATGTAAACAATACAAATTGTAAGTTTTACACATGAAATATGTTAAAGAAAACATTTATTTTATAATTAGACAGCGGATTTGTATGCAAAATCATATTTTGAACGGATGGTTATAATTGAATGATGATTTATGACTTCAATTCATACCTGAAATTATTCTCAATTTCGATAAATGAGAAAAATTCATCTCGAATTCTGCAACAACCCAGAATTTCTGGCAGATTTAATTCCGATTCCGACAACAGTCGGATTCTATGACACCCCTGATTATTAAATATTATTTTTCCTTCACCCAACGCAAAGTCTTAATAGATATCTAAATAATCAGCCTACATTCAACACTACAGTTACACAAATTTTTTGCCTTCGGTATCTACAGCAATTTCTGAGGTATACTCGGAAGAATTAATTTAGGGGAAGATGTAGAATTCTTGAAAATGTCTGATTTGAACTGGAATATTGTCCTGGCTCAAGACCACTTTGCATCTGTATTTTATGGAATGCAAATTTACATGGTGACATTCTGGAAAATATGTGTATTCTTACGATTTTTGTTTTGCTTTTCTATGAAACGCTTCACTGTGCAACTTTGACGACGATGATGTCGATTCCTTGTGTTTTGAGCGCAACAATTCCAGTGAATCAGCAAATTCTTCACAACACGCTTTGCGGGGCAAACATAGTGCAAGACGAGATTTGTCGTCTTTGTATTCTAAATAGCAAATTAAGGGGTTTAATTACAAAGCAGAGGCGTTGAGGCAGTGCAAATGGGTAAAGGGCCGCCACCAAAGGGAACTTATTTCGGATTTTGCATACTCTCTAAAATGAATAAACGAAAGTGTGTCATATTCACATTTTTCTATTCTTGTTTTTCTTCTTTCTTCTAAATGGCGTGGGTAAGGTGCACAGCACGTTTTTACAAATGTACACCCAGTGCACACACCAACAAATGTCCCACAGTGCGAAAAGTACTTCTTGACTTATTAGACAAAAAAAAAACGGCTGAAACCCATAAAAACAAATCATGCACATACAAACAACATTGACGGACATACCGACATCGTTGACAACGTCAACAAATGTCCCTGACGATGACAATTATTTTCTAGCATAATCAGCAGGAAAGTCTGAACAGCACAAACGATGGTATATTTTGTTTTTCAATTATGTTTTGGCTTGTTTATATGTAAATTGGGTTAAGTGAGCGAATAGAGGAAATAAATTAATTTCGGAATGATATTTGTAGCAGAGGAAAAAAGGAAATCATTTCGGGATTTGGCATAAATTAGAAGATGTTAAAAAATAAACTAGAATTAAGTAGTATGGCAACTCAGTCCAATCCAACAGCTGGGATAGAAAATGAGTAATTAAAAGCTTTTATAGCCTCTTTAGACTACATGTGACATAATGACATACAGTCGTTTTGCAAGTGTCAAATTTATATGGAATCCGACATTTGTAAATCGACCTTATGTCATTTCAGCTAGATTTCGCCTAAAGTCGGAAAAGGCTAGAAAAAGTGAACATAACTTCGGTAATTTCAAGAAAATTTCAGTGTTTTGCACAACGATTTGTGCTCAAAGGAATATATCTGAATATGTCAATGCATGAATCTGAATCAAATGGATTTTGTTTAAAATCGACCTGTGACAATAAGCTCCTTTACACTGCACTGTTTGTAAAAAAGACAAATTTGGAAAAATTTATATATATTTATTTATTTTTTAACCAAAAAATGTAATGAAGAGTTTTTCCGTTTCGTTCTGAGATAATCAAATTTTTACAGACATTTTCAAACCGGATTTTAACTCTAGTACTCCATTTCAGGCCGATTTGGCTCGATTTCGCCCCAGACTTTAAAGGCTAAAGTCCCTTTTAGACACACAACATATTTGTGCAAAACCCGTGTTACCTTGTGCAAAGCGGTGCAAATATTTTTTGTGCTTTAAAATGACCTTAATACATAAACATTAGTTTTGTTAACGCTAGAATTATTATATTAATTAATATTCTATTCTAGACCTGAGGCGCCCTAATGAACATTACGCAAATTTGTATTTTTAGCAATATCATTGCCCCAAACCCGACCTAACGCCTTTTCTACCCGCCTATATTATTTATTATTATTTTTTTTTGCCGTAAATTCACGTCTCGCCTTGAAGTCGAAAACAAAATACATAAAATAAAGAGAAACAGAGCGAGAGGGAAAACAAAATCAGCACTATCAGTAGAAAGATTAAATATTTTATTTCCGAGAATTTGTTGATAAAACGAAAAACTAACAATTATTTATGGCTTCTGAATTGCATATCGTCAAACAGTTGACAGTGTGTATATTGACCTAAACATAAATGAGTAAATGCCCTGAATGAAATGAAGAGGTGTTAACCTTTAAATGGACATTTTGTTTCTTAAAAAAATATATAGTTTTTTATACTTATTTTTTAGAAAACAAAAATGAACACACTTTTTTTAAATACTATAAATGACAAATACTTCTAATTTTATGTAAACGAAATACATAAATTACAACAAATAAATGAAAATATGTATGTATGAAATGACACAAACAATAACCTATTGACCTTGATGAAGAACAAATCAGTGTTACATTTTTGGCAAATAACATAAGTTTGAAAATTTAAATCGGACGAAATTATTGTATTATAACAGCGAATGTGACGAATTGGATTTGATACCTTTTGTCTGCACAGTTCAAATAAAAAAGTAGTAGGAGAAACAAGTGGTTGTGATTTGTATATGAATCACTGCCCATTGTAGGGTTAAACAAATTGAACATTCTCAAGTAAAAGGGATTGGTCGACAGCGAGCGAGCGATAGAGGGAGAGAGAGAGACATACACACTACACAGAGTAAGAGAAATGGGGGAAATGATAATTCATTCATGCTCATATGGAGCAATTTGGTCTTATGTTCCCCCCCCCCCCAGAAATCAAATGACGCTTGTAAACTCACCGTGGCTGTTGATAACGTGACATGATGATCGTTGGCGTCTAAGTTTTGGTATGAAAAGTTCAATTCAAACTTTTTGTTTCGAAAAAAGCTTAAGAATGACACTGTGAAACTCCCGGTTTTTCCAATGGAGTTTGTGTTGTTTTTTATTTTTACAGATATATTAGATATTCTAATGTTTTGGGGTTTTTTATATGTTCAGGCTGAAGTATTTTTATTTACACTTGTTTCATTTATATTAGTAAAAAATATACTTAAAAAATTTGGCACTTAAACGTTTTCGTCGAATCTCGTGATTTTTTCAAGCTCAGCTCAAACGATTTTTTCGACACTTTTTTTTTTGAAACTTGGAACTTTTTACTCGGGCTTTTTTGTGTTTGTTTCTTATAGAATTTATTAAATAATCTCTCTCTTTTTGGGCGAAAACACATACAAATCACTTGAATACTTTACTCTTCATGTTTCCTGTTCAGTTAAGAGTGTTTGTTCTCGCAGCTCTGTAAACGAAAAACGAAAAAACACAGCTTATTTTTAACGATCAAAACTATTTTCCGAACACTCCCTCAGTCGACTTTTCTCTAATGAATTTGCTCTTTGGGTCTTATCATCACTCTTTGTGCCCGAAATGTCACTCTCATTCAACGTTTTCAATTTTGTTCTCGTCTAGAATTAAGTGATAAAAATGTTGCGGCGGCGGAAAGGGAAAGACGGAAACACGTAGAGTTGAGCAGTTTATTTTATTTTGTTGATGTGCTGTGCTGTGCTGATTCTCGCTATGCTTTTTATGTTTGCCTTCGTCTTGCTTTTCATTTGTGTACATCTATTTAAGTTGTTTTCCTATGTAGGGCATTGCTGCTGGCTGACTGGCATGTCTATGTCTAAACTTTTTGCTCTTGTTGTTTTTGGCTTTTTTGCCACCTCCACTCTACGCATGTTTTTTCTTTTTTTTTTTTGGTTCTTTCCTGTGTCTTCTGTTCCCGAGAAAAAGTAATTGAAAGTTCGTTGGTGTTAATTGTCGACTCATGAATTTCTAATACAACAAACGTGATAAAAAAGGGAATGGAACAGTGAGAGAAACTGAAAATAAAACACACGCCAATGGCAGTTGTAGATAGTGGGAAGGAGGGAGCCAGACAAATCTGTCGCCCTTATAATGTTTAGATATTTTGCAATCTGGTAAAAATGAAATTCTTTTGAAATGTGTAAACTGTTAATTTTTCTGTAAAGCCAGGTTCGGATTTATATTTGTGATTTTGTGTGGAGATTGTATAAGATTTCTTCAAAAAATCCTGAATAATTAGATCTCTTGCATTCGAACGGTAACGCACACTCCTACCCACTTCCGGTATCTTAGCACAGATCAACACTTTTTATCGCACACATTTCCTCTACGAACGCACATTTAACGTGTATTAACGTTATGCTATTGGCCATTCTGCACATTCTTATAGGCCAGTTTGTTTCCTTCCTTCCACCGACATTACTTCCGTTAATTAGAATACAAATTTAATTGTTTTTATTGCAAAATTATCACGTTTCTCTTCGAGCATTGAGAGCTGAGTGACTAGTCGTCATCGTCATCGGCGTCGTCAACATCAACATCACCGACGCCGTCATCACCATAATCATTGTCGACGTCGTCGTTGCGAGCTGCTTGTGGTCACAACACTCCGCCAAAAGGTATAAAATGATATTATACAATATTGAGAAGCAAAAAACCGCTAAATTGATTAACACAACACTGTGCAGCAGCACCAACCGCACCGCACGCACACACACACACACACACAGAGCACTTAATATTATTAAAAAATATGAAATAAAACCACTCTCGCACACAGGCAGCCCCAGCCCCGGCACCGGCCCCAGTCACAGTCCCAGCCCCAGCCCCACACACAAACGCAGTGTGAACTGAACGGACGAAAAAATAAACGTAGCAAATGTAGTAGACACAATAAAGTAGGTCAACTATAACAAACTTAGGCGCACAGGGTAAACACCGCACTAGGAAAACATGTCGAGAGGAAGAACAACAAAAAAGCACAACTCAAGAAAGAGAAAATACAAACGACAATTGTGCGAAAACTGAGGGAGCGAAGAAGATAATTTCAATTGGGGAAGCATACAGCCATAGTAGGTACGTATGTAACTTGGAGGAGAGATTGAGAGAGAGAGAGAGTATGTGGAAGATTCTGAGAAGAAGGGGAGCAATAGACGAATTTACCGTCCAGAATCTAGATACAGGTTTAATAGGACGATAATTTTTGTCATTAAAATCTAGTATCATACCTATTCTGTAATGTGAAAGTGTTTTGAATCCGAATTCGTTATTCGGAGGTTGTTGCGGACTCAAGAGCTATTCTTTATTTTGGAAAATACCAAATTATATGTCCAGAATCTAGATACAGGTTTAACATGACGATGATTTTTGTCATTAAAATCTAGAAGTTGTGATAATCATCCCTATTCTGTAATATGAACGTGTTTTTAATCCAAATTTATTTTTCGGGGGCTTTTTCGGAATCACGAGCTAAATAAAGAAATTCTTCATTTTGGAAAATACCAAATAATATGTGCAGTATTTTAAACAGTGATCACCTTCTACTTAAATTTAATCTATTGTTTTTACATGCGATTTCAACTGTTGAAGCCTAACCTTGGGGAATGAATTCTCGACAATTCAGATATCTATAGTTAAATGTTACAAATTTCTTGGAGATGTCAAATATTTTTTTAGAAAACTCTTCAATATAAGCATATGATTCAATTAATCCTAGCGATTTGACTGCATAGTAAAATCTCTGGATTACTTCTAGCTAAGCTAGCTAGCTTGACACTAAATGTTTTTTTTTTCTGTTATTTCCGCCAAAACATCACAATATTTTACAAAGAATACGGTTTATTATTAATTGGCATCGTGTGCAGGGGCCCTAGAGAATAGTACGCTATTGATTTCGTGGCTTTTTTGGCAAAACTAAAACACAATTTAATGTGGCATGGCAACCCTTCCGCGTCGACTATGTGTAGTTATGATAACCAAATACTACTTGTTGTTCTTGGGAGTTCACACTGTAATTCGGCTCAGATTTATTTTGCATTTCATAGCAAAAATCACAGCAAGAGAAACGAAAAGTAGAGATGTGCTTCGAAAGCAACCGCAAGGCCTCAGGGTTTCCGGGAACCCCCGATTCTCTTTGTAAATATTTGAACTCAATTGATCGTATGTACATAGGTAGGCATTTGAACGCGCTCTAACTACGCTATTGAAAAAAAAATTAATAAAATACAGAAAAAAGGCGAAGACTAAAGACGCCACCATTCTACTACTACCACGACGACGACGACGGCCGCCACTAACTAATCAAATACAAATAATAAACGGCAGCAACTGAAACGACGGAACGACGGAAAAACAATATACACAACGAACTGTGGACAACAACAAAAACGACTTTAACGATTGCAACTATGTGTGTTGTGTTGTTGTCCATTGCCAGTTGCTGCTAGTGTCGATGTTGTCGTCGGTGTTGTGTTGTGTTGTGCTGTGTTGTTGTACGTAAACTACAATGACGACGTCGACGATGAGATGATGGAGGTAATGATTACGTTAAATGCGCTCTCCGGCAGCCGCGGCCGCTACGACGAGAATGACAACGTTCGTTTATTATATTTATTTTATTTTATTTGTTCTATTATCGTTGTTCTTGTTTTTGTTGCTGTTGTTGTTATAATGTTGGCGGTCTGGCCTGTTCTGGTCTGGTCTGTCTTTTTCCAATGCTCGATATAATTGTTTTGTTAATTGTATTTAAAGATATTGTGCCAGTACTTTTTTTCTAATATTATTTTGTACGTATGTTTGCCGTACCGAATTCTTTACGTACATATGTATGTGTGTGTATTTTTCTAACGGTACCAATGACATTCACTTCAAAAAAAAAAAGACTCGACTCGTCTTTCCCCAGTTCTTTTTCTGTGGGCGATTTACAACAATATGTGCAAAAAAATACGTAATAATCACAATGTTCTTATGTTTTACTGAAACACTTTGTGGTTCTTTGTGGACTTTTTTCCAATAAAATATTTTCCTTATATTTTTTGCTAATTTGCCGTTTTCTTTAATATTATATGTAAATAACAAAAAAAATATATAATTTTTTCAATTATGTTTGTTGTTTGATTCGCTCTTTCTCCGTGTGAGTGTATGTCGTTTCGTTAACGGAAAAATGAATCAACCGCAAAACGTGACGTACTAAACTAAACTAAATTGTTCACTTGTGCTCTTTGCCAAAGATACCCACACACAAGCTCGCGCCTTACTGAGGCATATAAAGCAACAACCACAAAAACAACAACAGCAACAACATGAGGCCGGTTTATGTCATTAGACCGGATAGTTTCTTCTGCTCTTCCCTCGCCATCACGGTAGTGATGGGACGGCGCAAGATTAAAATTTGCAAAAACACACCGGAATCGACCAGACTCGGCTGTTGTGAGAAAGCTAAAATGCATTTTTCAATTTTCTTTTCAAAATGAAGAAAGGCACAAAATCAATTTATTTCTATCATAACTTATTAACTTATATGTATCGTCATATTGAAATATAAATTCATAACTATTTACAGAAAGTTTATAAAACACGTTTTTAATGTTACGTTTCATAAATTGTTGTAAATTCGACCGTTGCTTTTATGCATCATGAAAAATAATTGCTGGAAAAACATCCTTATACTTGCGTGAAAATATATTTAGATCGCCAGTAAGGATTTTTATATTTGGGCACAAGTATTTTCATATAAAATGCTTCAACAAAATATCTATATATATTTTTGCAACACCAATTGCAACTATTTTATTCTCCGTCTAATTTATATGAGAAATAGATTACAGAGTCAATGTTTACATTGAAACCTAAGATTAGTGCTAACTATTTTTTTATGAGAAAATATATAACTCACATTCCATAGGAATTCTTAACAAAACGTTATTATTAAAATGTATTGCCGCAAAGGACATTGCAGAGTACTTTTTAATTTATTATTATTATTTATTTAGAGAAATATATCTGAAATACAAGTAAATTTAAAAACTATTTCAAGTGTGTTTACATAGACAATTTGTTTTATAATTCTTCCATGAAGCCCTTATGACACTGGCTTTTTCTAGATTATTTTTTATTATGTTGATAAAATGTTTTAGAAATAAAAAATATGACATTTTCACATCTTTCTGATATGATTAGTTAAATATTTTATTGCCGTCAAAAGGCTTTTTCTAAAATCGCAACAAATTTTCTAACAAATGCTGGAAAATCCACTTGTGTTAAAAAACACTTCTATTATCAACTTGTTTTCCTGCCAAAAATGTATCTGCAGTGTTAAAATCAAGAAATGCACAGTCGCCGGCATATGTACCAAAAACGGGACAATTGTACCGCGCATCCGACAGTGCATCACAATCGCCGATGCTCCTTCTACTTCTTTTGTCATCCATTCGTCTCCACATTTTCGCTGCTCACATTTGTTGGTTTGATTGGACCCCCATTCGCTTACTCTTAAGTACTCTTAACTCGACCACTCAGTCTCTTCCCCATGTCTCTCTTATCGCGTTTGGAGTGAGTGCAAAACCATCAGCACCATAAGAGTAGCGTACGACAGACCCCCTCTTCGCACAGTTTCAGCTGTATTGTTCTTACTTCTTTTTTGTTTGCAATATCCCCCTCCCCCCAATATTTGATTAAAATGATTTCTTATTGGTTAGATAATAATTAAATATTTTTTAAATCATCTCTTAAAGTAGAAAAGAAGAAAAAAAAAACAAATGTGTATACAAACACGACATTAATAATAATGATTTTTGATTAAAAATAGATTTGGAAGAAAAATCTCAAATGCGTACATATGTATGTGCATATGTGTTAGTTAGAGGATCGTCCTTAGTGTGTATTAGACGTAGCAAATGATTTTGGGGAAAATTCGTGTTAATACACCCCGCTTGGTTGCGCTACACTCGATGCGGTAAGCGCCACCTTTGCCTTTGTTGAACTTAAATAAATAGTGCCCAATAAAAAAGGTGGCCACACAATAATTGTATTACACATAAGGCAACTCCCAGTTATTAATAAAAAAACGTGTGAATCGGAAGTTCAAAATAACTATGAATTGATTTTTTTATCAAAATTTAATACCACTTTTTTCGGATTTCGGATTTTTTTCATATGAAGTTTGACAGGCGAAATCCGAGAAAAATAGATTTTCGTTGTATATCCGAACGTATCATTAGGTTTAATTAAAATCATTTATTTAAAGGATATATGATTTGGAAGTTGACTCTTACGCCCCAGTTGTGTTTAGATATTAAAGTTCAAATTGTTGTCAAAATCTACGAAAGGAAAACGCAAAATGTACTCTCTCTTTTGCACAGAATGAAGAAATGTTTTCTAAATTCTCTATTCGGTTAGCCCTAACGGTAAACGTTCTCTTTGTTGTGAGAGACCAATGCGCGAACTAAACGATCAGCTGTCTGCCAGTCACACGTATATTATTAACATGTCCGGTTGTTCCAATTGGCGAAAAAGATTCAATTGTCAGTTAAAATGATACGCAAAATATTGAAACATTGTTCAGAAAATAGTTTTAAGTTTTTCTAAGCATTCAGTGAATAAATAAAGTGGTGGCGCTAAAGGTTAGTTGCGACGAAGTGTTGTTTGTTATTTTTGGAATGTGCTCTGAGAAAATGTTCGCTGTCGTGTAATGTCAAAATTATCATTAATACACGTGGAAGTGTGTGTGTGTGTGCTAATAAAAGTGATATATTCCCCTACTGAGGAAGCGAGTGCTTAAATTTGTGTGACAGAATAGTTAAATGATAGTGATATTTTTGCATGGCATGCTGCTCTAAAACAAAAGCTCTAAACACAATCAATAGAAGATACATCGCTTTTTGTTTACATTTTTACATTGTTTACATTGGCCACTCGGAGACCGCTTTAAGAACTTGTGTGAAATGTTGACTATTTTGTGCAGTTTTACAAAAAAAGGTAAGTTTAGCAAATTAATCCGTTTTTTTAATGTGAATACACTAGTGCCGTTTTTCTTTAAGCCGAGATAACAAGCTGCGATAAGTTAAGTTAATTTTTTACTCAAAATAAAAAAAATATTTTTCACATTGTCGTCAACTACATAAAAACAAATTTTCCAAAAAATGTTTTGTGTTAACTTTTTTGAACTTTGCCTCGATATCCACAATTAAGTCCAAAATTTTTAACATAAAATAACTTTTTCAAAATTTTAAGAAAATAATTATTCATTTTGAGTAAAATTTGAACTTTATAATTATGTGTTTGTTATTGCAGCTTAGTTAAGTCTTAAAGAAAAACAGCCCTACTATACGGCCATATTTCTTGTCATCTGCCCAGAATGATAGGCCTCTTCGATTGGTCCTATAGCTTATAATTAGGAGACTTTATAAGGGTGTACTATTATTACTCATTGGTTTTTCTTTAATGGTCCAGAAAGAAAAATCTGGCAACACTACTAAGAGAGTAGCAAGCTAATTTCTTGCTAAGCTAGTAAATTCTATGCTCAAATTACGAAGTACGTCCAGTCAAGCAGACCTAATATCAGCTCCATATTACTTCTGCACTTAATAGATTATTACTTTATCGATAACACTCCCTCCCTCCTTTTATATTTCCCATATTTGGACGAATACGTCTGAAATTCTTTTTAGCTAGTTTTAACCCTCTCCTAAAGCCCGTCTCTGACAACATCATAATTATGCTGAGTCATTTATTTAGCACAGAGCTTTAAGCTAAGCCACAGCAGCAGAGCTTGTTTTATCAAAGCTTTGTCAGTTGTTCAAAAACAAACAAAATTCTATCATTTATCAATTTTGTCGCTGTAATATTTCTGTATGATTTCGCCTTTGCCTTTGCACTCAACTCAACTCAGCGCAACGCAACTCGCTCATTTTATACTTATTGATACTAATCTTAATGTTTATTTGGTATTTCCTGTATTTTCATATGTACATACATACATACATACCTACATACATATGTATGTGGATGGTATGCCTGTGTGATGGTCTCGCAGTCGCCGACGTCCTACGTAGTTGTTGGTGTGTTTTGCTCGCTTCTGGGCTATGTGACTTTATGCGCTGGTATTGTATTACGTTGAACGATGGGTTGGTGCCACAAAACATCAACTTAAGCGCGAAATTACAACATTTTGCATATTTTTTCTCACTCTTTGTGTTTTCTGGCACATTTTTTGATGTGTGCATAAATACATACATACAAACATGAATGCTCATACATATGTATGTATATTTCTGTTTGCTAGTGTCCAACACTTTGTTTTGTTTATTCTTTTCATTTTCCACATATCTGGGTTTCTTTCTGCATTCAGTGGAAAAATGTGCAAAATGAGAAAAAATACATATTAAAAAAAACAACAACAACAAAAACACAACGACAGCAACGTGGAAAAAGTGTGTCATGGTGCGTCATGTGGTAGATGTGATACAACAAGTAAAACAGCGAACGATTACACCGGCCTACAGAAATCCACGTTTTAAAGTTCATTTTCAAAAAACATTGATTTTCAGAGACGAAAATTTCGAGATGAATTGAAATATATCGTCACCCGAAATGCAAAATGACGAAAACAGCATTTTCAAAAGTTTTCAGGAGAAGCAAAAAAAAAACGTTCGATCATGAAGTTCATATTGTGTTAATAAATTCTATATTTAAATTATATTATTTTTTCTATAATAAATTCTATATTTAGAGGCCTATAGTTGCTGATATTATTCATTAGTTCAGTTATATGCAAATATTAAAATCTACAAATTTAAATATAAATGTAGACGTCAAACATCGCTACCTTATGCAAGAAGATATTTGTAGATTTTCCCATAAAATCGTTATTTTTAAATAAAGAAATATAAAAATTTGCCAGAATGTGTATCTTAGTGAAATGGGCCACAAACAATACAAAACTCGATTTTTGATTTTTTGTTGTTACGTCATTTTGCATTTCAGGTGACGATAAATGCAAATCCTATCATTTTTTATTTATCTATTTTTCTAAATACATATTTCAGAGCAATGTCAAAATACCCTTACCAACACTTATAGGTTTTGTAATTAGGTGGCAACTACTAGTGTCAATTACAGGTAGCGTTTATACTCCCAGCGAGAGTTGAAATTTCCCCATTCCCTGTTGAATCATTACAGGGAGAAAACACCTCGCCCCCTAAATTCTAAGGGGGCGTAATTAATATATTTTTTGAAATCTCATTTTTACATATTCCGATGTATTCCGGCGTTTTCTATCAAAATTTGAAAAAAACGCGTTTTCTATCGAAATTTGAAAAAAAAAAACGCAATTTCGAAAAAATTTCAGTTACACCCTTTTGGTATTAAGGAAAAGGGGATCAAATATTTGAACAAAAACGTGTTGCGCAAAATCTGTGATAAACACCCCTGTTTAGACGTACCAAATATTTGCGCAAAAGGGCTGTTGAGCAAATATATTGAATTTGTAGGTGCGCTTTTGTGTTATTGCGTGTGTGGTGAATTATTGATTTTGCGAAAACATATGTTTGTACAAATACTTGGTATGTCTGAACCCCCTACAATACGTTTTGAATACTTTGTTATTGTCCCACAAATACAAAACGGCTTTTTGTGCAAATGTTTTGAATGTCTAAAAAGTCCTTAATTGGATGTAATTCAAGTTATTATTTAGCGGGGTGTAGGAGAATCAGTTTATTTTCATTCAGTGAAAAGTGGCGTGATGCATGTTGTTGCAGTGGTTGATGTACACATCCATAACACTATGGCTTGAATTCTCAGTGGCTTCCAACAAGTGGCCTGCTACACCTTACGACCCACCTTACAAAAAGCATCTGATCATATTTATAATAATATACTGGCTTGTTTGTTGGGGTGCAAATCATTATAAACGATCGAGGAATGCGATATTCAGAGTTGCCACTTTTTAAACTGTTAGACATGCCACATGTGAAGTTAACTCATAAATACATAGGCGTAGACGTTAAATAGCCAACTATTTGTGGGCGTGGTAATTGGAAATGCACAACATGCAAATATTACTATTTGAATAGGAAATTTTGCTCATTCCATTGTTTTCTTTATTATTTAATTTGAGTGAATGTAAACATGTATTTGCTTTTTCCTGAAGCATGTTTATGAGCAAAATGTGATATGTTTTTTGATAACAAAAATGTTACATTGAAAAAATGTAGTGTTTTTTTTTTTGAGAAAAAAACACATGTTTTGCTGAGAACAAGTCGTGGTGTATGCGTGTGTTTGGATGTATTGTTATTATGCGCACATACTTAGTGAAATTGAAAAAAAAAATAAATACAAATAGGTGCTCAATACTACGCTACTCTAATAATAAATATCCGGTTTCATAGACATTTTAGAATCAAAGCCGACATTTATTTGTTTGTTACTATTATTTTATATTCTATTACGTTTGTTGTTGCTGTTGTATTTGATCTTACCGGAATCTGAACAATAGACAATAGAAAAATTTGGCGAGAAACAAAAAGAAAAAAAAAAACGAAAAGACCTAAGAAATGTTCTTGAACGAAACGAAAATTGTTTTGAGCCACAATAAGAGGAAACCGGTATGTTTCGAAATGGACAAAACGCTGAAAAATAGAGAATTAACATAAAATGTTAATAAATAACCGATGAAATCAAAGCACAAACCAACTCAAACTCAAAACCTTAAGCGCACCGCACCGCACCGAACCGAAACTAGAGTCTCAATAAATTATTGACGTACGAGGATGAGAGTACTAAAACAGCCAATAAAGGCAGCATTTTTTCGGCCGGTTGCTGGCGATTATGGCCAACTATGATTTTATGAGGGTAAGACGGCGGTTATTGAAAATATAAAAATACAAATTATTTATGTATACGAAACGGCAACAACAGCAACACCACAGCAAGTCTCGAGAAACCAGATTCGGCAAAATATCTAACGTATGCAAAACAACAACGGACACTCGGCAACAACAACCGCCAAAATAAAAAACATAGAATTCGCTTAAAGAGCAACACCAACAACAGCAACAGCAACGAACGGCAACCAAACAAGTTTGAAACCACAAAAATTTGAATGAAACATTTTTGTTGATCGGTGGAGTTGTTTTTTTCGTCTTCCTCCTATGCTGGCTGGCATGCAGGCTTTGGCTTGGCTGTGTGTGCGATTCGTTTCGTCGTGTTTGATTTTTTGTGTGCTTCTTGTTGAGAATGAGTTTAGAAATCCATGAAAAAACAGCAACAGCAACAACAACACATTAACACAGAAAATGAAGAAGAAGAAGCATAGGCAGAGGCAGAAAAAACACACAAAAGTGTTTGGTATATTCCCACTTTACCTATATATTTTTAAAGTTTTTTCTTCCGATTTTTTTTGCTGTTCATTCGAACAAGAGCGACTGCAGCAACAGCAGCAGCAGCACACACATCGACAGGCGACAACCTCAACTCAGCAACATAAGATGTGGTGAAGAGTGAAGTTAACATAGCAACAAAAAACGCTTACATACATTTGTACGACCCGGCGTACTCACGTACGTACGTACGTACGTACATACGCCGTCATTACGTTTTCTCGACTCTTATTGTTTAGAAGCAGCAACACTAGTTTTACGTTATTGTGCCGTTGCCGCTGCTGTTGTTGTGTTCTTTTTTCTTGCTTTTTGGAAATACAAGATGTAGGAGAACGAACACACAACCGTTGGCACAGACACACACAGATACTCCGTATTCGCACACTCCCGCAGATACACACACACACGCGCGCACACACAGAGGCAAAAGCAGAAGCCCAAAAAGAATTTGTTCCATATTTGTCGTCGTTATGTTGTTGAGTAACAAAATACAACATTGCTTTTTCATATGTACATATGTACATACATACAGACATACATGTCTCCATGCACAACACACTTATACAACTGTATGTCGCTGTACCATTGAGCGCAAAAGTGCTTGAACTTTCTTCTTTCGTTGGCATGGCGGAAGCTTTTAAAGTCACTGTTTAAAACTGCATTAATTCTGGGCACCCACAAAATATCAAACGTTGGCTCAAACACATGTTGCACAAATTCCTATCCAAAGGTCTTTTTGGGCGCACAACATTTTAACAAAATATTCTATTTATGGGGAGGTCTATTAATTTGTGAAATATATCCCTGAATTTATCCCACATAGGAGTTTCTGAATAGTTTCGAACCCAAAAAGACGTAAGCGCCATCGACAAAATTATAAAGGAGATGACGTTTATTAATTACCCTATGGAATTAGGTATATAAAGCTGTACATTATTCAGAGATGACGAAAATGGTCGCCAATTATCGATTTTCATCTAAAGAACGAAAATTAAAAATGGTGGTGCTTACGTCTTTTTGGCAAAAAGGCTTTCCCTACTGGTCATATTTAGGTGAAAAATTTATGTAGACATTTAAATTATTCAAAAAAATATCTTATTCAACTCATTATTTCTACATCACCATCAGTGTTGGTTTTAAAATGTATTTCGATTAAGTGAACATTGTTTAACAACAACAATTTGCAGATGCTGCAAGGCTGATTCTCAGAAGGAGATCTTTCAAATTATTTGTTGTGATAGAGGTGAAATATTTTTGAATTTGACCTGTTTGTAAATTGCGAATGCGATAAATCTTTAAATCGCGATACCACTGTGTCTAAATATCCATCTGTGCATTAATGACCCAAAGGTTCGGCAGATTTCAACAATCATGTCTGACTTTCTTCCATAGTGCGTATACTTTATATGTATACATTTCATACGCCACCCCGAGTAGGAAAAGTCGAAATCCGATTTTATTTTTTTCGCTCTATAAAACACATTATTTATACGATTTTCTTCAAATTTGGCACAACAACTAGAAACGTCTACGCAAGTGAGTAGGATCACTTCAGATTTATATATCCAATATAAATGTCTCTCTATTTGGTTTTGATTTGGTCTATTCATCTTTTCATTCATATGCAAAGTCGACTTTTTATTTATTTACAACAGTCAAAAAGTCGACATTTCAAAAGTCAAAGTGAAAGTCGATTTTTCAAATGTCGAAAAGTCGACTTTTCATATATTTGCAAAAGTCAAAAAAATCGATTTTTTGCTACAACTATATATACCTAGCTCTGGCATAGCAATGCTTTTGCGTGCAAAAATCTCCAATTATCCCCAAAATATAAAATAGTTGTTTTATTTCAAAGAATTCGACCAAAACAAAAATAAATTATGGATAATTTGTGTATTCGTCAATAACCATGAAATATTCTGATCATCTTTGTACCCAAACTAGTCATGAAATATCCACATTATAAAAAAGATGTTTTATTTTAAACAATTCGAGTGCAAATTTTCTTAAAATGTGGGAGAAACAGTTCGACAAAAAAGAAATTAAATTTTTCAATTTTGAAATTCTGAAAAAATTCTGCGTATTACGAAATACGTTAAATATTTAAAAAATACAAAAAAAGAAATAAAAAAATAAATTAAGTTTTTTAAATTTTCAAAAGCTGAAAATCTGTAAGACGAAAAAATTTTTTCTGCGCGTTATGAACAAATGCGTTAAATATTAAAAAATAATTTTTAAACTTTTCTTTAAAATAAAAAAATACAATTCTCAAATATATCTGATTACTCGACTTTCAATCTTAATATCTCAAAATGATCCTTGAGTCAATTTAATTTCAATGTTTTACAGAACTCATACAAATGTTTACTAGAACAAAAGTTATTGATTGGATTTTGACCTTTTTCAGGTACTAAATTTATAGACTTTTGTGATAAATTTGCATTCCCAGTTACAAGCAAATATTAAATATTAAAAATACTTCGAAACCCCCACAAAATCCCTGAAATATTTTATGAAATCCCCACAAAAATCCCCTGTCCCCATTTCAATTGTTTTGTCCTTTTCACCATCATAAAATCCCCATGGCTGGGTACAAATCTCCATATCTGGCAAGCCTGTTTGCGTAAACGCAATATCACCATGAGAGTATCACCATGCCTCTGGAAGTAGGTTTGCCAAATGTGGGGATTTGTTGGCAATCCCTGGGGATTTTATGACAGTCAAAGTGACAACAAAATTGAATTGGAAACAGGGGATTATTCCAAATAAATTTAAAAAAATAATTATAGATATGAAAAATGGTTCTAACTCCGCCTTGAGCGATTTATATATGCTCCATACAAATTTAACTCCTGATTTCATTTCAAACCTCACCGACTTCAAATGATTTAAAATTGCCATTCGAATGTTCCCATTTCGAAACGAAATCTATACTGGTATTTAAAACCTCCAATTTTTGCATTCAAAACGATGTGGTCTCATAGTAAAAAAAATTGTTCACCGCTCAATCAATGAGATGAGCCTGTTGTAGCCTGGCCACCCAGTTCTTCAGATTTCGTTTTATGGATGAGCTCATTGTGTCAACCGCATTCCAATGACTCACCCTTCTTAAAAAAAAAAGAAATAAAACGAATGTAAACTTTTGCACTTCGCTGTGTTTATGCATTTGGCACAATTATATGGTCATGGCTGTGTTGTTGTTGCTGTTGTTGTATTTCTAAGCTGAACCAAAAAAAATAAGGTCTGTATGAGTATGTGTGTGTGCTGACAATAGAGGAGAAGCTGTTGTTTTAACGCCCGCGTTTTTTTGTTTCTTTCGAAAAGGATGCAACAAAATACACGACGGAGCAAAAAAAGCAGGTAGAATAAAAAGTTAAAACAGCAGCAACATGTTCGCACACACACACATATACACTTGCATGAGACATCTCTGATTGAAAAGAATTCCTAAAACTGAAACACGTCTGACTGACTGACTAGTTATAATCGTAAGTGTGGGAAACGGAAACTTGAACTTGAAAATGTAAAGTTGTTGCTAAATCGAAACTGTGTAGAGTGGCACACGGGAAAGTTTCTCGCAATGAGAAAGGATTTCTCCACAACCGAGTAGATATCAGTGGACAAAATCGCATAGATTTCGGATGAACCTTCCGGTTGCACAACCGGCCACCTCTGCCCGGCGATCCTTTTTCAATGACCACCTCCTCTGTTTCTTTGGTTTTGCATTTCCAAGGTTTCAGTTTATCCCCTTCTTCCATTCCTTCCTCTCTCCCCCTCCCCACTCTGTCTAGTGCTGCGAAACAAGAGCGATAAACCTTTTATATTTGTTAAAATTTCAATGCCATTTAGTATCAAATGTTATCCTTTAATTCCTGGAATTTTCTAATGATTTGAACAAAACATATTCATTATCGTCCGTGTGCCCTACTTCACAGCAAGCGATACTTTCAGTTCGTCAAAACGTTTGTAGCGCCATCAAAGGAACTCGTATAAATGAAAGAGATTAGAATAGAAGTTGTGCCGCCTCGCTCAAGGATTAACTACAACAGACTAGCATAGAACTGAGAACAACATTGAACGCACATTCAGGTCGCTCGCAGGGTAAATAATATTCGTCTTGATCGACCTTGACGCCGTTTTATTTGTTTCTTCGTTTTATTTTCTTTCCTCTTCTTTGTGGGCTTCGGCGATGAGTAACTAATCCCACAAGAAAAATGTTAGCAAATTTTTTAGGCTCTTGTCATGCAACATTTTTGTGTACAAGGACATGTGAGATTTTGAGGCAAAAACAAATGAAATTTTGGCGCTCTCAAACTGATATTGTGGACGAAGAACGAGAAGAGAGTAAGAGAGGGACAAGGCAGGAAGGAAGGTGTTCAAGGCTATGCTGGCAGTGTGAATCGATTGAATTGAGCGAGTGAAGATCGCAAGATCAGATGCAATGAATGTGCTGGCTTGTGAGGGGGTAAGGGGCACATTGCAGTTAGAAAAGGACTCACTGCAAGGCTTAGTTCTTGCAACGTGAAGCAAGTATGACGAATATCTTCCACGAGGAAGCAGTTCTTCACTTCTGGTTATAAATGGCGTGTCTGGGCGCCTTCCCATAGTTCTCCCTCCCCCACCATACTTGTCTGAAAGGCAACTCGTTTACAATCAAATGAAAGGATCACACTGCTGACATAGTCATCATACGAGTATATGATGGCTCCTTCATTCCAAGGAAGTTAAGTGCATAGATTTCAGTTTCATTTCGGGGAAAGGACCGGGCCATACAATGTATGCTTGGATGCCTGGATATATTGACTGGTAGCTACAGCACAACATATTGTTGTGTTGTGTTGTGTTGCGCGTGGTGAGTGTGAGTGGTGTGCGCGGCGGCGCGGTGCAATGATGTGTTCTTTTGGGCAGTCAGAGCAAGAGGCAGCGGCATCGGCAACAGCAGCAGATGTTGTGTGTTTAATCGAATTCGTAATCCGGATACACCATCCATTGGGCTATGCTCGTATGCTCTGCGTGTGTGTATTTTCAAAGAATATTCAATACACAAACACACACACACACAACTGCTCGCATGCGTCGTTCACGAAACAGCACCAAAACAAAGAACCAGCCCAAGAACAACACAACCGAACTGAACTGAACTAAAATGTGAGCTGGCTGGCAACTCACATGTCCCAAAGAAGGGATGATGAATGGTGGTCTGGGCTGCGCTGGGCTGGGCTGTGCCCTGGTCTTCTTCTTCTCATCTTGCTGCTTTCTTTTGGGAAGATTTTCTGTGTCAAGCGTTAATTTCTAAACCGAGTTAGATGATTTTTTACCTGTATTCGTCGTTGAATGTTTTGCTGTTTACGGTACAGTTTAAATGTGTGCTGTGGCGGCGGTAAGTGCCGGAGAATGAGAGAATCCGAAAAGTGTTACCAAGGTAATGGTTTGTTTGTTTCGTTGTTGGTTGGTTTCTTCTTCTTTTAGAGGGACACCTCAACCATCATCGGAATAAGTTTAAAACAGAGGTTTTGAATATTTTTCCATTATGGACCAATAAAACTCATTCTTCTGCAAAAATACTATTTATCCAAGAACAGTTTTGAAATGTAAGTGACCAGGAAGTAGTTAAGGGCGTCTTATACCTTTCAACATTCCCTAAATCATGAGATCTACAAATAAAAACCAACTTAATTTAGGCCCCGGATATAGCACGCCATTGACAGTCATTGGATTTACACCCAAATAGGGTCAGACTTAGTAAGAATTCAGAATGGACTTAGTAAGAATTCAGATACATTACTTTAGTAGGGCTTTACATGGATGATGGTTTGGAAAACATGAATTACTTATGTTTGACATAAATCCTATGATGCTGTGATGATTTGTAGAAGCTGTGAGGACGAGGATAAGATTGAGAGCATCACTGTGCGACAGTCCAAAAGACTCTGGGAAGTAATAGTATTTTTCTGGTAGGTATTGTCGAAAAGAAAATCTTGAGTTATGGATAAAAACCGGGTTTCGTACCTTTGCACACTTATAAGCCTGTAACATAGTTGGTTATCAATCGATTTTAACAAATCCTTAGATTTGAAAAGAAGAACCTGGAACTTTCCAAAGATACATTTGAAAGAAAACTTAAGAAATCTATGTACGTTTGTCCAAAAAACACATTTTTAAGCAATTTTTACCCATTTTTCAACTTGGGCAATGTTTTTGCTCTCTATTTTGTTTGGTAACCCTAGCACAAGTAAACTTTTATTAAGAAACACATTTAGTAAGGACTAAAACGCCTCTTTGTCTTAAAAAATCCCTCAGTAATTGACTGAGATATTGAAGTTTTTTCCACATGTTTGCTTTGTTTTGGTTATTCCAGTTCACATTTTACGAATTGAAGTCCAAAAAAATACTTAATATTCATCAGAATAGATAAAAATGGTACCTTTTAATAAAAAAGCCCTATTTTGGAACACATTTTCCGCACTTTGGGAATTTGGGTATTTTTTTTTTTTTGAAAAAAGGAAAATCTTTTAATAGTTTCATGGTAAAAAGGCATGGTGGGCATTTTAATAAAAAAATCCCCAATTTTGGAACACATTTTTTTTTTGAAAAAAATGGGAAATCTTTTAATATTTTCATAGTAAAAAAGCATGATGACCATTTTAATAAAAAAAATCACCAATTTTAGAATACATTTTCCCCACTTTGGGAATTCGGGTATTTTTTTTTTAGTAAAAAATCCCCAATTTTGGAACACATTTTTCCCACTTTGTTAATTCGGGTATTTAAAAAATGGGAAATCTTTTAATATTTTCATAGTTTTTATCATTTATCACTTCCTGTGTTATCTGTCTCTGCCTTGCCTGTGTTTCGTAAGTCGTACAGTTTGGTTCCGATGTATTCTGTCTAGTCTAAGAGTGGTATTATAGTCTAAGAGAGTTGGATGTTTACTTTCTGTCTGCCATCACCATCCCCATATAATCCCGGACAACCTGTATTATTCCTATTCCTGCCAAAATCAAATAATCAAATTCAAGATCTGATCTGGGGTTTTAAACTATCGAATTTGAGTCTTCTGTCCTTATAAGTCATTCCTGGCTTGCTCAACTGCCACTTCATTGTCATCAACTTCATATAACTCGGATAAAAAATATATATTGACGAACTATTGCAACAATCACAAAACAATTGTCAGCAATTAAGATTTTTTATTAAATGATTTTGAATGATTTCTGTCCAGTTATCTGCTGTAGAAAGAGGATTTGTCGATTTACCAACGCTGACAAATTCTTTTGCTAACCATTCGCAGTAAATAATGTTGAAACTTCATCCAATATCCTGGATTTGCTAAGTTGTGAATTATTTGGCCTTTCGAATGTATTTTCGATATCAGAATCTTGAGATTCTCGGCATGATATGTCATTTTTATGAACAAGAGTCGGTGAATCTAATTTCGGTCCTGCGCCAGGAAATAATTTGAACATTACCAATAACTCAGTGAATTAATCACGGCTCTTTAGTTTATTTGAGATGTGTCTCAGGTTTTCCAAAATATGATAAGGAAATGTACATATATATAAAACAGTGCGACAGTATTTTTGGACCTGAACAGGACCATATACACTTGAAACTAGCAGTCGTATGTAGAAAAACTGTGTACTCAGCTTTTCATTTGGTGACATTTTCTTCTTTTTAATGGACTTTTAGTTTCCAAAGGATGTAGTTGTTTTAATAATATACTTTTGCGAGATATACAAATACGTCATGGGTATCAAATAAAAGAGAAGAATATCTGTTAAAAATACTATGGATTGCATGCTTCTATCGGTATTAGTTTAGCATTAACAGCCATTACAAGTTCCCCTTTTAAAAAGTAAAATATGGATAACTAAGTAATCTAAGGGGGACATTTTATATGATTGGTAATGCTAAACTAATAAAGATAGAGCCATGAAATTTGAAGTATTTTTAACAGATATTCTTCCCCTTCATTTGATAACCATATCGTGTTTATATGACTCGCAAAAGTACAAAAATAAATTATTAAAACATATGCATTCTTTGGGAATTAAAAGTCTTGTAAAAAAAGAGAAAATATCACCAAATGGAAAACTGAGTACACAACTTTCATCTCTAATTTCATATGTATATGGTCCAATAGAAAAAAAAAATTAAAATTGTCCCATGGTGTAATTAAGATCAAGACGATATTTTAAAAATTTAATTAATATAGTTAAACCTCCTATTGATTCCACAAACTAATGTGGAATAAGAAATACTAAAGTAGTGCGATGGGACAGATCGTAAGCAATTTCTATGTTCCTAAGAAAGTCGATGACAATAACTATGAAGAAAGTCGGGCCAACAAGATAATGGTCGAATTAAAAAGTGGACTCTAAATTCCATAGTATTTTAACAAACCGGGGTAACAAAGCATTATATGTATGAATGCCTGTAAATCGTCATGATGATCGTTAACATGATCATGATCATCATTATCATCGTTGTTGTCGTTGTCGTCATCGTCATCCTTGGCAACTGAAACAAGGTGTAGTCTCTGTTTATTTCAGTTTCAGGCCTAAAAATCGAATGCGACAGATGCTCTTTTTTGGCCGAAATAAAGGTATAATAAAGATACAAAAGCAACTGCAACACCACCAAAAACAACAACAACAATGAACTGTATGAACAAAAAAAACGAAAAACAGCCAAAATAAAAAGGCCATCAATAAAAACCTCTTTAACAAGCAACCCCTGGCAGTTTTCGAAACGAAATAAAAATTTAACAAATAATCAAAAAGAAAGTTTTGTTGGCCGGTGGTACCCCAACTGGAATGAAACGAAAGCAAAGGAAAGAAAGGAAATGACAAAACACTCGCCGCCAATGCACATACACTAGCAGCCAGGCAGGCAGGATAATAAACAGGGAAGAAAGGAAAGGCAAGGCATGGAAAGAAAGCATTTCGCTGTAAAACAAATGTTCTGTTAATCAACAATAAATTACATTTATCCTTTTTGACCCTCTTTCAACCCTCCATGGCTCTCTCGGCGTGACGGTTGTCTTCAGTTCAGTTCGGTTTTGGTCCGTTGTGTTGTTGGTCTTTTTTCTTTCTTCTTTCTTCGCTCTCACTCTCTCTACCTGGCTGTCTCTCTGTCTCGCATACTCTCGCCCAGAACAAGATACAAATTAGAACGCCGGTACTATCTTTGGGCCAAGATCATCCTTTAACAACAGCATTCGCCGCAGTGAACTGGAACAGCACCGTAACAACATCGGACAAATGGAAATGAAATGTTCTTTTAACCGAAATACGGTGAGCGCCCGAATTAAATGCGGAGCGGTGGTTCAATGACCCGGCTTTAAAATATTGTAGGCACTCGCAACACATGTGGCTGCATAAATATGTGTATATATATGTGTGTGTGCATATATGTAGGTGTCTGTTAGCTGTGTGTACGAGTACATGGTTTTAGCCTGGTTATGAAACAACAATTGAAATTGTTGCTTACTCGTGGTCTGCGGTTCTTAAGCCAAACAACATCGGCAGAACCGGCAGCAACGACAACAACTCGGTTGGACGTCTACAACCGAGTTAGCCAAACCATCGGCTGGCCGGCCGGCCGGCAATTCGTTCACACGTTACGGTCTGTTTTGGTCACAGCTCAGCCCAGCACAACAACACCGAATATGTTTACTCATTTCTCATAATTTCGGTGTCCCCCACTTCTTTACTTTTGGCACGTTTATTGTGGGTTCGCTTGTGGGTTACATAAGTTCAAAGTTGTAAACCAATTCCAGCCATATATCCATTTAGGCTAATATTTATGATCATATGTGAGCTACCAGGCTCCTATCGAAATGCTATTCACGGCTCTGACAGAAGGTAACTTCAAAGATTGACTGATTGATGTATTGAATTATTTTCGAGAAGTGATGGGCCTTCAGGAAGCTCATTTTCATGTAGGTGGCTATGTCGATAAGCAAAAATGCCGCATATGGGGTTCGGAGAACCCACACGTGACTATTGAGAAACCAATGCATCCACAACGAGTCACTGTTCAAAGTTTACAATGAAACCAGAAATTTTAAAAAATAATCAGTACTTTTTATAGCCGATTCTAATTTAAAGTTTTAAATGGCCTATCCTATATGCCCGGAAGCTGGGAGACGGGTCAAATGACTTGTTTGAACTGTGAGTAGTAGAAAAAGAGGAGTTCCATTCCCCTAGTATTGCTCTGAGGACGAAGAGTGCTGTGAGTGTCGAAACCTAGTGTGTCTCTGTCCGTTTATTTAGTGAAACTTGGTTCAGAGACGGAGCATGTGATAGGTTGATTGTGAGGATGTGGATAGGTTGATTGTTCACTGTCCGTTTATTTAGTGAAACTAGATTCAAAGACGCGTCAAACGACTATTGCTACTGGATAGGTTGATAGTTCTCTGTCCGTTCATTTAGTGACTTGGAAACTTGGCCGACTTGATTAGTATAGACGTAGACAAGATGAAATGTTTGGTCGATCCAACAAGTTGTTTCCTATCTTCATATATGAGACGTAGTACCACAAGGGGACCTCTCTTCAGATCTAAGTGTGTCGGATGTTTGCTCTCTGACTCGTCACATCTTAACCTAAACTAAGTGTGATTGTTGAACTGATTGATAGCTTATGTCTAAAGCAGACTTTTCAACAGATCTAAACACTCCAAAACAAGCCTTGAGATATCGAGAAAATATATTCTTAAAAGGCGACGTCTTCGGAACTAAACATGCCCATTTTTGCAAACCCCTTGGATTCAATCAAATTATCTTTATTTTTTCACAAAAAAAAAAGAAACACTTCCTTTCAGTCTTATTTTTGTATTCCCCTGAGTTCTCGTCTATCTCGGCAATTTCAGTGAGAACTTCACGTTGACGAATGTTGCACGATTGTCATCTGCTGCAAGGATAAGCATACCCGTACATCCTTGCCAACAAGGATGCCACATATGTATATCGCATAACGTTATCTTGTCAAAACTCGCAGCTAATCCTAAACATTTTTTGTCCATATTCCTCGGAATATTCATGTTTCAGCACAAAGCACACACATACACACACACTCACATCACTTCCTTAGGGCAACACCAGAAAGGAGATGTCGGGAAAAAGGGTGTGAGCATCTGAGTCCTTTCAGTGCGGAAACAATGGCCATGGATACACGACGCACCAGTGAGAGAGTGCTCTGATAAAAATCTAACAATTTCTAAGCACCGAACAAAACATTAGACTTAGAAGGCCAATGGCTTGGAGGGGTGTTGTTAGAGAACAACAACACACAACACTGTGGCTGTGGATGCAGATGAATCCCTGGAAGCTAAGGAAACTAGTTTCACCCCTTCCGTTGTGTTTGAGATTTTTAATTACAAATTTTCCCAATTTCTGTGATGGATCTAGGCAAGGCAATGTACTTCTGCGGCAAGTACAACATTAACACGATGTGCTGGCAACAGACACATGTTGCATGCACCGGCACTCCGAGTGCTGTTGTTGTTGCCACATCGTTAGGAACTAATTTGTATATGAGGCAGCAGCAGCAGCAGTAAAAATAATAATAAAAAAGGACAGCTTGAACATTTAGTGGTGGCTAATGTTAGCTGGCTGAAGCTGCTGCAGCTACGTAATGTATCAATTCCTTCACGTGCTTTATCTGTTGTGTTTGAGCGTGTGTACGTGTGTGTTCTCCTTCCTGACGATGTTGTGAGATTTCCGTGAAATTTTCCAAAAATTGCCAAAAAAATCCGAATCCAAAAACAAAAAAAAACTCAACCGCCCTTCCCAAAATGTTCGAACCCTAAATGTATCTTTTGTTGTATCCTTTTTTATTTCTTCATAAAGCTTGTTAGCAGGAAAGGGTTTCCGAGCGGGGAGGCAGGGGGCATTCCGTAAAGAAACCTTTGCCCTTTTTGGTAGATTTTATTCCTTCCATTCAGTCCATTCAGTCTATGTTGTTTTGGGCAATATCAGCTAAAAAACAACATTAGTTTTTTTTTCGCCGGTTCCTGTCACAGCGTTTTGCCGAGAAGCTGAGAGTGAGATCTGTGCAGCACAGCAGATAAGCATCGCATCGCACGGATGTACACACTGCTGCATGCCACTGTGTGTCATTTGATTCCCATCGATTATGTAACATAAATTAGTTGTGTTTGTTGTAGATTTTGATTGACACCCAAATTAGTTTTTGTTGCTTCTTAATTTCGGGATTTTATTGTTGGCCAGTCAGTCAGTCAGTGAGACAGGCAAGCAGGCAGCGACCACCTCATCATAAAATGTATCTTTTCTTTGGTGTATCTTTTGAGGAGATTGGACTATGGGCTGTGACAGCAAGACCGTTGATGGTTGGTTGGATGGATGGATGGACTGTCGGCTGGCTGGTTGGTTTGTTGGGTGACAGGATTGCATGTTTGGTGGACTCTTATCTCTTTTCTTTTGAGCATTGTTTATGGTTTTTTGATGAGGTGCTAATAGGGATAATTTGAGGGGTAACAAATGTTGTTACTCCGTCTTCACAATCGAACAACAACAGCGACAAAAACAATATAGATTTTAAATTAAAATTTCATATGTTCGCAGATCAGAAAGATCAAAATTCGCTGATACGTACATGTGTTGTTGTCTCAGCCCATCAGTTAGGACGGATTTTTTAATGTTGCTGTTGATTGAATAACAACAGTCGCATCAAAAAAAATCCACAAAAAGTCACAGACCAAACCATCAGATTTGAAATCCGGCTGCTAAATGTGCAGCCTGCTAGCATTTGCATTTGCATTTGCATGAAGCATTATCATGCTCCTTTTTGTCGCATTTCCACAAATTCCGAGCTAAAGCTTTCTATAAAAAGTTGTTTCGAGTTAAAAGCTGCCGAATTCACTAATGAGTCTATAAAATTATTTATAAAAATAATTGAATGCGTGAAACTATCAATTGAATCAATAAATATATTAATCGGATCATATTTTCAATATTGCAAGGAATTCATTTTTAATTGAGACAATTAAATGTTTAATTGAAGTTATCAATTTTTTAATTGAAACTCGATTTTCCTTTTATCTGTTTATTAAACAAAAAAAGTGTATTTAATCATTAGTTGTTTCTTTCTATGGGGAAATTCATAATTCGTAATAGGAGTAATTATTTATTCCGTATTAAAGTGGTAACCATACTATCGTAACCGTACTATCAACAAATACCGACAAAAACAGTTACAAATTTTTATAGTTGTTGTCTAAATTCAATTAGAAAGTCAAATTAAAATTAATTAAAAATCTAATAAAAAAGGGTTAATAACCAAAGATTAAAAAATTAATCAAAGGAATCAGTCAAAAAATAATTAAATCAATTAAAAATTTAATTAAAAATTTAAAAAATTAAATCAATTAAAGAATTGATAGAATAAGTTAATAAGTTAATTGAATCAACCGAAATAATTAAATGAATCAGTCAAATAATTAATTGCATCAATCAATTTTTTTAATAAATACAAAATTAATCGAATCAATTAAAAAAATTGAATAAATTACAAAATAATTAAATCAATTAATATTTAAATATATTGAATAATTGAATCAATCAAATATAATTGAATCCACTAAAAAATAATTTGTATATTTGAATAAAATAAAAAACAAATTAAATCGATTAAAATGTTAATTAATCAATTGAGTTAATCAAAAATTTAATAACAATTTAAAAATAATTGAATCTATTGAAGTATCTTTTGAATTGAATGTTTGATTTCTAAATTAAAAATAAAAAAATTATTAAATCAGCAAAAAAAAACATTTGAATAAAATAAAAACAAATTAAATCGATTAAAATGTTAATTAGTCAATAGAAAAACTGATTTGATTGAATCAATCAAAAAATTATTAACAAATTGAAAATAATTAAGTCTATTAAAGAATCTTTGAATTGAATGATTTAAACAATATAAAAATTAGTGATTAATTTCTATTAAAAATTAATAGAATTATTCAATTAATTAAAACAATTAAAAAATAATTAAATCAATTAAAATGTAAAATACATTATTAATTTTAATATTTTTTTTTTATTACAAATTATATAAAAATTATTGATTAATTTCTATTAAAAATTAATAGAATTATTCAATTAATTAAAACAATTAAAAAATAATTAAATCAATTAAAATGTAAAATACATTATTAATTTTAATATTTTTTTTTTTTATTACAAATTAATACAATTATTACTTTAATTATTTATTAATCAATTAATAAAAAAAAATAAAAGTAAAATGTAAAATACATAATTAAAGCAAAGAATTGTTGAACTTGATGAGCAATCATAATAATTATGTTATTGCAAATATTTATACAATATTTGCTATTTGTACATTAGTTTGAATGTAGGGTATTAAAAAGTTAAATTGAAACATGCTCTGCTCACTCCCCCCACCCAATAATGTTCAGTGTTTCAGCCTCAGCCTCAGAAGCTTGAAGCAGAAGCCAACCAGTTTTCGTCCTCTTTCAAAGAGACATAAAATTAGGAAATATTTATTACACTCTGCAGGATATCTTTAAAGCTATGGCAGATACACGCGTTTTTCGTTGCCCAAAATTTCTTAAGATAACAACGCGATGATGGTTCATTTTTCGTTCGTTCGTTCGTTCATTCCCTCCTGCATTCCTCCTCGAAGAAGGGGTGCATCTTTAATGAGCCTCAGCGTAAACAAAGAGAAACATTTATTTGTCGGGTTTTCTGTCCAAAAATGAATAACAACATTTCCATGTTTCCATACAAACGCCGAAAATGTGGCGTTTACAACACTTGAAATTTGTTGTTTTCATGCGCTCACACCGCTACGGAAACAAGAAAACGAAGCTCAGATGCTGCAACCCAAAAAAAAGGTTACACGGAAACAAGCACAAGGAAAAAGGACACCAGAAGTTGTGGCGAGAAAACGGCAAAAGGAACGGGGGGGAAGGATGATTAGAACGTGCGAAAGAGATTTCGTTTCGTTTGTGAAGAAACCAAAAGGTTTCCTAATAAAGTCTGTTTTTTGGGGTCTCAAGCTCAAAGGACAACTGCGAGAGTACGAATGATTGTGAGAAGGATGATGGTGGAAGGAAGAGGAGTAGTCAGTCAGTCAGCAGGCAGGCAGGCTCATATCAAACGACAACTTTGCGCTGCAGATTCCGTGACAGCCAAGCCACCAACAGTGCACGCGAAGAGACACTTTACGGTTGTTTATAAAGGCGTGATAAGTACAAGCAATGGTGGGTTTAATTGGCCTCATTAAACCATAAAACCCCACTCTCAATTTTTAACCAAAAACAACAAAATCAACATAAAAATTAAGTAATGACAACTCAACATAAAAAATAAAAGATCATCCAGACGAACGAACAGAAAGGCAATGAAAAGAAAAACAAACTCTACGGCCAAACTACGAATAAATACGGGAAAAATCAAAATAAAAGTAAAAATAAAAGTAAGAGTAAGAAAAGATAGAAGTTGAAAGTTAAAAGATATGAAATGTCAATAAGTACCTTGAGGTGCCAGCACCTTCCATTTGCTGTCGATCTAAAGGTGGATCGAAAATTTGTTCGCGATCCTCTTTTGATAATTCCAATTCGGCAAATTGATCCAATTCGGAAGCCATTTTGCTTTGTTTTTGTTTTTGTTATTTATTTTTTGAATTTAGCAAGGATTTGTCGGTAGGCTGATTTGATTTTTCAAATTCTTTTTGGAATGTTTTGAAAATCAAACAATAAAAATGCTGATTGTGCTCTTCAAAAGTTTGAGAATTTTTCTGAATTTATTGCGCTCTCAAGGGTACAATCTTAAACCGGATTTGAAATTTAGTTTGGGAATTTCGGTAGTTTTGGCTTTCTTTCATATATGTTTTCTTAACTTTTTGTCAATTTCATTCAATCCAACCTATAACGAAAAGAAAAAAATATTTGCAAAAATAAATAAATCAAATGGAATTATAAAATTAAAAATTACAAAATAAACCGAATAAACTTAAATTTAATGGCAATAAAAAATATAAAAGTAAACCCAGTACCAGATAGTCTGCAGCACAATCGAATCGAAACCCTAAAAGTAGACAAAACTTCATAGAAAAGAAGTTCAAATACATCACAAGACCTAAGTTCAGACAGGCTAAATCGTGCACAGAGAAAACTAATAAGCCGGCATTTTTTTATTTTTAATTCAATTATTGAAATTATTAAATCAATTAAATTATTAAACAATTGAATTAAACATTAAATAAATAAAAAATAATCCAACAATTAAAAAATTAATTGAACCAATTAAAAAATAATTGAGCCAATTAAAAAATATTTGAATCAATTAATTAATGATTGAACTAATTAAAAATTAAATAAACCAATTAAAAGGTAATTGCGACAATTCAAAAATTAATTGAAACAATTACAAAATTAATTGAACCAATTAAAAAAATAATTGAGACAATTAAAAAATAATTCAACAAATTAAAAAATAATTAAAAAGTTACTTGAATCACTCAATTAAAAATTAATTGATCAATTAATGATTGGAATAATTAAAAAATAATTGATCCAATTAAAAAAATAATTACGACAATTAAAAAATTAATTGAACTGAAAAAAAAAATAATTGAATAAATTAAAAAGTATTGAAAAAATTAATTGAATCAGTCAAAGTATCAAACAGATCATCTTAATACGCTCGAAATAAAGTAATTTTTATTTCCGCCTTTTTTTTTATTTATTAGTTTTATTAGTTTGCCTGTAATCTGGGAGAGTACACCGAGAAAATATTTACCTAAATTTAAAATTGATTTATTTTGACTTTTAAGCAATTCAAACTGTAATATCGATTCATTGAAATTATTTTTAATTAAAATTAAAAAATAGTTGTGTACTGTCTCATAATTATTATTTTTCTCTGTGTAGCCTCACTCGTCTACGTCTAAACCGTTTCACGGCTGAAAAGAATACAGAATATGTGGCTGTAAATATTCTCAATGACCTGGTATTCCCTATTCCTCGATCGCAGCCGCCAATTCTGCCAAAAACTACTGCTACTATGTGGAGCTATTCTTAAAATAAAAACATAGACCCATATTATTTTACGGTCAATCGACTGTCGGGGTATATTTCTGTAAGTTGAATTATTAGCATTGCCTGTGGCTTCCAATCGTCAGACACTGTGCGACACAACACATACATACACAAACACACACCAATAATAACCTAAAATGACAAGTTAATTAAACCGCATAATTTATTTATTATTTGACATAATTTTTCCCTCTTCTTTTTGAAGGGCTGACTGGCTGTTTCGGTAACGTATACCCAAAGAACTAAAATCAATTTATTGATTGATTGAAAGGATGTTACTCAACTTTGTGTGAGCAGACATGACCACAGAGTGATTCAAAACGTAATGCACGTTTTAGAAATGGATACTCTGAAATCGAATTACTCCCTAGACATATATGTTCACATCGTGTGCTAACTTTAGACTCGGCCGGTAGCTGTGTCGCTATGACCCAAAACTTTTCTTTTTGTAAAAGTGACATGTTACATGCCAAACGAAATGGAAGTGAAAAGGACCAACAAAAAAGGCTATGATACAATATAAAGGCCAAAACTGAAGAAAGGGAAAACGCCATCAAGTATTGCCACAGAAATGTTAAATGTTGTGACAATAGACACTAAAGCCAAACAACCTTAGCAAGGAGTAACCGGAAAATAGCAGTGGGAAATTGACTAAGAGGAATGAGAGATAAAAAAACTATCTGAAATCAGAATAAAAGAAAGGGCCTGTAAACATGCTCGTTTAATTCAATTCAAATATTAATTGAAATAACAATTGTATTAATATATTGATTTTATTAATATTAATTAAATCACAGACTAGAAAGCCATTTAAACTCGCTTTCCTTTTATTCTGCGTAGGTGTGCGACACATTTTCACAATTTTAGAATTGTTCTTAGCTAGTCAACTTGGACCCTTGCACTGTGAACTTACATATTCAAAAGTATTTGAAATCGACTGTCTTGGGAAGCTATGAATTGTAAGTATTTGTTTTTCTCGAACGAATCGTCAAAGTTGAAGACGTAAGAAATTGGATTTCATTGGAATTCATTCTATATGTCGAGAAGAGAATAAAATCCATTTCTAATACAATTACTTTCAAGATGATATATAGTGAGACCAGAAAACAATACAATAACAATAACTATTCCGTGTCCTTGGCATATTTAAGTAGCTATACCCACAGATTATTCCACATTATACTAATAACTAAGATATCGAAGTACTTCAGGGTCCAGGAGAATTTTCTTATACTCACTGAAAAGGGACCAACAGCTCAGGTAAACCAATTATGGAAGTTTTCCGGGGTGTTAGCTGAGTAAAATATACTTGAAATTAAATTTTAACTTTCATGGACGGTCATGAGTTCAGAAACTATTGAATAGTTCATAAGATATAGAATAATAATTTATGTTGGCCTTAGAAGATCCCTCATTTAGTAAAGCGGTATCTAGAAAGGTATGGTATGGCTTCTTGATCTCATTTTGAAAGGATTTTCTGGGCCAACTTGTGCAAATTTTTGCATTTGTGGGGCATAAAACATATATTTTTGCCCAAATATTTGGTGTATTGAACAAAATCCTCTCTAAAGGCCTTCATATTGTGCAAAAGCGTCACTTTGCACAATATACTTTATTTGTGGGCAGCTTTAGAGTATTAAGGCCTTTTTAGACGTACAAATTATTTGCTCAAAAATCCGCTTTGCATAATGTTTTGCATTTGTGGGCCAACATTAGAGTATGTAAAACGTATTATATCAGATTTTGCGCAACTCGTTTTTGTCCAAATATTGTTTGAGAGGGTTTTCGCTTTACATGCTCTGAAGCTGTCCCACAAATACACAAATCTGGGCAAATTATTTGTTTGTTTAAAAGATCTTATGTGAAGTGAATTACCTCCCATTATACGCAACATGTTTTTGCACAAATATTTGGTATGCGTAAACCCAATATTACAGATATTTAGTGTTTTTAGTAGAAGGTTTAGACACACCAAATATTTGGGCAAAAACGGTTTGTGCAAAATATGAGATAATACATTTTACATACTCCGGAGTTGTCCTACAAATGCAAAACTTTGCGCAAAGCGGCTTTTTGTGCAAATATTTTGTATGTCTAAAAAGACCTCAAAACCAGAGTATGACCAAAATGGCTTTTTGTGCAAATGTTTTGTGTGTCTGAAAATGCTATAAGTTCATCAATAACACAAATGTGGATATACTGCTTTGGCTGCTTGTCATCATTTGGAATAGCCTTTCTAAGGCATGTATTTGGGATAAAGACCCAAAAGTGACCCTATTGCCGAATGATAACTTTGCCATAGAAGTTTCAAACAATCAAGTTCCTTGATAAATTCCAAAAATACTTTTTCTCAAGATGTGGCAGACGCAAAATTTCCAAAAGCAATGGCAAATAATTCAAACTTTTAACAAATCTCCACTACCCTCCCCCATCCCATCCCATCCCACCCAAAACACAATGAAGATTGTAAAGTTTAATGAGGGGGCAAAACAAAATCAAAGAAAAACAAACGATTTCTGAAGAAGATGAAGAGGAAGACACACAAAAACGTGATATGTTGGCATTTGATGGGAAAACGAAGAAATTTAGGAAAAACTGAGAGAATACTCGTATATCGCAATGAAAATGATAGGAAGCACGGAGGAAACACAGTGTGGAGGAAGAATCGAAATGAAGTCATTAAGGCTGGCCACACAAGAGCAGCAAATGCCAAATGCCACTTGTAAACGATGGAACAATGAAACGAATGACACTGAAGAGTGCTGCCCAGAGAATACTCGAATACTCGGGTGTAGTAAAAACTAAGAGAATATAAAGTAACAACTGCCAACAACTGATAGGAGAGCCATCAGCAGCAGCAACAACAGCAACAACAGCAGCAACAGCAAAACAAACGTAACGAATCACAGATATTGTGTGAGTCTTTACTAGGTTTCAGTTTAAGGCTGTTAGAAGCGCAAAAGATACAATTACTGTGAGAGACAAAAGTGTTCGCACTTTCCAGTTGTTGGAGAGTTGTGCGAAGACGTTAGTAACGTATTTCTAAATTTTGTGCAAATCCATGAAAGGCACAATAACTGACTTCAGCTCAAATAGTCAGTTATCAGTAATTACCTGTAAAGGCCTGTTTACACTATCAAATCAAGCGATTTGTAAATGGTATGTGGTTTGCAGGTATGTTAATGCAAAATTAATCAGTTATGTTTGGCTTAACGACAAGATCTCTTATTACCATTTTCTGTAAAAAACGGCTAGAGCTCTGTTCACACATAAAGTTTTATTACACAACTTGGAATCCGATCTAAGAAGTTCTATGCCTTAAGTTATAGATAAAACATATTTCCCAACGAAGATTCTAAATTTTTTTTAGTTTTCGTAATAATCTACTTTCAAGTGGTGCAATAAATTCTCAAGTGTAAACAGTGCCAACAGTAAACTACAAGAAGAAATGTATTTTGGCTCTCTTGAACATGTGATATGTAGTCGGTGCACACACCACAGATTTTGATAGATCCCCAGATTCGGACTCAGAAATATAAACTATCTTTAGATTGCGAATTGTATAGCAATCATTTTAGGTTGTGATGAACACTTTTGTCCTTCGCTGTACAGCAACAACCACAAACAGAAAACTGAAACACACACACAGATACACACAAACAAATTAAATACAACAAAAAAGAAAAGAAAAAACAATAACAAATTAGAAAAAAGAAGACAAGAAAACAAAAGAAAAGAAAAAAAAAATACATACATTTGTGTTCAAATATAACAACACCAAAAACAACAACAAGAAGAAGGAGGAAAACGAAACTAATTTGAAGATACAAATGAATTTTGAGTTGGAACTTTTTGTTGTAGAGTAGTAGTAGTATGTTTTAGTTTATTTTTTGTTTGATCAATTCTTATTGTTGTTGAATAAAAGACAACAACAAAAACAACACACTCAAACATTTACGCACACACACACACTGTTGAGAATTTTGAGTTTTTTCGTAATACTTTTATAAATTTGTGGAATTTATTAAAGATTTTTATATTTTATTTTTTGGGAATTATTTTCTTAACTTGTTGTTAATTTGGGTTGTTTCTGGACACTTTCAAAGATATTTAGTTTTACGCTTAGGATTATTCCAAATATGGTACTTGTTTCCAAAACTTTTTGTAGTGTTTTGAAAAATATGGGGTTTGTTTTCAATACTTTTTTTGTTGGCGATGACGTTTTTGAATTTTTACTGTTTTCTAAGGTTTAATTTGATTTGTTTTGTTTTAATTTTTTGTGATTTTTCTTCTTTAATAGAATTTCGAGAAGATTAAATTTTACTTTCGCGTTATGAGCACAAATTTAGTTTAAGAGTTTTTTTGGGAGATGATGTCAGCTTTTTTCGTTTTGTTATGTTTCCAACATTTTTGCCGGCCGAAAATTTTTAATAATTTTTAATTTACTTAAAATTTGCAGGAATTTTAATATTTTTTTATTATTAAACACTTGTTAACTTCACGAAGTACCTTCGGGTGCAGATACTTCTTATATTCGATTTCTTTGGAATTTATTTTTGTGAACTTTGTTTAACTTTATTTATTTTTGACTCGAATTGAAACAAATGTTGTGTAATTTTGTTTAGAATTTTGGATTTTTTGCGAAAATCTTTCCGTTCTGTGAAACTTTGGCGGCTTTTTAGGTTCGCTTTGCTGTGTTAGAGTGTTGTCACATCGAGCGCTGACGATGATGATGATGATGGCAATGAGACGAAAACAGAATTATTTCCAACACCGAACAGACTATGGCGCTGAATGGAGGAATGTTGGATTGGTTTTGAATCGTTTGGTTGGATTTGGTAGCCGTTAGCCGTTTCCAAACACAGCAGATGATGAATGAACAGAAAGGTGTTAAACAGAAAAACAAAAAACGAAACGAAACAAATTCTTTGGTTGCTCACGGTTAGGAACGTATTTGAACACTGAGACAGGAGAGTTACCAAAAGTTTGAAAGCGGCAGCAGTAGTAAAAACGACACGCACACAACCAACCGAAAAACAAACATCCAAACTACACACGCACACACAAACACACACACACAGATACTCGCAGTCGTCGCCGCAGAGAGCTGGCGTCGAGCCTCGACGCACACATACGTCAAATTACACTCAGTAACACAACGTCAGATATATGGGCCATTCACACGACAACCTACAACCTCAACACAGTCGTACCACCACACCAACATACAATAAACCCCCCAAAAAGCAACAATATCACACATGCACACGACACACCGCACCGCACCGCACAACACAACACACATCATACCAACACCAACTTCTTGCTACTCGAACTCAACCAACACATGACGTATGGAACGGTGCATGTGTATGCGCGGCGCGACGCGGCCAACCATCGAAACCCAAAAATATTGTTTAACACAACAACCGAAAATCGCACATTAAGATATGACACAAACACCAGCACAAAGCTCTCCAAACCTCCTCTCCCAAAAAAGACCACTGCCACCACTCACCAAGAAAAACAACTCTACACAACCGAAAAATTCCATCAAACATTTGTTTGTGGACTAATAACATTCAATGTGGTTATTGCTGTTGTTGCTGCTGCCGCTCCTGTTGTATCCGTATTCTCTGTCTCTCATACACGCACACACACAGCCACACTCAAGCAAAACATTGCCCAAAAATTCATTAAAATTCAAACAATATATTGTAAATAGTAGTTATAAGTGTTAGTGATAAGTGTTAATTTAAGTTTTATATAAAAAAATGATGAGTAATTCCCTTTTTAGTAATTCGTATTTTGGGGGAAATTTTTTGATATATTATAGATTTAGTATAAGTGACATGTATGTATAACTACAACATATAAACGTTAGAATATATAGTACTAGAAAAATACTTTAAGTATGTTAGTAAAAATGTAAGAATGACTAATGTTAGCTCTTAAGCGCATTTAAATATTGTATTAAGGACATCGAATTCAATAAAGCAAGCAAGCAAGCAAGTAATTCAAACAAGACGACTTCTTACTTCTTCACCAGCTACACTAACGACATCTGTATGGCCCCTCTGTTAAACGCAACATTACGTTCTCACTCGTCATCAAACATCATCGCTCGTTCGTTCGTTGGGTTATTATTGTTGGGTGTATGCGAGTGTGTGTTTTGATTTGGTTTGGTTTTCTGCTCTCGATGATGTTGTCGTCGTTGTTGTTGTTGTTGTACTATCTACTATCTGTGCACATGAAAGTGAGTCTGAGTGAGTGAGTGCGATATCTGCAGTGCGTATGTGTGCGTGGCGGCGGCATGACTTTCGATTGATTACTCATTCGCACAACGTGGATTTTTGTTGTTCTTGTTGTTGTTGGTGTTGTTGTTTCTAATTAAGTAAGTATGTATGCATGTACATATTAATTAATTGTTTGTTATTATTGTTGCTGATTTTTGGGGGTCTATGATCTGATCTGTGAAACCCCCACAAAATAATACATATAAACTAGATCAGATATACAGATTGGTAGATGTTTTTTTCATTTGGGGGGTTATAGAGATGAAACAAAATATAAATATGATTATCAAATGGTGCATAACTTATTAGGAAGTTCGAAATCGTTACAAATTAATTGAATTTTCTTTTCTGACATTTTGTTTGCCCTTTCTCCAGAAACTGCTAATTTATATTGTTTTATGAAAAAATTTTCTAATTTATGCGCTAGAAAGCATAAATCTAGCAAAGAAAGGACAACGTACATATTCAAACGACATTCCCTCTGACGTGGCAACGTTTGGCCCTAAAACAAATAAGTCTCATGTTCTTGTGGTGGAAAACATTTAACGACGATTTAATAGACATCAGGTTGAATGCTTTCCTTGCAGGAAGATGTTGAAAATGCCTTTAAAGGAATATATTCAGCAATGGTATATTTACTAAGGTCAAAGGTAAATTTTCGTGATATTAATTATATTCAGAAAACAAATTACTGATTCTGAAAAAATATATATGTATGTTTGTTGTCCACACACATTTCATATTTCATGATGGAATTTGAATTATGCCCGAAGTAAATTTTAATTAAAAACATAACTTTTTGTGCAAAATTGTAAATTCGAATTAATTATTATTAATTATGCAAGTTGACGAAATTAAAAATTCCTAATTACAAAAAAGCAAGAATTCAATCTTGTATTTATTGGCTTTTTGTATATATTAATATATTGTATTTAAGATACCATGTTAAAAATTTTAGTGAAAATATATTTTCTATGTACATATTTGAGTTTAAAATATGTCGCAGAATGACCTTTGACCTTTTGTAAACACGTTTGATTTTGATATTATTATCTTTACGATGATATACTTTGTAATATGTGGACTACTGTATAATAGGCTGGGTCGCGGTCCGTACAAATGGAAAAACAATTTCCAGTCACCCCACGAAAATAAAGTTTGGATTCCTTAACGATGATTTGCAAAATATTTCGTTTCAAGATCAAGCCGTCTGTGAGCTAAACGTTCCTAAAAAATATTTTTTCCCGTGTAATTTTTTTATATTGCATTTTTGTCCAAAATTTTATCTGAATTAGTAGACCCTTAGAATCACATTAAATATATATTTTTATTCTTGTCTTAGAATAACTAAAAAACTAAATAGCTGCTTTCAATACCTTTCGAGTAATGCCTATATGATGAACATCGGAAGAAAATTGACGTCGCAGCGCTCATTCTTGTAAAAATAGTTTGAACATTTTCACTCTGAAAACCCATCTCCTCAATTAAACTATTTCAGAGAAATGGAGTCAGTGATGTCATTTTCCGTCCGATATTCATCATCATTCGAAAATTATTGATTTCATCTATTCAGTTTTGAAATCAACTCTTACAACATTTTTCCAAGAAATATGAGTTTTAGCTGTTGCTTTGAAAAACTACAAAAAATCAATTTAAACGTCGAATAATACGGCCAATGAGTTATTCTGAGACAAGAATAAAAAATTATATTTAAAGTGCTTCTGAGAGTCTACTAATTCAGAAAAAAATGGACAAAAATTAAACTTAAAAAAAATTACACGAGAAAAACACGATTTTTAGAGGTGTTTTCAGGAGCGTTTAGCTCACGGACGGCTTGACCGAGGAACGAAATATTTTACAAAATATCATTAAACATTCCAATCTTCATTTCTGTGGGGTGTCCGCAGCAATTTATTTTCGTGACCCATCCTACTGTATAAGGCCAGTTTATAATATTTTGGAAAATTTTTGCAACATTTAAAAGATTTGATTTAGATGTTTACTGTTTAGAGATCTGGTTTTTGACCAGCTTTTACATATATTTCATGAAGTATAACAATTGGGCAAATTTTCTTGAAACTGCCTATTTACACGATAACTTTTTAATTAGACTTTTTTCAATTCTATTTTGAAGTCACTACGTAAAGTCGTGTGGAATTACACGATGACTTTTTTCTTTCGTCATGTGTCCAAAACAATATAAATTTGAAATCTGTTCAAGAGAAAAGTCAACCGGGATACTTCTCTACGTCGTTCGTGTACAGACTCGAAACTCATGACTTTTGAGTCAAGCAAAAAAGACACCGTGTAAATTGGGTCGAGGTCAGGTAGTGTGACGAAAATCTATTTGTCAATTTAACACCTCCAAATAGACTTTTTCAGACGAAATGTCAAACTTATATTTGACTGAATTATCAGAAATTATCATGTTAACAAATCGAAAATGTTTAAAAAGATTTTATAACTTTGTAAATCAGTCCTACTAATAGTGCCAACTTAAGGGGGACCAATACGGATTTGAAAACGAGAACTAACAATCGAAAAAAAATTGTATTTATTGCAAAATAAGTGTAAACTTCCAATAAAAACAAAAAAGGATATTGAGATAACGAATACCTATTGTTAGATTTTGTATAATAGTCGAAAGTTATGCCCTTTTAACAATAAACACGGGGACATTTCGATCAAAACTTTCTCGGTCCTAGGTCTTGTGACACATTGGGGTCCTGATGACTATATTTACTTGTGAGAAATGTGGACATATTTACCAGTCAATGTCAATGATCCTTGAGACAAAATTCACTTCAAAAACGCTCAAACCGAGAGCCATGGAAATAAACTCAATTGTTGTCGTTTTAAGATATCTAACTCAAACTCCTTGAGGGAACACCAACAATTGTTTGCAAAAAAATCTCAAACACACACACACCCACAAAAAGATCCTGACGCTGACGTTGCCAAAAATTCAGCCGCAACCAATACAATCATCCCAACCGCTGTTACCACTACAGTGAAAACTTCTGACATGCTGCAAGCTCGTGCTCGCGTTCGTGTTCGGTATGACGCAGCCAACGCCAACAAGTGCAGAAGGAACCCCATCGTCAGAGCAGGAATTCAATTTTCGAGGGAATTCGCAGCAAAAGAAATCCAATCCAAAGCAGCAACGGTGAAAGGAGAGAGAGAGAGTGAGAAGCAGTGAAGCGGCGAAAACGGCAGACAAAGAAACTGAAAAGAAATGTTCGAACCTCAGTCAAACATCCAGGTAAACATACACACATACTCGTCCGAGTATGAGAGATCATCGCGAACCAACAACAAGAACAACAGCAACAGCAACACACGAAGTAAAAAAACATTTGAGAACGTCTGCTGCACAAATGAGCGCAGAATGAACGAAAGAAATGAAACGCACAAAAAGGAAGTACATTTAGGAAGGACATGGACGTGCTCAAAACAATAGAAAGAAGATGTTGTGTACTGGTGGGCAATGTACGAGTACCTCTGGCACATAGCCGAACGAACATAATGCCGAGCAAATAAATGCCAACACAAAACCCAAAACCGTTTGGCTTGAGGGCCTTCCAAAACAAGGAACTCTCACACAAAGCCCAAAAAACGGGGAGCCAACGCTGAGGCACTGCACAACGGACGTTCCGTTCCTTGAATGAGAGATAACACACACACAGAGCACAAAGCATTTGAATAAAACACATCATCATCGTCATCGTTGGGTTCGTCGCCGCTCATCGTTTCTTAATATTTTGGGTATTCTTCTTCCTTCTTTAGTTTATTTTTTATTTGGGAAGCTTAAGCAAATATTCAGCGACAACAACACGCACACACAAACGAAGAAATCCTTGCTCTTGGCCTTGATTGTAAGGATACAAAAGGAGCACACTCATACTAACCCCTGCAAAATGGCGAAACACTACGAAAAGGAAGTAAAGACACAGCACATTCTACATTCTATATCCAAAAATACAATTTTTAATTATAACTACTAAGTAGTCATACTCGTATGGACTGGGATGGGGACGGTGACTGGGGCTGCGGTGAAAAGCGGCATTCTCATAAATACCAGTATGTATGTGTGTACCTAAGAAGGGCATGCTTTGCACCGATAGCAACGAGTCACACGCTTTTCGACCTGTAAATTAATGGAGAAGCTGGCAAGCGACCGATATGTGGCATATAGTAAAGACATCACACGCCAGGACCTGCTGTTGTCGGAGTTACTCCATCACTTAAGATATCGCAACTGCCACGAATAGTATCAAAGACCAATTTTTGATCAAATAATAGAATCCGCCATTATGCAAACCACGTAAATGTTTGATTCCTAAATCGGTGTTCATTTTAAAATTACCTTTTAAATATGGCAAATACCAATCAGAGTGTCGCTGACAACTGATTATTGGATGGTAGGCAGGAATTTAAATGAAGTTCTATTACCAAAATTAACAATGTAATTGACAACGGCCATTTCATTTGTACAGAAGACTGCTGCGAACTTTATAATAAAAAACAAGTCTCACAAACATCAACGATAGATATCAAAAGATCAAAGCCGGCTCAGAACCTTGGCTGGCGCTTTATACTCATAAATGTCTCCGTGGGTGATACCGCCGCTCGGTCTAACTCTCCGAAAAGCAAATCTATAGCTAAACAAAATAATGCTTCCAGACGCAAAAGAGATCATTTCTGAGTCATTCAATTATTACTGTGTAATTGCTCTAAATCTAAATCTTGCTCTAAATCTTTCAGAAATCAGCTGGTTTTTAAGCGAATGATAGTTCATCTCTCCCTTACTAACCAGCTGAAAATGAAGCATTATCTGTTGCCGTATAATGGAGAGTTTACACTTATAGATTTAATGTAAAACTTGGAGGTCGATTTTGGTTTTGTGAATTTTTTAGAGGAAAATATTGCCGCATTCAACAGATTCAAGTATTAAGCGAACGATACAAAAAACATTTATTATTTAAAATGCTTCTGGTTTTAAGTTTTCATCATAATCAACTTACAAATTGTACAATAAATCTTTGGGTGTTAACTCCCCTTAACCCTTTGAGGGCCACACAGTTGTGGCCGAAGGGTAATTCCATTGGACACTGGGTGTGATTGCGAACCAAAAGATTAGTTCATACAGTTTCTTCTAAAGTATACGTTACCGACATATCTTCATGAATATAGGAAATATAGGATATTTAAATTGTAACAGGCGTGACATTTTGACGGAAATCCTGTTACGACACCAGTCTATATCGGGAAAAGGAAATGCTCAGACCTATTGTTGTCATTATTTTTTGAAATATAATCAAAAAATATTATGAGAATTACATGGAATCACCCCAAACCGTTTATGGTTACGTCCTAAATTACGTCCTAAAAATTTGGAGCCCAGACCTCATTTTTCCCCATTTTAGTGAGTAAATATTAATGCCTGTATTTTTCTTTTCAAATTACATTTTATTTCTCAAAAAGTATAAATATATTTTTATTTGAAATGTATCTATTAATTAATGTATAAACTAATGATTCTAAAAAATTTACATAACCGAAAAAATGTTAGAGCACGAAGCGGATTCTGGGTGTTTTGAAGCAGAGGGATACATTCTATGAACCATTTGGTTGCCTGTCAAAGGGTTAAGCGAGTGATAAATAATTGACTTGTTTTGTTAAGCGAGTAAATTCGAAGTTAATATTAAGTAAGACCAATCGATCATATCTGTTGTGGCGTTTAATAGTTTAATAGTTATACAGGGTTTGACTTCTATGCGAGCTAGTAGATGGAGACAGTAGTGAATTCAATATCGAGAATAAACTTTTGAAGGATTCCAATTCATCTCTGAAGCAGGTATATGGGTTTTAATATAGCTTATAGTTCGATTCCTAGAGAAATTTCCCGGTTTATTATCAGTGCCAAACTAAACTCAATGCCTTAGTCTGGAGAGCGGATATGTTTCAGGCGGCTTCGAGAGATATGAGAGGATAATGGTCCTACTTTCAGTTAAGTTTTCAAGTTAATCCTTCCGAAACATTTATCAACTGATATATAACTTCCCACAATAACACTTATTCTTCCCCACTCATTCATAAACAAATTGAATTTATTTTCGCATCAGAAATTTAATTCATTCGCGATACTAAATAAATATGACTTACAAACTGGGTTATATCAACGATAATATGGGGCTGGATCTCGGCTGAGGGGATATTTACCTAAAAAGATAAAGAAAAAATAGATTTTAATAATTAAACAGTTACATTGACATATAGTTAAAATTAATAAATAATAATAGCCCCGTTCGATTGGGCTTATTAGCTTAAAATTAAGAGACTAAATAAGGTGTTAACATTTTTCCCATTGGTTTTATTTAAATAAATCAGAGATAAAATCTGACACCACCTTACTCGGTAACTAAGAGAGTAGTAAGCTAACTTCTGGCTAAGCGAGTAAATTCCACACAAAAATTAAGCTAGTAAGCCCAATCGAACAGGATAATATTTATAGGAACATTACATCTGGAAAGATATAGCAAATTGAAACGCCAATTCGTGATAATGCGAGTCAAACCAACCGAATAAGACCATATGTCCGAAATAAAGCTTTTATGAAATCGAAATATATCAAATTTGCCGTAAAACAGTTTTTAATATGGCAAACAAATGTTTGCTTAATAATTCTGCAACTACAGCAACAGTGTGATTGTTTTTAATGGTTTCATATTCCGTAAATGACAAAAGAAGGTCAATATTAACCGTGTTTTTTGGTTGAAGCCAAAAGTTGGGCAAGTAAAGAGTGTGGTTCCCGCCGCGAGGACCTAAGCATCCGGGTCAGATATCAACCTTTAAATTTACCAGAATAAAAATGTGTGTTTTTTTTTAATTTAAATGTAATGGCTTCTAATGTAATTAATCAATTACACTAGTGTTTCCCACTTAGCGAGTGAATTGTTAAATAAAACATGCCTATGGTGGTTCACCATGAGATGACCATATACTTATGTTTGAAAGTGTGTGTGGTGGCTATCCTGGCCTGTCGTTGGTTGTGTATATGACAATAATGTCATGCTTTTGGAGAATATATTCGTTATTGTTTTTGTTGTATCTCTGAAACGCCAATAAAATATCGATAAATAATGTAGACATTAAAAAGGACATTTTTGTCGTTGCATGAGGATGGATACACTTTTACCACTACACACTTGCTAGAGCCATACATGCGGACTCTTTCCAGTTGTTAAAGGCAATGCTAATAAACCATAATTACTGGTTCAATGGGAACGAGTAGGGTTAGTGAACAAGAAGAAAATGACATATTTGCATGGACAATTAAAGTGGAGAGACGACATTTAAGGTCAACTGGCATGGTGTGTGTCATGGTATCAGCTAGAAAGTAAAGTTAGAACTTTTTTAAACTAGAAGATAAATAATATGGCAACTTTGTGCAGATATTGACACAATATGTCAATATTGAGCAAAATGCCGAAAATAGAACAAATCGTGAAACATGCAAAAATAAAAATCAATTCATCTTAGATTCCTCTATATTGACTCAATACTTTTGTTGTCTTTCAATGTGTCCAAGCTAACGTTTCTCTCATTTTAAAAGAGCAAAAAAGTTTTATTAACTCTCATTGATATCCAATATCGAAGAAGTGTCAAAAGTCACGTTTACACTAGATTATTTACCGTGTGAACTCTCTTCTGGCTTTATTTGACATTAGCTGACAAAATTTTAAACAAACATATGGTTACACTGAAGGAACACAAAATTAAAATAGAAAAAAAAGCCTGAGATTAAGAAGCTATAGAAAAATATCCTTTGTTAGAAATTTGCTAGGAGGTGTAAATCTTCCACCCCATGATGACTCACATGCGTTTAACTCCAAGATCATTGTCATTTTGCCCGTGACATTACACCATTACACCTCTGCCAGAGGCCAAAGGAATCTCATTAACATTCTCGGCAGCTTACCGAGCTACACGTACCGAAATACTTTTCGGGCAACAGAGAGCAAGTTTGTGAAAAATACGGGGTCCCGGTTCTTGTAAAGAAATTTAACAAATTAACGCACAAAAAAGAAGAAAAAAAAACCAAAAGCAATTTCCTCCATGTCGCGGCACATTGCAACTCGAAGCGAGTACAACAAGTGCAACGCCAAGCACACACAATCACACGAACTCCAAAGCGAGACCATGAGGTCAATTACATGAATCGCGAATCGCGCTAAACAACACTCGAGGAGCGAGAGGAGGAGGTATGATGAACAACGAATATGTGTAATTATCGACACCTTACGGCCGTTGTTGAAATGTACGCAAGTTCTTTGAATTGCTCGCTAAAATGCCAACACCAGCCACTGAGCGAGTAGTGGTGGTGTTGGTGGTGAGTGAGTGAGGTTCAGACAACTACCGGTGAGCTGCGGCAGAGGGAGAGGTGCCAACAAATGCAGCACACGCTGCTCTGCTGCACTGCAAATCGAATTAAAATGACGGAAACAATGCCGTTTCCATAGGCTTTGGCTTTTGTGGTGGAATGCAAGCATGCATGCATGTGTGTAGACTTGACACGCGTAGACATTGCATTGTGCTGTGCTGTGCACTGAGTGCTGAGTGCAACGTGTGCAACGCCAGACAGAGATGGAGATATTTGCGTGAAATTGCAACCTTTTGGCAAATATGTTTGCCGAGGCACAATAAAGAGTTTCGTTGCGCGCACGCAGGGGGTTCAGTGCAACCAATCATGACCTATTTAATGCCACCACCACCATCACTACCAACAGATGCACATACACACACTCATGGTCTCAACTACACTGACAACATTGGCAAGTAGTTCACAATTGCACGCTGGCATTTCTTGGCTTTCCTCTAAGAACTCTAAGAACGTGCAACATTCGGTGAAATGTGAATGCAAAAACTTTGCACCACTTGTTGCATCCACACATACTCGTACATCCACCATGCACAATGTGCGTAAACATTGCCGGTGGGGGGAAATGCGGAAATGCTGACGCACCACGTTTGAATGTTGGTTGTTCCGCAGGAGGGCAAGCATTTAGCGCAGGTTCACTTGTTTACAGAGTGTGGCTAATGTGTAAGGGGAGGAGAGCTTTAAATCGAAATCAGGTGTAAACTAGTCAGGATTTGTTTGCGGCCGATCATGTAAGCAAAGAAGGTAAATTGGGAAACAATTCCACAAAATAAATAACAAATTGTTAACCCCCATTTACACAATATCAGACTAACTTATTGTTAGAGCTTAACGCCTAGTATAGTTCTCAGTTTGTGTGGAGTTTGACATATATAATTGTCGACTAGCCAGACATTGTGAAAATGGGGGTTAACAATTTGTTATTTATTTTGTGTTTCCCAATTTACATTCCCAATTTACCTGTAATATGTCAGTCAAAATATTATTTATTTTTGTCGACCCGGCCGAACTTAATTTCCTCTTATCTTGTTGTATGATACTCTGCACCAATCTGAGGAACAAAATCGAAGTTATAGGTTTATTTGCCCTTCTCGCTGGTTTGTGGCAATAAAGGCCTTTTTAGACGCACAAAATATTTGCGCAAAAATGCGTTATGCAAAATACCAGATAATACGTTTTACATACTCTGAAGTCGCCCCACAAAAAAAAATGTACAAAACGGCGTTTTGCGCAAATATTTTGTGTGTTTAAAATGGTTTTTAAACATACAATTTTTTATTTATATTCGCATTTTTCGCGAAAACATGGTGGACATAACTGGCAGATATATATATACGGGGTGGCTGATGTATGTAAATCATTTAAATTATAATTGTTCTTTAAATATTTATTAAATCTGGTTGTGGTTTAAAACAAAATAGAATTTTTATAAACTCCACTATCGGCGATGCTTAGTGGCAGTCTAATTTAAATGTTACACCAGCTTATAGGATATAAAAAACAAAATTAAAAAAGATGTACAAAATCGGAATGAAATGAATAATTTATTACAAATTATGTGGAAGACTTCTTTGATTACACTGTCCAACAGCATTCTTAAAGGTCCAGGTGGTCTGAGTTTCTTTTTATTAAACTAAGCGAAAAAAGTAATGTCTGAGAGAATTCTTATTATCAGAACTATATTGTGGAATTTTATGAGGAACCTTTTTGTGGAAGATCTTAACCCTCTTAAATTTGACCTTTTTTCGAGAAAATCAAAAAAAGTCCTTTCAAAAAGGACATTAAAAGATTAAAATGTTCTACAAAAAAATTGTCGGAGAATTTCAGTGGGGGCGAAGACACCAATGTTGTAAATAAAGCTCCTCACGCTTAAATTGCTAAATTACACGCCTACTTTGCAAATTTTTGCAACATTTTCATTTTCGCTGGAGATATGGCTAAATTGATTTGTATGCATGACATATTTGTTTTGGATTTTTTCACGATCTATTCAACGGATTCGGCTGATTTTTTGCACGAGTATTAAGAACCAATGTCGCTTGCAATTGTTGCAAAAATGCAAAATTCGCGGTTGCAATTACATTTATTTCTACTTTCTCTATCTGGGTTTCTGAAACAATTCTCTCACAAATATCAATCAATCATATGCCAAAAAGGCGATTTTCACAAGTTTGTACTTTACAGTCACATTTATCCTAATTCTATTCTGTTCCATTGAAAAAGTCTTAATTTGTTGGAGAGTGTTATTGAAGGATTTTTGAAAAAATCAACTATATTTTTATTTTATTTTTTTTTATTTATTATGAATTACAATACAAAGTAAATTTATATTCTAATTTTGGGTCCAGGGATTGAGCCGGGGTGACTGAGACCATTGTAGCTAGTTATTGCAACGACAGACCAGAGCCTCTGGTGGGAATCGAACCCACAACCCCCACGCTGATAGCCGAGCACGCTACCAACTCGACTACCGGGGCGCCTACTATATTTTTATTTTGTATTCATTTATTCATTTGACTTTAAGCGTTTTCTTCTTTTCCTCAAAATGACTCAGTAGGGTATTAAAAATGATATCTCAGAAGATTATGGCGGAACATTTCCGGTTTTTAGTCGTTTGAAAAAAATAAAAATACCTATGACCAGAAACATCCATCTTAAGACTCTGCCTCATCCACTTCTTTAAACTTTTTTTATAAATATTTGGCTGCAGATTAGAAAAACTACTGAGTAGAAAATGGAAAGTGATTGTCCCTTCTGTTACATTTTTAGTTTTAACTGGTGCTCTCGTAAAGGGTGTCTTATGAATGTTGCTACATTAAAAAATTCAAATAATGTTTTCTTTTATCTATATATATAAAAGAAAGTGTCCGAAGCGATGTAATCCCATAACTCGAGATTGGCCGAACCGATTTTGATGATTTGTACTTTGTTGGAAAGGTATTTTCTCAGCACGGGTTTTAAAAAAATGGAAATTTGGATTTTCATTTTGTGGGCGGAGTGGGCGTGGCAATAGTGTTTTTGGGAGCTAGAAGGCTGAAAATTGGTACATATATACTACTGACCACGAAAATGATAAATATGATGTAGAAATTTGGATTTTCATTTTGTGGGCGGAGTGGGCGTGGCAAAAGTGTTTTTTGAGCTAGAAGGCTGAAAATTGTAGCGTATATATTACTGAACACGAGAATGATAAATATGATGCCGAAATTTGGATTTTTATTTTGTGGGCGGAGTGGGCGTGGCAAAAGTGTTATTGAGAGCTATTTAACCATTTGTTTTTTTTTGCCTGGCGAAGCGGGCGGGGTTCAGCTAGTTTCATATAAATTAATTTATTTTTTTCATTTAATATGTATTTATTAGATCTTTTTAAAAACAATAGAATTTAAATGACCTCTACACTCGGTGACACATGTGCGACATCTTATCGAAAACGTATGCATTCGTTTAAATCATCCAAATTTGTTGGTTTTGTTTTGTAAACCTCATATTTGCAATAACCCCACGAGAAAAAAACAGTTGCAGTAAGGCCAGGAGACATTGGGCCAACGAAATGTGGATTTTCAGCTTATTATTATTCGCTGCAATTCTGGCTATGTGACAAGTTGCGCCATCTTGTTGAAACCACACAGTGTTGAAGGAGACTCTCTTTCGGTGCAGTTCTGTAATGAAAAAGTCTTGCAATAACAGCTTTCAGAAGCATTGTAGCAGCATTTATCAGTCACCCTTTATATATAATTGTTCCTTGACAGACTGACTCATTGAATTTTGGGCGTAGGTACCAAATATGAAGAAGAAGCGTACTAAGAAATGATTTTTCGTACATTTACTCGGTAAAATGGGACAAAATGAAATAAAAATGTACTGCCGTCTTCCGACAAAAAGCTGTGAATCGTGAAATTCGCAGAGTATTATTAATTATGTAAAATAATTTTTCGAAATTAGCAATTTTAAGGTAGAAAGGAATAAAAAGGGTAAAAACCAATGATGAGCAGCTGAAATTGTGAAATCCAGTATGTACATAAAGATATTTTTAGATTTTCTGCTTTTAAGGGGAAATGGGACAAACGTTATAATTGTAATCGGTGTGCACTTCCCTCTAATACGATATACGAGCAACATAGAGGGATTTTTAAAAAAATTACTTAAGAGAAAACGGGACTAAAACCGATAAATGTACAGCCAACCGAAATATCACAGGTAGAATCGAAAAATCCACTGACTACGTAGAGACGCAGCATAAATGGGTACCAATAGGGTGTGTTGATTTTAGACAATTTTTGATGTTCAAAAACGTCTAGTTAAAAAAAGTGTTGGAATATTAAGGTATGTCGCCTCGCTCGGGATTATAATTAAAAAATAATAAGGGTACCTTTGACGATAATTGTAATTTTAATGAAGAAAAAAATTATTTAAAAAACGTTTTGTTATGAAAAGTTGTGGTCTGCTTTGGTACTCTGTGATATAATTTGTTTTTGTGGTAAAATTTAGTTTAGATCGATAAATCGTAAAAACAAAAACAATTTTTTTCATAAAAACTGACTTGACTAAACCACTGTTTCTTCGTGAAGGATACATTCGCAACATTGGTAGCTCTGATAATTAATTTAAATTTAAGGTATTACACGGCTCGGCGATCGAGCTTATACTTCAACAATAAAGGTACCTTCTAATTTACACAGTTAATTTAACTTTTTAATTAATTTTTATTTTTTTAATTTCCCAATCAGTGGTGCATTTTATAGGTAACCTAAATAAATAGAGAAATAATTTTAAATAGTACCACAATCGAAGGGAAATTATTTCTGCATTATTTTTTAATATTGAAGGTTTTTTCGCACAAATGTGTATTGTACATTTCTAATTATTGATTAACTGTGTATTGTCTACACCAAAATCTAATTTTTAAAAATAAAAAAAATAAATAATAAAAGACAAATAGCAAAATTTGATGCAAGTCATTTTGATGGCCCACTATGCGCAACTATTTTTGTAATTCTCTTCATTAACACCGCCACTCTTCCAAATAATCCCAATTAAATTAAGCCCTCATCATGCTTCTTTCACAACATATACAATGTAGTTGGCACAATGTACATGTGTATGTGTTGATATTACAATGCAATTATTTCGGTTTCCTCGGCACAAGTTCTGAAATATGCCACCGATTTTAATGGTGGTGTCGGTTAAGGAATTCGGACACACAAAAAGTCCCAAGGAAAACAATCACTTGAGAAATGTGCATGAAGAGACGAAGAAGAAAAGGCTAATGAAACTTCAAAAATGTCATTAACGTCAGAAAGTGTCTGTCAAGAGACATGCAACCAACCAAGAGCAGACGAACAAGTACCACAGTACGTAGCATACTTCAGAATTTGGGTTGGGTGCCACACAATCAAACAAGACAGCGCCGAGAAAGAACGGAAGACAAGAGCAATGAAATCCCATGTCATAAGTGCAACAGCAACAGCAGCAGCACCAGCAACAACAACAGTGAATGGAGTTGACCACATTCAAAATTGAAAGGAAGGTGATGATACCTATATTAAGTGGCAGGATACGTAGGCTTCTGTGGCAGCTCCTCAACACCTCATTGTCAACTGGAAATTAGCAAAGAACAGAGAACTGAGAACGGCGAACACAATCAAACCAAACAAAGTAAAAGAAAACAAAAACGCCCAACACAATGCAACATGCAACCCTTTCAGACATACCTCCAGTCGTATGTACAACAAGCGGCGTAGTTTGCAATAATTGCAATGGCGTTGTGAGGCCAATAAAAAATTCACGATGACAAGTACATATCAACATGCTTGTATAACCATGTACACATAGTACATATATGCATGAATGTCCATATATACATACATATGTATGTATACACTTTGGTCATGTGCAACCTAGGCCTACCACTCTAGTTGCACTTGTTAATTTTTTGAGAGCAGCGCCATGAAATCAGCCAATCGGACGCAAAGTGCATAAAATGCGCCTACGCATGCAAAATATGCACCCCTTTGCCAACATAGCAACCTCCCTTCTCCCTCCCCGCGCACACTCACACTCATACATACATACATACATACGAGTATGTACTTGCAACATTACAATGAATGCATGCATACATAAGCAGTGGCATGCAGGCCCGTTTGTGTGAGTGTAAAAACAATCCTTTCATCTCTGCCTCCTCCCCGCCCCCCGCGGTGAGACAAACGTGCAGTTTCCCTGGCATTTGCATCGCATGCGCTAGAGAGAGCAGCATCGACATTCCCCGTTGTTGTTGTTTTTGTTGTTGCCGGCCTTTGCTATGCGTTTTACTTGCATTCCTGCCTTGCATGTCCATGCATACACACACACTCACATACACCCGTGTCCACTTACTTTGGTAGGCATAGAAGAGGCATTTGAGCACGAGCAACTGAGTATCGAGTGTTGGTCTGAGTGTCAGCCATCCCCTGTTGCACTATGACCTTTGATGCGCATGCATGTCAGTGCATACTAGTCCACAGTGCTATGGCAGTGAGACAAAAATGACGTTTCGCTGCTGAGCCATCGAATCATCCCCATAAAATCTCAGCTCTTGCCTGGCCATGTAAATGATGAAATGTTGGTCGGTCTACCCATCGGTAGGACTCCGAGGATTGTTGTTACTTTTTGTTGAGTAATTTCTCAACCAGAACCAGTAACAAAGTAATAACCACGGTGGGGGGAGTATTTTCTATAGCAAAAATGGGCTCTTGTCTATAGGGGAGTTTACACTTAAAGATTAGTCGGACAACTTGACAGTAGATTATGGTTTAGACTAGAAAAAATTATACTTTTCTAACGAAAAATACTTTAGCGCTTATTTGTATCTGAATAGAATCTTATTACATATCATTTCGATTAATATTTGTATCTGATTGATATTCAGTGAACTTGAATCTTATTACGGGTCACTTGTGTATACGGGAAGTTAATCTGAATAAGATGAATAATGTTCAAGTTTCAAATACTCCTCAGAATATTAATTTGTTTCATTTCCTGGCTGACAAATTAGTCAGCAAAGAATAATGCATCAATCTTTGCACTACTTCATCAGTTCAGCCATTTTCTACAGATAAACGAACACACCGTCTGAAGGTAAATTTGACTAGGACAGAAAGCTTTTCCACTGGGAAATCAATAGAGAATCCACTTTTCTGTAGGGTACTTTTCACAATGCCTTTGGCCAAATGCAGTAAATTTAAAACTGTAAGAGCATACGAAAAAAACCTCAACCATCCTGGGACCATCTTAGGGAAATTTTCTAAAATGATCATATATAGGGTGGGCCATGTAACATTTTAAATTAGAATCGGCTATAAAAAAAATTACTTATTATTTTTTTCAAATTTCTGGTCAACCCAATTTTTCAGTACAGCCCACAATCCACACCAAACAGTGACTCGCTGTGATTCGCAATAGTCACGTGTGGGTTATCTGAACCCTAACCTGAAAATGAGCTTCTTTAAGGCCGATCTCTTCACCACGTAAATTTCTTACAGTTTGCGTTAAAGTCTAACTACTTTGGTATGTAGTAAGTTTTTAATATTTCCCAATTTTGTTCGAGCGTATAGCGTCCCATTTTGCAATTGTCAAACATAAACCTGAAAATAAAAATGAATGTTATTCTAACTTTCAAAGTCAAAGTAATTGGTAGTTCAAACCTATATATGAGCATACGAAGGAAACCTCAATCATTCTGTGAACATCTTGGGACAAATTTCTACAGAGATCATATAGGTGAACCGGAACTCGAGGATGAAGCTGTTAATATGAATCACAAAATCCCTTCGGACGATTTTCATACATTTGATGGTAATCCACATACAAATCGAGGCCAACAGACGGAAGAATGAAGCCAAGTATCTGCACTCAAGGTAGACCTACCTTAAGGAAGACGATCATTACGGCAAACTGACTACAAAGCGAAAAGTATGAGAGAAAATTATAGTGAACTCTGCAGAAGCTGGCATTTTAAAGAGGAGGAGGAAAAATCTTCCCTATATCTGCTGTGCTAATATAAGGTTTTAACAATGTTTAGGAGACGAATACTTGGCAAATTGTATGAAATGAACACTCTAGACTGAATCTGAATCATTTTGCACAAATCCCTATCAAATATATTTGATGTTTTCGGCGATCTCCATATAAGTACAGATTGTTGTGCAAAGCTCCTGAAAACACTTTTTTCCGGATAATTTTCTATAAAAGAAAATATATATCAGAGCATATCGATGGATTCATTCCATCATTCATTCGAAAAGTTGAGTTTTGCAGGAGAGTCATTCAAAGTTTGTCTTATATAAATTAAACACATAAAATATTTACGCAAAACACCGCATTGCAAAAATGTTTAAGCAAGAGTATCTAAAAGTTATTGCCTCTCATTTTGCACAACATGTTTTACCCAAACATTTGGTGTGTCTAAAACCCCTATAAAAATGGAACAGTTTTGAACATAGAATTGATCTAGGAAATCTAGATTTTGACATAATTTTAATAGAATTGCTTCTATGATATCACCTTAAAAACGTACTTTTACAAATCAAAATTGGTCCACAAGGTATCTGTATTCGCGGGGATAGACTTTGTCTTCAAAAAGTTTGTCCTGGACCTGTTGAGATCGAATTTTGTAAAGAAAATCGTTTCAGAGTGTAAGTTTTTGTGATAAAAGTGTGAGTGAAAAATCGGATCATACTAATTAATTGAATGTTTTTATACAAAAAATCTGTATCACACTTGGCCTCATTTTCGTATGGAAAGCCTCCAAATCACTGAGAACATTTTCCCATCCGAAAGTTGTATCTAAACTTTCTTCTAAAGAAGAGTAGATGTGGACAGTTATTTGTTTATAGGAAGACTGCGATAAGGGACATTTTTGTTCTAGAAACCAATGGCTTCGGACTTCTGAGATCTCTTCCCAAGGTAGATTTATGCATTTCTGTAGCGGGAAATTTATAGTCCATCCATGGTTTGGCCACAACATCCAACATATGCGTATACTCAGCCCTCGGACAATTTTCTGCCATCATCAGTATTTCAGGCAACATTTTCTTTTGAAAAAAACAGGTTTTTCAAACAAAAGTCTATTGAAAAATAATTGAAGATAGTTGAATGTTGAAGCGTCTGAAAGGATGCTCGTTTCTCATTCGGCCACAATCTAAGGCCAACAACAACATCCCATCATAGATTGAGCTTAAAGTAAACAACCCGGAATACGGGCCAAGCAAAAGGCACAGAAATTGCAAACAGGCCCTAGACCACACACACACACGCACGCACACATACACAAGTAAACAAGCAAGCCTATGAGATGTCCTTCTGGTATCGGCTTCAGCGAGTGTGTGAAAAGCGCCAGATAACGCATGATGTTGGATGTTGCCAACAATAGAATCCTTTCATTATCGTTCCTGTTGTTGCTGCTGTTGTTGTGGTGGTGTATGGGATTTCTAAAGTTTTAAATCAAACAAAAACCACATCTATTCTATGCCCTACAATGTCCATGGGAATGTGTGCTTAGCGCTTCCATAGAATTCTCTGGTGAGCCGAAATGAAAGGATGTTGCTACCAGTTTTCGGCGGAGTTTAAATTTGATATGCGTGCTTTTGTGTGAGTGCACGAGGAATGGAATGGCGCGTCTTATGTCTTGTGTCCCATAAGACAATACCAGGAAAAACAGAACAGAACCACACACAAAACAACAGCCTTTCGTCGCAGAGGCAGCGGGAACGGGAGCAGGAACAACTATGTATGTGAAAACTGAAATTGCGATTATGGATGGCTGGATGGCTGACGACTATCCAACCAGTTGTTCTATCGTTAGAAACTGGTTTCAATGGGAATCGAAATGCTGATCTTTCCCAGCACGATGCACAGGGTCTAAACAGGATTCAGAAGATTCCTGTGCTACAATGGGCCACTTTGGACCAAGGAGACTCATTCCATCCAATGCAAGTATTAGAATGAGTTGCTGCCCCTTCCTTCAAATGCTGCGCTCTCCAAGAGTTACACAATTTCCCATTAGTTTTGCTGCCCGCCGCCACGGGTAAACACCAATTGAATTATGGCTTTTAATTCGCCTTGTGATGGAAAAATGTGTTGCTTATTTAAAGATTTTAAAATTGGGGCGAGGGAATAGATGGCTAGTTGGCTGCGTAGAAGATTATCGACGAGATGCCCCTCATCAACATCGTCCCCAATCTTTTGCCATATCACATGTTGCGTATTCCAATGCTGCTCCCCCTCGCATCGCATGGCTGCTCGCTCCACAATTGTTGAGGCAATCGTCGTTGTGTCAATCGTTTGTTACTCAAACTGTCCGTCCCTTGGTGATGATGATGCATCATCGCCATCGCAAGAAATATTAGAAGCGTTCGTCTACGAGAAGACGAAGACAATTCCTACGTGTTGCCATAAATAACTTGTCCAATTCTATTTATGAGCTTTTCCGTAATCTCCCCTCCATTCGTCAGTCGGTCCATGCGTCCATGCGCCCCTCTCAAACGCTTCGACTAAATTTCTAGTTCCGTTTCTATTTCTATTTGTGGCTAATGATCATCATCGTCGTCGTCATCCGTTGCCCTTCTCCACCATCCAACCATACGCTGCGAAAAGGGCGCTAAACCATTTCAGTTTACATTTAGTTTCGCTTGGTGTGGCTGTGCTCCGTTGGATTGCTGGGAAGTCATTTCGACAGACACACTCACACTAGCCTGTCAGCCAGCCCTCCTACCATTCATTCATTCATAAGTTCATTTCGATTTGTGAATTTTGGACGAATTTGTTAGAAAATTTCCTGAAATTTCTTTGATATTACTGGAAAGTCTATTTTTAAATATCTTGAAAAGAATCAAAACATCAGCGTCTCGTAGCCACCACACCACCGAGTGAACTTTGGTGAGATTTCGTGTTTCATGTGGGGTGTGTGAGTGTAAGCGTTGGTACCCTACTTTGGACATTATTCGGTGACTTTTGTCCACAGAAGGCCAAATAAGTTAATTTTTAATCCTTTAAAGTCAAGTCGCTCCTCAGAGTGAGGACACTTTTGCGGCCACTTTTTACGTCAAATATAAAATGTTTCATACATTCAAACACAGACATCGTGAGTTTTTTTATAGGGTCTCAGACCGATATCTGTAAACCCTCAAATATTATCGATTGAATTACAAGTAAGAATTTTTATATTTGAGTACAATTGTTTATAATAATTATAACGCTTTTTCTATAAAACTATTTTGTTATCCGTGAAGGACATTCATAGTATATATGTATGTGGTATTTTACATTTCAAACAATCTGAAGTGACTGTTAGGAAATCCAATGAATAAGTTGTAATGTGCTGTTAAGCCCCGATGACACAGGATTAGTTGCGACTTTTTTAAAATTCTTTTTCTTGAATTGTTATTTTTCATTTCAAAGTAGAAAAAACAATTACAATGCTTTAGTAATATTTTAATTTATTATAAACAGATTGTGTCACAAATCACAAAATATCATTCCACCAGCATCAAAACAAACAATAAGTGGAGTCTGTGAAAAAAAATCAATTCGGCGCTTTTTGTGGATATAGGCCCAGATAAACGCTATTTTGGCACATTCAAAGTCGTTCGTTTATCACTTCTTCAACTTCATGTTTATTTTTTTAATATTCTTCTATTTTTCAAACATATACACCCTTTCTATCAAAATATATGTTCAATGTTCTGCACAAAGCCAGTGTCATATGGACTTTGGACATATTTAATCTGGCCGTTGGGTATTTTTCCCATACCAATCAATCCAGTAAATTTTAGAGCTTTTTACACAAAGTAAATCCCAACGTATAATCTTTGGTTAGCACTAACACGATTTTATTTAGTTTATTCATATAAACGTTAAAAATACCAAAAACAATTGTTACCATTTACCTAACTTTCCTGTCCGGTATACCTGAAGGGTATTAAAAGTACCGCATATGCCAATGAAGTGCCTTCTCTATAGAGTCTAGAGTCTAGTGAACTTTATCTATGCTGTTGTTGTTATTTTCCTAGTCTTCTTTTTAGGCGGATGGATGGATGAATGTATGTACATTTCGTTTGGTGAAACGAGCGAGGAGGAAGATGAAGAAGAAACATCAACATCGTGTTGCCAAAGAGGAAGTTGCATCTAAATTTAGCCTTTAGGACCAGACAGTCTAGCAGACATGATAAATGCAATACGCAGGGAATTAAGCGAGAAGGAGGAGGAGGTAAGAGCAGTGTGAGTGTGTCCGCTGGCTATTCGCATTCATTGGTCATCACCATGTAGGAAATGCCATTCACAAAGTTATTTGCGCAATAGCTCGAGAACTAGGAGTGATTGAGACAAATTTTTCAAAACAAAAATCAAATTGATGGATAACCCAGAAAACCTAAAGATAGTATTTATCTAATTTTTTTCAAACTATCAGATCAGGAGGCGAATTACGGGAGAAGTTACGATCGAAGTCAATTTCTATTTATTTCAAAGGGAGTATAAATTTACAACGAAAATATGTGTAGATAATGTGTATGGGAACTATTCTTGTTAAATTTTGATTAATATCGGTCGAAATTTATATCATTTTTATAATAAATGAATAGATATTTCTCTTATATCCGGCAACACACAAGACATCTTGTTTACTCGGCTGAGTTATTAAAATTGACGATAAACGTGCACAGCAATTGCAGAAAGTGGTTGAAAATTGGACCTGTAGAATTGGCTATATTCGAGCCAGCCGCGGCGGCCACATGCCCGAAATCATATTTAAACATTAATGGCATAAAATTATCCTTCCAATAAAGCCAAATTGATGGACATTAAAACGATTTTCTTGTGTTTTATTTCAATTCGAAGTTCTATACCTCAATAAAAAACACCCTATACTTCTAATGTTGCCCGGAAACTGACATGCTGAGAGTAAATTTTTCACTCTCGTTTGTTTACTCTCCCTGGTATTACGTTTTTAAGAGATCTCGAATTAATATTTTTTCATTTTTATATTTCAATACTCATTTAACGACAGAGACAGAAATCGCGTTATAGATTCAGCTTCAACGATTTGCGTTGGCATTAAACATTTTCTACCTTTTTATACCCTACACCACTTCGTGGAATATGGTATTATAAGTTAGTTTCGCGCCAAATGTTTGTAACACCAACAAATAATCGAGCTAGACCCGCCTTTAATTATCACCTGCCGATTTTTCGATTGCCATGAAATTTGGTAGAAGTATTTTTTCGGCCAAGGAATTTGGAGGAAATCGGTTCAGATTTAGATATAGCCCCCATACAAATAACCCTAAAATGTACACTATTACTGCTCTAGAATACAGTACATTTTAAATGGGATTTTGACAAAATTTTCAGGATCATGTTACATTTGAATCAAAAACAGCTCAGTCCGCATAGCTCATGCAAATGTACCTCACAATTACACTATTATTGCTCTAATATGCACATTTTACGTCCGATCTTGACGAAATTTACCACATCATGTTATTTTGCAACTAGAAACACTTACTATGAAAGTCAACCATATGGGTCCATGTTTTGGTATAGCCCCCAATCAATGAACCATTTACTTAATTAAGGTGTAAATGCAGGGAGTGGTGTAGGGTGTCACATAGTTGGTCCCGGCCGCCTTTTGCCTTTATTTACTTGTTTGTGGGGAATGCTTCATTTCTCGAAGTATAGTGTCACAGTTTTCATTATAGGATGGAGTCTAGAGCTACATTCTATTCAGTGCAAAATGCTTAAAAGGAAACCCTCCTGTTGTTGTTTTTTTTGTAGTTCGGTTTGAGTCAACAGCATTCTTTACTTAGCCATTTGTAACTCCTTGAATATCGTCAGAAAATTCTAAGCCATTCCCTGTATATAATAGCTGCTGAATCAAGGACATCATCTTAATATATAAAATCATTAGTACTTATGTACGACTGACTATAACGCAAATGTACAGGGCGGTGACAAGAAAATATTTATGTCTAGTCTACTAGGTAGCATGAAGTACCTATCAAATTAATGCGTGAAGAATATCGAAACATAAATGTTCCGAAAATCATCTGAGATACTCTAAAATTCTAGACAAATTTTATATACAGGATGGAGACTATTATTTATTTGATTATTTTGTTAAATATAGACGTTATATTTTTTGCATCGAAAAATTATTGAATGTTGGCAAATTGGTCCGCCCTTCTATTAAAGCAGCAGGTGCATATATGTGTGTCCATGTATGTATAAAATACATTTTCTATATGACCACATTCCTATATGACTTCGAAGTTCATACAAATTTTAGAAATCTGACCATAATCCCTCAAAAACTGTATCTTTGGTATCCACACGTCCACAGTCGTTTCATACTCAGGAAATATGGACGTATTTGCCACTCTTCGTTATCCTTCAAACGACACCATCCAAAAGTCGACCTAATTTTTTAAAAGGTACATTGAGCGCCCCGTTAGTCGAGTTGGTAGCGTGCTCGGCTATCAGCGTGGGGGTTGTGGGTTCGATTCCCACCAGAGGCTCTGGTCTGTCGCTGCAACAACTAGCAACAATGGTCTCAGTCAACCCGGCTCAATCCCTGGACCCAAATTTAGAATATAAATTTACTTTGTATTGCACTTCATAATAAATAAAAAAATAAAAGGTCCATTAATGTATACATTCGACAGATGTTTGTGGTAAAGGAAAGTCGGTTAATCTGATTTTTCAATGAAATTTCTGGGATCAAGGTATTTATAACAACTAAGTTCCACATCATAAAAAATTAAAAATACTTGAAATTATAAACCCTACTCTATTAAGGGAATTATTGGGTTGAATTTTAGTTGTTAATGGGCAGATAAACGTTTTGGAATACGTCCAACATATGTTGGAGGATATAAAATAAAGTGGCCTCTATTAGCGATTATCTATTCCGAATAGTGAAATAATATTTTGGATTGAAACATTTCTATGAGGTGCGCATTTCCAAATTTGTGTCTTGGCTTTAGAACGGATTCCGATAAAAAGTTAAGACTGCAAATTTCCGGAATACGGAACAGGACCGTGTACATTTGATTGAAAATCAGCGCTAAGATATATTCCTTTTTGCGGATGAAGATGTGATGAAGAGAGTAACTGGTGGTGATTGCGTACGCCGTCCACCATTTCTTTCCCATTTTGGTTTGCCCACTTACCTTTCAAATGGTGATAGATTATTCAAGTGATATATATCCTGATCCTGTGTGTTGTTGTAGCAATGGGTGGGCATAACAAACGGTTGTTATCTTTCGGATTTCCTTTAAAACTTTCGAGAGAAAAAAACTTCGAATCCTTTTTAAATTTCGGACAATTTTAAAGATTTCGTTTCGGGTGGAAAATTACGCACTTTTTTCGGGTAGGAAAGAAAAACAACGGAAAACACGCACGACGACGCACACACACAATTTATCGATTTGTTGTTGTACACTGTACACCACGGTGCACGTATCTTCAGAGTGACAGCGAAGTTTAATAATAAAACAAAAGACGGAAAAAGGATACACAAATATACACGACAAAAGGAAAAGCTCAAGCTGTTGTTGTAGCTGACGAGGTACACTCGAAAAAATTGGTTGGTAGTGATGGCGACGGCGGCGGCGGCGATGATGATGAGGATGATGTATGGGTACTTATGTTGGTTGGATGGTCGGTTGGTTGCTTGCTTGTCTATGTATTGGTTGATGTATGTTGGGTCGCTTTGTTGCTGAGTGTGTCTGTGTGTGTTCGTATTATGTATGTGTAAATTGGATGAAATAAAGAAAATCCGTTAAATGTAGATACACAAATGACGTAGACACAACTGTGTATGAGTGGCTGGCAAGAAGGATTACGTTAGATTTTCCTTTGCTTCTTGCTTTTGATTTGGTTTTCTGGCAAATTTTTTCTATTTGCTGATGATTTGTTCGGTAAATTTTATATTTGAGGAAAAGTGTTGAAAATTCTTACTTTTTGTCGATTTCCTTCTTGTTTTTTTTTAGAAAAAAATGGGTGGGGTTTTTCGTTTTTATGGATTTTTGAAATAAAATTTTGATAATTGGCCGTTTGTTTTGGTTAAAAAATAAATTCGTTGAATATTTTTTTTCGCTTCAGTGTAATTTCCTACGCCTGATTGGGGTTTCTTCACTTTATTCACACAATTTCTGCTTCACAGGGTTTCTTTTTGTTATACGAATTTAACACTTTTTTCACTTGAGCAATTTCCGCGAAAAGAAAATTATATTTTCACGAAATTTTCTGCTGTATTTTATTTTGTAGAATTTCCTGTTTTTATTTTATTTTTTTAAGGAAAACACATTCGATTTGAATCAAAATTTTGTCGGTTTTGTTGTAGAAAAAGAAAAATCCGATGTTGGTGTTTTTTGTATTTCACTTTAACGAAAACTCAAAATGGCTGCTGGTCGGTATAGAACACACTGAAAAAACGTACAACTACGTACGGCATACGCTCGTTTTACTACAAAAACTGATGGTGATGATGTTGTTGTTGGTGTGCCTACACACAAACTACAACAATGAAGGCGAACCACAGTGTCTCTCGCAGAACACACACACACAGAGATACGGCGACAAACACAGATAAACACACTGATATCTCACTCACACAGCGAGATGGAACAGCAACAGTCACAACTACACGCCACGATTCTCTACCACCACATCCGCATGTTATCAAAAATTCATTAAACTCACACACGCACACACTTGCACAACAGCAACAACAACATTCATTTCCCTCTCTCTCACTGGCTCTCACTCAGTCAGCCAGCCAACACAGCCAACACATGGATGAACGTTAACAGAGAAGTGCTTGCTTTATTTTCCGATTGTTGTGGATCTGAGTACGGATGTGTGAGTGCGAGTGTGTGTGTGTGTGAGCGTGTTGGTATAACAAGAGAGGGAGAGTTTGAGGAAAATCGAACGCTGCCGTTTGGTGGGGGTAAAAAACATTTTCCCGAGTTATTCCTCTTTCGCCAGAAAAGAAAACAGAGAAAATGTGCAAAGCAAACAACAAAGAGAGCTCAGAGCAAACAGCGTTTTTCCTGTCACTACAAATGAGAGAGGAACGCACGAAAAGCGAGTCCCACACACACGCACACTACAGCAAAAGGGAGATGTAGCGGAAAAACCATGGGAAAATCTAGATAATGTATCTGTTGTATAGTAACTATCTCAAACACATACATACATCGATATGTATGCTTGTAGTTGTGTTACACACACATACGTACAATAGTACTATGTATCCATTTTAGTGCCGGCACTTTTTTCCCATCCATCCACCGTTCAAGCGATGAACCCTACAAATCATATGTAACTGTACCATCATCACGACCGAAACCATCAGAGGAAAACGAGGAGGTTCATTGGAGTAGAGTGACATTTACAGTTCTTTAATGAAAATCCCATTAAAGCGAGAAAAGGATTATCGACAGACAACTGCTCAAATGAGTCCTGAAAAACTGAAATGTTCGTGTGGAAAGAAAATGTCTCATTTCGTCGAAAGATATCGGAACGAAAATAGAAATTTCACGGAAACATGAACATTTTTTGTGCAGAATGTGGAAAGTTCATTGGGGTCAGCGCGCGTTGCAGCTTATACTCGTTAATTTTTATTTATTTTTAACAATTTCATGAGAATTGCAATTGCAAAAGCGATACAATAACCCCGCGATGACAATAATAGAATAGAAGTTTCTTCACCTCCGGATAAGTACTAGTCCTTTGAAGTCCATGTGCAATTGATAAGAAACGGAATTGAGTAGGCAGATTATGGTGTTATCCACAGTGCGAGTGATATACTCTCAGTCTTTGTAAGATTTTATGCTAAACATTAATTGCGGTAGTGCAATATTTAGTATTTGAGTCACTGCGTAGTAGCAAATAGATGTCCTATTCTAAAAGCCGGCCGTGGCTTAAGAATGATATTCTCCATATCCCAGCTGAGAAATGATCCTTTCTGGATTATGCATAAATCCTGGTACACCAGGTAAACGTTTTCCGCGTAGGACTTAGTTACATTTTCCCTTTTTTGAATTTTTGGTAAATTTAGCAGATATCTTTGAATGTTTCCCATAGCCTCCGCCAAAGCATGAAATTCTCACAATCCCACCTGGATATTTAATCCCGCCAATATTTATTCAGATTCAAATAAAGTACATTATCAATTTGAAATTACGAAATCTCAATATTTTATTTTAATTTAAAGTTTAAAGACCTGAAAGTTGTAGATCGGTTGGAGTTGGTCAAAGCGAAAAAATGATTGAAACTAAGTTTGAATTGTGATTTGGATATATTTTGAACAATTCCCATTATATTTCCTCGCTATGCCTATTCTTTGAAAACTTTTCAAACTTTTTCAAGTTGGAATAAGATTGACATATGGCTTCCCTGTGATCTGTTTAGCACAGTTTAGTTCAGTTTAACATTCAAACTGATACAATCTGATACTTGCCTTTATACCTTTGCCAACCAACAAAAAGTGGAGCAAATGAATTCTGAACCATGTTTTGTAACTTCTTAAATTTGTGACGCAATTTTCGTCACAAATAAGAAAATAATTGCAACTATTCCTTCTCCACATTATCAAAGAACGCTTGTTTCACCACCCACCACTCACTCTAGTTGATCGGTTGGGATTACAACTTGTCTTAAGACGCTACTAAGCCTTTAAATGGTTTAAGTAGGAATTGCTCTTATGTACGATTTGAATTTCCCCCCAAAGAAAACACGTGGTTTTCAACGAGCATTCAAACCACCCCGTTTGTGACGTACCACAAACTACGACTACAAATAATACAGATATATATGTAGCTATTTACATACATGCATAGTACATCAGTACATGCTGACGTGCTCCCAAACTGACTTAAAGACTTCCCAAAGCCCTCAAATGATGGCAAAGGAAGAAGAAAGCCTTGACATTCAACGAAATTATAACAAATGCTGTTGTAAATATATGTATTACGCATACATACATACGTACATATATACATTCCATTCCATTGCGACTATTTATTATTATTTTTCTATTCCTGGTTTGTGTATGGCAAAAGCGCCGAGTTAAGAAACAAGACGCATACAGAAAATGCGAACGGGAGTACCGAAACATTATCGAAACAGCCGAACCGAACAACCCTCTTGGCTAGAATTTGAGAATTCCATTCGATTTTTCTATGCGTTACGCACAACAATTCCTGCCTGATTTCCTTCATAACAACCGAAAACAACAACAACAGCAACATCAACAACATCAGAGCACACCAAATGTCCCAAATGTGAATGAAGTGCGTCGTTACAGTCTGTGGCAGCTGAACGGTGATTGCCGCCTGAGTGCAAATGAAAAAGCCACAATTGTGACGGAGACAGTTGTCACATTGTGAGCTGTGTTGGCAAACGCATTCGTACACAATCCAATGCCAAGTGATCTGGTCGCAGTGGTATGCGATCCAAGTGCCTCGAAGCCTCTAACCACACACCACATCCATGGTGATGTGTGAAAGTTAAATGTGTTCAAGGAGTCTCAATGGTGAAATCCAATCATTTCAAACTATATACAATATTTAAAATGTTTTTGATAGTGTCCAGCTTGAGGTCATTAAATGATAAAAATCTGGTAACTGGTTACCATTATTTATTAAAAATTATAAAATACCTGCAGATGATCTACAAAATCGAAATATTTGACAGAAATTCAAATCGAATAACAAATTCAAACTGTATAATATTAAAAACATAATTAAACAAGCTGCGATAACAAAAACGTTATTTTTACTCAAAATAAAAAAATATTGTATTACATTCAAAATACATAAAAAACAAACTAAAAAAATATTTTGGGTTGACTTTTTTGGGCTTAGCCTCGATAACCATAAATTTGACTTACACTAGATAATTATCCAGGCTAAGTTCAAAATTTTTAATCATAAAATTATTTCTTCAGAATTTGTTTATATGCACACACAAGTATTGTGTACCCGGCATTGCACGGGTTCATTCTCCCCTATTCCCCTACTTCGTGTACTTTGGAAGATAAAATGAGTAATTTTTGATAGTTTTAAAAATTTGTTTATGTGGGAGGGTACCCACCTTTGTCCTATCATGACCTAGTATTTTCAAGAAACCATCCCCTATCCAGAAGTTAGATACAGTAAAATTTTCAAGTAAATCGGTCCACCGGTAGGGCGGAACATATATATAGATTGATATTGCTGTTGGCGACAATTTTAAAAAATATTTTTTATTTTGAGTGAAATTTTAACTTTTTCTTTAGGATTTTGGCATCGCAGCTTAGTTGCAGTCTTACCTATAAAATTAGGTGGCAGAGGTCGAGTATTGCTTAGATAAGCGAAAAACAGAAATTGCACTTCTTAAAGGTCACTTTATACGATCATATAATTTTCTGATCGTGTTAATTGGCCTTTAACCAATTTCGGGATATAAAGAGTGATTTTTTTGAGGTTAGGATTTTCATGCATTAGTATTTGACAGATCACGTGGGATTTCAGACATGGTGTCAAAGAGAAAGATGCTCAGTATGCTTTGACATTTCATCATGAATCGTCTTACAAACGAACAACGCTTGCAAATTATTGAATTTTATTATCAAAATGCGTGCTCTGTTAAGAAAGTTCATTGCGCGCTTCCATTTTATGGTCAGTTTAATCGACCCACTGAAGCGGCTATTCGGGCTATTGTGACTAAATTTCGCACCAAATTTACATTGTTGGACATTAAACCACCAACACGCTTACGTAGAGTGCGAACTGAAGAAAATATCGCAGCTGTATCGGCCAGTGTTAATGATGACCACCAATTTTCGATTCGTCGCCGTTCGCACCAATTGGGTCTCTGTTACTCAAAAACGTGGAAATGCCAAAATTGGACTAAGCGGATGGACCACCTAAGACGCAGCCGCGGTCAACATTTAAATGAAATTATCTTCAAAAAGTAAATGTCATGGACCAATCTAACGTTTCAAATAAAGAACCGATGAGATTTTGCAAATTTTATGCGTTTTTTTAAAAAAAAGTTATCAAGCTCTTAAAAAATCACCCTTTACTATGGCATTGTCTTTTTTGAGATATTTTTCTTGAATTGATTGTAGGAAACAACACATCCCAGGAAAAAGTGCGTGCCATATGGACTTTTTCTGGTATATTTTTACTCATCACACTTCTGTATATAAAGTTGTTATATATATATATATATATATATATGTTATATATATATATATATATATATATATATATATATATATATATATATATATATATAGATATATATATATATAGATATAGAAAATAAATAAGACGGATAAAATTAGTGTCATTTGAGATTTGCAAAATTAACTCTGTGGGAATTTGTGAAGAAATCTATTACAATTTATTATAATTTATATGAAAACAAGGCTTAAACGAGCACTTTACTTACTACTCCAACACTAATAGGCCCAATCGAACACATCTTATCTGGACATTTTTGAAGACTTAAGAAGAAGATATTTCATATAGCCCAAATAAAAATGTTGTACTTACCGATTTGAATTCTTTCCGTTAATGTGGATCATGAAGGACGAAGTCTCACATTACATAGATGACTAGAATTTAAAAATATATAATGAGGGGAGTGGTGGAGAGCATCATATCATATCAGTCTCACTATAGTCCCTCCGTAATTACTTGTTATGATTTTATTTTGATTGTTTCCCTCTGGCCACGATTTCATAGACAAAGTTTACAATCAAAATTTTAATCGTAATGAACACATCCACAATGATCTTAGAACCTTCCTCTTGTCATCCAACTAGGGTGTCCAAAACCGGTTAACCGGTTTCTTCACCTGCAACCGTCGGCCGGTTTTTGTTAAATGACCATTCTTGGTTAACCGAGAAAACCGGGTTTTTAGTGTCGGTTAACCGGTTTTTGGTAAATAAGAGAACATTGCACATTGTGTTAGCAATTAAAGAACTGTCAAAGGACTCAGCAAAGAACAGTAAAAACATTGAATACACTTTTGCTGTTTTTAAGTTCCGGAAAATTTCCATTACACGATGGCGTATTGAAATACTCATCAAAATCGGATACAAAGGAATTTGCAAATGAATTATAAAAACCCCAAAATTGCTCGAAAAGGCGAAAGACAGGCGAATTTATATGACGATTTCGGATTTTTTGACAAAACAAAGAAAAAAACTGATAAGCTAAGTTACTTACATATATTATGCCCTGTTAGCCCTACATCAACAATTATCGAGCGTGTTTTTTCTACGTCAAGCTTTATCAAAAACAAACAAAAAATCGCTTACAAAATTATCAGATATTATTATAAGAAGGATTCTACGTAAACTTTTTATTCAAGTTTTTGTACGTAAAAATATGAATTATTTTATAGATTTGACTTCATATTAAAATGATCCCAACAAAAAAATACTACTGAAGTTCCTTATTTAATGTACTTTTACTAAAATTTTTCTTTCGTAATAAAAAAATTTAATTTAAATATTTTCGTACTTTGATTTAAAAAACCGGTTATAACCGGTTTAGCCGTTTTTGTAAAAAAAACTATAACCGAAACCCGGTTTTTAAAAAAATTGAACTTTCGGTTAAAGTCTTTCTTAAATAGCCGGTTTTTTGGACACCCTACTTCCAACTCCTGTGATTTTCTAACATTTGGGTGACTTTTTTTCCATTTTGTGGCAACCCTGCTGCAGCCTTTACGCTGAACTCGTGTTGCTCTCTAACAGCGTTAGTGTATGCAACAAACCTAATGATATATTAGCGTTTTTTTCAGCGCTTTGTTCTTGTTCTTGTTGCTGCTGTTGTTTTGGTCTATGGTAGACTTCTGGCTTTGGGATAGCCCTCCTCCGATTTCAACTGTTTTTTGGCTTCTGGCGGATAAGGGAAAACAACCCTTCCTTCTTTCGCCTGCGCTCTACTGCTACCGAACCGGCCTGTATTGGCATTAGAATTAATAGAAACGCTTACGGCTGTTGATGACGTTGTTTTTTTCCGCATTGACATTGAAAAAGTGCGTTTTATTGCGTAGTTTCTCTCTTTATCACCCTCGAATTCATCATTTCCGTAGTGCTTTATATAAGTTAACATGCGTATTTCAAGGTTTCTTGGCCAGTTTTTTTTAATGTATAAACATGCCACCCTCCTCCAGAGGCACAAAAACGTTTTTAATGAAGTGGAATTGCAGGCGGAGTCTATGGTGTAGGGGGAGGGGGGAGAAAATGTAATAACAATGAGTGCCAAGAACAAGAACACATAAAATAAAATCAATAAATAATAAAAAGTAGTTATACCTAGAGTGTAGCGGCAGGGTCACACAAGGTGAATGGACAAGGGCGGAAGAAGAACGTACCAAATTTTAGATTTTAAAAACATGCCAAAGTACCTTACAGCTCTAATAAACAAAAGGAAAGAACACCAATAAGTTAATAATATAGAGTGGGTTATTTAAAACTTTAAATTAGAATCGGTTATAAAAAGTACTGATTATTTTTCAAATTTCTGGTTTTATTGGAAAGGCTGAACTTTGTCGTTTAATAATGGAACACAATATCATTCATATGACTACCACGACTGGTAATATCGTCCCATTTTGCAGTTCAAATTTAAAATTTTAAATGGACCACCTTATACAACTACGAACATCCCAGTATTTCAAACAACCCAAGTGATAATAATTCTCTGATTCTGAATTCAAAATATTCTCTGATTCTGTTGCTTTTGACCTTTGAAAAAGAAATGTTCAATAATGTTCAATATAAGTGAAGACAATATTTATACATTTTGTTTAGGTGAGGTTGAGCATTTGCAAATACATATTTTTTAGCATTCAAACATATAACTATTAAGGTTTGTATCCGGCTAAAATTTAGTGCTTAGCTTTCTTTCTCAACTAAAAGTCATAAAATTGTTTGTCATTCTAAATAATTTATCGACAAACTGGTCACCTCAAATGTAGGATTAAAATAACATTATTTCCTTTCACATAATCCCCATTACTTGCCATCCGGGGTACAATTTGTAACCAACAAAGCAGGCTATGAAAGAGAAGAGCAAGACGACATGATCCAATCAAGTGTAATGCAGTAATCAAATATATTGGAGTAGGTAGTCGCCAAAGAGGAAGGCCCCGGGCACGAAATGGCCATGCATTAACCCAAAAATTATAGGCATTAAAAGGCAATATCACCAGCACCATCAACATCACAACATCCGAGCGACGATCATCGTCGTTCTCGTCCTCGACGTCATCATCATCATCATCTTGAAGGATGACAATAAAACAGCTACGGGTTGTAATCGTAATTAGACCGTAAGGCTGTCTTTGGCTGGCCCTCTTTATTGATGTCCATTTCGTAAAAGTCCCAAATGTTTGGCTTAAAAGTTAAGCCACAAGCCAAATGCGCCGAATAAAATTACAGACTACGCTGTCACAGTGAGTCCATAGCTGTGCCTGTATGTGTTTGTGTGATCCTTTTCGGTGGATGTACTCGCACACTTAGTGATGATGATACATTGTGGGCAATTTGTTGGCCGGGCCAACAGATGCAAATTATGACCATTACGATGAACATGGCCAAAAGTGTGATAACCAAAATCAATTGACTCGCGCAGTTCCCAGGCAAATGTGCCAATGGCGGCTTCCAAAATATACACACACGAGTACACATAGTGACAGATAAGAAGACAGGGATATGAAATGGGTACTGAAAGGATCAAGAGGTTCTAATTAAATGCAACTTTGTTGTACACGTACTTTGTTATATTTATTTATATTTGGAAACAGATTCAGGAGGTTTAGTGCAACCTTTGGCACGTATAAAAGTATGAATTCAGAAAATCTATTGGAACTTCAAAAAAGAAATCAAAATTTAAATGGAGAAACTACTATGAATTCGTAGGCTTAGTCAATGGAGGACTGATACTAACCTCAAAAAAGAACAAAATTTATATGCAAAAATACAAATTTATAAGGATTTTAGTCTTATAAATGGATATAGACAGAGTCCACACAAGGAATGAAAATATCCCTAAAACTATTTTGTAGAGATTTCTCACAAAGGCCCATATGACACTGTTTTTCTTTTTATGCAGTATGGTACCGAAGTATATCTTTAAAAAAGTACAATGATAATAAAAAAACGTACATAAGAAAAGACGGACTCTAAAAAATAAAAATTCCAAAAATCTTGATTTTCTGATGTTAAAACTTATCCACGCGATCTTAAAGATCAGTTAATATATCTGGGTAACTACACCTGCATACACTTGCATATATAATTTCATGTGCAACTCAATTATATGCTTCTAAGATGACATTTGTGCTTGGTGCGATTTGATTTTGACTGTTATTCGGAAAGCGAGTAGTGCTTCTCATTCGTTTGTGATAATCATTTACATAAAGATTCCGGGTATTTGGTTGAAAAATCGCTGCGATGCCACCCGACGAAGGCTTTCATAGGCCAGAAATCATGATAGTGGTAGTGTGCAGCCAAGTAATAAATGTCACCATGTCATTTGTAAATAAATTTTCATCTGCAAATCAAAAATCAGTTTAAAGTCATAATTTCTTCAATCACGACATACTTAAGGAAATTGCCCTAGTCAAATACCTATTTTCCCTGAAGTCATAAGCAGCGGCGTAATAATTTAAAACGATGATATCAGAAGGATTTTTTTAATTTTGAAAACATATTTGTGAAGAAACATTTTTGAGTAACCAGTTTGGATAAGTTTAAACAACAATCTTATTAATTCGCCCAACATAACCTCAAACCTTGCAAAAATCAAGATTTTCAGAATTTTCATTTCAAGAATTCTGATTCAGCGTACTAAAATCTTTTGAAATTGAGTCGAATCATTCTTGGCAGACATTTGACCATAGACCTGAAGAATAATATGGTTCATTGGGGAAAAAATCAATTGACATTTTTCTAACTATTTTCTAGATTTCGGGTCGTGCTATCAAATTTCATCATCGCAGCTTATTGCATTTTGCTTCTCAATTTATCTGTAAAGCAATTTTTTTAACGTGCCTTTAGAAAAAGTAGGGAATATTTGTGACAGAATAGTTTCATAAACCCAGATAGACAAAATTGAAATATATGCAATTGCTACCGCGAATTCTGGATTTTTTGATGTGGAATCCCCTAGTATTGACTATGGATCGGAAATTATTTCGGAATTTTTACAGACACAAAATTAACAAAAAACAAAAAATGGTTTCTATTTCCTTTTACATTTTGTACCCATTTTGATATAATCATAATTTTAAATAAATTTGTATATCACTAAAACTTTGAAGTCTTTTAAAAAGGAGAGAGGATCGCCAAAAGCGAAAACTGTTCTTCTACATACGACTCCAGTTTCGTGTGTATGTGATCTGTCGAACCTCTACATGGATAATGAGATTCTCAGTTTTGCCATATCGATCCCTATTTGCCAAAAAGACGTAAGCGATATCAACAAAATTATTATTATTTATTTTTATTAATTAATTATTATTTATTAATTACCCTAGCTTTATGAGTGTGTACTACTATGAAATTAGGTATATAAGGACCACATAGAAACTGTAACGGATCTTTGTAAAGCTGTACATTATTCATAGATAATGTAAATTGTCACCAATTCAGCCAAAGCTCAGAGGTTCAGGCTCTTTCGTATATATGGATTTATTATTTTTCTGGGCTTTCTTTTGTGTTTTAAGAGGTTTTTTCAACGTCTGGTCTTTTGTGCTCCTGTTCATCACCCAATTTGTCGCCTTCAAGTTTTATGTTGTTGTTTTTTCTTTGGAGTCGAATACCGCTCCAACCTGTATACGATTAATTAACACCCATAGCGTTAATCTGTCGAACGATGATGGGAGGGATCTTCATGGTCTACTTTGGCATTTTGTGACAACGAGTACGTTCTTGAGTGTGTATGTGTAACTCATACGCCCCATTCATACACAGAGTCGCGTGTCACCTGGCTGGGATAAGGATGTTGGTCCCCAACTCCATATACATATACTCGTACATATATATGTACATGCTCCCATATTTCATCCATCACATCATGTATGAGAACAGCCATCATATTTCCTTGGCCGAGGATCACCTTGGCGAATTCCCATTTAAATGCAAATTAATGTGGAAAGTAATAAAAAATAACTAAATGTATTTATTAAGTATTATTAAATGTATATAATTATAAATATTAATTATACACCACCGAAAACTTTCTTTTAGCACCTGCCACAACCACAGTGCCACACAGTGGCATCCAGCCACCATCCTTCCGAGTACCTCCCCTCATCGCCTGCCTCACAATACGCAAGTGATGGCAAATGCAGCCAACAGCGGCAAATATTTATCAACGAGAATTAAAAATTTAAAATGAATGAAATGAACTGAACTGAAACTGACTCCGACTCTGAACCAAAGCACCCAAAAACCAAAAGGACACCAAGCCAAGAAATTGAAATAATTTCACATGGGACAGCGATTGCATGCATTGGCTGGACTTTCTCATTATTGCACTGTGGTGGCCAGTGGAGATGATGATAAAAATCATGAAAACGAGCGCTTATCTCCCGAATGCAATCGATGAATAAATGCCGGCCTCAGATCATGGACGAGAGACACACACACACGCAGGCAGAGCGGAGGGAGTGAAAGAGGACGAGAGTAACACCTCGATTGGGATGGCCATTTAAGTGACTGACAAATATTCCAAAGTAAGTTACGCGATCACACACACCCAAAACACTTAATTTTCAGCTAACGAAGCACCCGCAGGCGAGCAACAACAATACAAGAGAAATTATATAATTTCTGAGTTCTGCTTAGGGTCACTTTGGGAAAACTTTCACAGCAACACGCCAGCAATATTTGGAGCGCATGTGGCGAATCATGTGCACCCTAATTATTTTTATCAAGCCAATATATATTTGAACCCCATTTAAAGCTAGAGGGAGCTGCATTTAAGCTCATCAACCCTTCATCTGTGTCTGTGTGAAATTAAATCAAAATCGGATTCGCCGTTTAAGAGTGTCAGAATAGTATCCCCCACTGTGCGAATCAGAAAAACATGTATAAAATATAACTGGAAATTTCTTAATTTTTACCTCAAATCGTATAGAAAACTTAGAAACCTATAAATTATGGAAATCCGATGAACATTTTCAAGGGAAACTTCACTCTACGATGTTGTCACTCATGGTTATGCTTCATAGTTTCTAAACTGTTTACAGCTCTTTAAACTATGACTATGGAGCCGTGTCACAAGCCTTGCGACAAACTTAACTCACTGCTCCACCTGTCGCACTGGCAGTGGCAGTGGCAATGGCGTTATTAAAACGAATTAAACACACAAGCGGCGATGCTTGAAAACATTTGATAAACTTTGTTGGCATTGTTTTTGTCTGCCTGCGCTTTTCTGTTTGTTTGCTATGCTGTTATTACCCATTAAAGCATAATAACATGTTTTCCGAATGAAATGGCAACTGGCAAATGGCATTGCATGTTCGGACACAGTGCCTCCCTACCTACATACCAACGAGTATGTGCAGAGAGGGTGATTGAAAATAAGCGGAAATTATAGCATTTCCACATGGGAATTATGACACTGCCACCAACTGCTGCCACATGCAGCACAAGTGAGCAAATGTGTGTTAGTCGGATCGCCACTCCATTAGCCGCCAATCCAAATAACACCAAAATAATCCCGATCGTATCGTCGCTAATCAGCACTCATCTAAGAGCAATGGTGTTGCAATTACATTCCTCCACTGCAATTTGCAAATGAAATATGAAAGCTTGCTTTGTGACCCAGAGGATGGCAGGGCCAGTCTCACAATGACTTTCACACCTCATTCTGTTCTGTTCAGTTCAGTTCAGAAGCAGGGTGACAGAATTAATGGAATGCAATTTATTTACATCTAATTTGTACTACTAACCCTAAGGTAGGGGGTAAAGTTTCAGGAAAGAAAAAACAAGACAAGAACAAATTAGTTGCATCCGTTCGCATTGCAGTTTTGCGGTAATTGTGACACATTGGCAAGAAGACTGCCATATTTCAACATGTCTCATATTTGAATTGTCTGTCACAAAAGTCCATTTTGACAATTTGGACATGCAAACAATTTTAATATTGCATTGCCCCCTGTACAAATGGAAAACTAAAACTCGTTCGAACTGCATTCAAACTTCCTTCAAACGTTATTAAAACTTATTTCAAACTTCATTCAAACTTCATTCAAACTTCACCCAAACTTCATCCAAACTGCATTCAAACTTCTTTCAAACTTCTTTCAAACTCCATTCAAATTACATTCAAACTTCTTTCAAACATCATCCGAGCTTCATTCATACTCATTTCAAGCTTCTTTCAAATTTCTTTCAAACTTCTTTCAAACTTCTTTCAAACTTCTTTCAAACTTCATCCAAACTTCTTTCAAACATCATCCAAGCTTCATTCAAACTCATTTCAAGCTTCTTTCAAACTTCATCCAAATTTCTTTCAAACTTTATTCAATGTTAATTCAAACTTTTTCAATGTTAATTGAAACTTCTTTCAAACTTCATTCAAATTGAATGAGTTATGGCGGTCTTCTCGCAAATGAAAACATGATTATTTCATTGGCAATTAATAATTGTTCATTACCATCGCAATTGGGATCAGCAAATATTGAAATGTAGATATCCTTAACGAATTGCTCCAATTTTCTCTCATTGTGATGCAACTTTTCCCCTCCTTCTCCAGCAACAAAACAAGGTTTTAATTGCAGCCATGAATGGTGCTGATTGTCAAGTACGAGCGGTGGAGTGGCACCACATACATAGCTTGCGAAATTAAACAGGCTTAAAAGGAAACAAAAGCTAAACAAACGATTCTTTCAATTAATTCATCCATGCATTTGTGGGCTTCGCCACCAACCTCCCGATTAATCTTAACACCGAAAACACTTGGCTTGAAGTGTTGCAGTTGTTAGTTGTTGTTCTGTGCTGTGCTGTGTGGGGCATGCAGCTCGCTCTACGTTTGGGTGCATCTACAATTTCAAGAAATGACAACAACAACATCAACACAATGAATGCACTTATTACACTTTGGCCTGGCCACAGTCTGCCTGTCCGTCCGTTGAGTATGATTTGGTGCAAACAAGAGGACAAAAGAGGTTGTATGTTGCTGCTGCTGCTGTGGTTGTTGTTGTTGTTGGTGTGGCATTGTTTAGTGTTTTGGTGCTTGAACGACAGACAACACCTCAAAACGTAGCACGCACGTGAGTCTGATGAGCTTTCTGGCTTTCGTCTCCGTATTTCCTGTGTGCCGCACAGCAAACAACAAAGGGTGCATCCTCGCCAGCAACAGCAGCATCGTTCATTGTTAAAGCTGGAACACGTACGAATTATGGTGGGGCAAAAGTAACTGGCCGATTTTCCTCGCCGGATGATACCTTTTGTCTGCGAGTCCAGTGGTTCTTACAAAGAAAAGTATTGAATATAATTATAGTCCTACGAATTAAAGGATTTTCTAGAAGATATATGGAAGCCAGGCTTTGTAAAAATCATCTTCATCACACACACATTATACACCTCCGATTCGAAAACAAATATTTTTATTTTAAATTTTATTTATTTTTATTTATATTTATATAATTTATGAAGCGTGGGCTTAATTCAACCTCGCGAGGTAGAATGGTAACTCTAATAATCAATTCTTTTCCTCTCGAATTTTCACAGTTTCTGAAGAATTCAAGATGATTATTTGTCGCGAGGGTGTATTTCAGCCCCGTGAAGTGGAGTGTTAACTCTAGTGATCAAAATTTGTCCTCTCGGATTTTACAGTTTTCGCCGTATTAGAAGAGTTCAAGATGATTTTTCTTCCCGAGGGCGTATTTCAGCTTCGTGGAATAGTAATCAATTGTGTTCCTCTCGAGTTGTTGAAGAAGTGTCCGTTTCTGAGACCACACACCACGTGAAGTAAAATACGAAATGAATGTATTTTTAGTTTAATCTTAGTCAGTTTGTTGGCCACCTTTTCGTAGGCAAGAAGCCCGTGGAGCATTCAGAACGGTCCTTGTCAAGATGTTCACATGACGTTGAAACTTCTTTTGGTGATACATATATAGGGTCCGCCATCTAAAGTTTTTTTTTTTTTTCAACTATTCAACCGTTGAACTATTATTATTTTCCAATTATTTTCCATTATTAACCGGAAGGATTGTACTTTCAAATAAAAAAAGAAATTTGAGAAAATATTCAGTAGTTTTTTTATAGCATTTTCAAAAAAAAGTTATTTGGCGGACCCTATAGTTTGATGTTTTGAATATAACTATATGTGACGATCTCTGTGAATATTTTTCGTTACTCATATACCAAGGTATTCGTCCCTAATGTATTTGACTGAACCCTTTGAATTTTTCGATATTGCTCGACCATGCATTTCTCCATAATTTCAATTCCTGATTTGGAAATTTTCTTTCGCCACACCCTGTGCATATGCAGTAGGTACCTATTAACGTATCATCAACAGCAACCACAAATCGAGCGCAGTTCTGGTGTGAGTATCTGTTACTTACACCAATAACTTCAATTGTTGGTGCCACTTGCACTGTTGTTGTGGTTGTTGATGATGTTGATGCCTCATCAATGCAAGATGCAATGCATTCGGAAATGTGAAATGTGGCTGCATGCTCATCTCTTCAATAGGCTCCTGAGTAGCCCTTTTCTGCTCTTTGCATGGCTCGTAACGATGATAAAGATGATGGTGATGGGGATGTTGTACAATTACGGTCGGCCTTGCAGTCTCACAGTCTGTCGCGACTGTCTGTCAGTCAATTGGACTTTTAGCCTTTTTACTCGTTCACTTTACATATTCATTTCATTTTAATATTATTTACGACTTCCACTGTATGTGGTGTGCATGTGTGTATGTCTGTTTTTATTGTTATTTCATAATCGGAAATAGGGTATTCTTACGGTTTTATTGAACGATCTGTGTGTGTGCGTGTGTATCCTTTATTAAGACTTTGATCCTTGTTTTTGCTGCTATTGCTATTGACTGAGCTTTTATGACTTTGGCACGCGATATGCATATTTTTCGTTAGCCTTTTTAGATTTCTTACTTATATAATAAAAAAGTAGGTAATTTCTTGTGGTACCCTACAGCGCGATACATGCATATCCCTTTAAGCTTGCTCACCATCGGAGGAAGAGGAAAGACAAAGGGGGTAGTAAAAATAATTAGAGGACATTTCTCATGCTCTTCCATCATTTAAAATTGAGTGGTAGTGCGAAAAATTGAAAATCTTTTGTCCTCAAACGTATGACGTATACGTGATATTTGATACGGATACTATTAATCATTCGCTTGTACTATAGCCTTTTCAGATTGCATGCGAAATCAACCGATTTCAGCTCAAATTCAATTTACAAATCTCAAATTTGTAAATCGTCCTTATGTCATTCCAGCTAGATTTGGCATGCAGTGTGAAAAGGCTATGACTCGACCTAATTTGCCCTTCAAATAAGTTGCTTCATGATCAGAAATTTACGTATTTACTCTTGTTGCCTATACTAATTGACCCATTCTAATATTGTACATGCACGGAAATGTTTGTCGGTTTGTCCTATTGTCATTCTTGATTTGTTGTCCAATCAAAAACATGATTTAGTCCTCTATTTGAGGAGATGTTTGAAAATTATTAATATACAAACTCTGTATTAGTTTATTTTGTGGTTGTCCTACGCCAGAAGATTGTGTTGTCTGTGAATTTCATAAATTTTTAAATAAATTCGTATCGGTTGCATTGTTGCAGTCCACTATGGAGCATGATGCAGACTGTTGCAATAGTACAGTATATTTTTATAGCGTCGTTAATAGCTTTTCAATTTAGATTTTAGTTTCTATCCAATGTTCCAAGTGCAGTAGTTGTGTTCTTTATAAAGTTATAATATTTAATACCCACTTAATTATGCAAACAGTAGACGAACAGAGTGGGGCCACACAATGTTGCCACATAGCCGTGCTGTGCAGACTGCCTGCTGATATATCAACATTGGCGCTAACACAACCGTGACGCTGCCCATTAAGGAAGGACAAGTGCAAGAAAACCATATTTCAACAAGTCGACGATGTTGAGTGCCTTACAATTTCATACAATTTACAAATGTCATTTAATGGGGCTAATTGGGGAAGTGATTTTAACGGGAGCGATCACTCTCCATTTAAGGCAGTCAAACGTGGTTGAGCTTGAATTAAAAATAGTTCATCTATAACACTGTCCGACAGTCCATATTACACTTGAACCAGATGATATATAGGGTCTAACGTTTTTTTTTCAACTATTCAACCGTTGGACTATTATTTGTGGGGTGCCCGAGGCAGCCATTTGAATGAAATTATTTTCCATTATTAACCGGAAGGATTGTACTTTCAAATTATTATTTATAGCATTTTCAAAAAAAAAGTTATTTGGCGGACTATACATCTGAAAGTACAGGTGAAATAGAGTTAATTGGCGTTTTTAGTTTATCATTTTCTCAACCTGTTGCAACTAAAAAAGGCTACAAAGTTCCGAGGGATAAATTTTTCAAAAATTATTTCTAATAATTATTC